>JAMPIV010001962.1:0-280000 GCA_024509875.1 Oreohelix idahoensis
CAAAAGGTACCATGGACTTGTTGTCTTATCTGAGTTTTTATCACATAAAACATCTTAATTAAAATGTCATTTTTAATTGCTAAACAATGACTATTATTTTTGTTCATAGCAAGATTGTCAGCTTTGTTGACCAGTGAAAAAAATTTTGTTAGTGACCTGTCTTCCCTCTGTTTTGCAGCAAAGGATACTCGGTCAATAGCAGAATGAATCTCGATACTTTCATGATCGTCTGTTTCCTTGTTTTCAGTGTCCATAGTCTCTAATTTTTTTGTATGTGCTCTGGTTATTGCTGCATTTCCGATGCATAGATTATTTTTTTCCCATTCAATAATCTCTTCTGGTGTGCAATCTTTACTCCCGTGTATGCATCCCACCATAAGGTCGGCAATTGGGTTTCTTAACATGCATGCTTTAACGTTGCCTGTGAAAAAGGGTGTTTCAAGATAGATAATAGCAGTTGGATAACATTCTATGGTTCCACCAAAGGTCATACACCTGACATGTTCTCCAGTTGCACAATTCGGATGAACAAGTGTCTGACGGATTCCGATCGTGGTCGATCCCGAATCTCTTAAGACTGAGACGATGGATCCATTTAACTTTTCCTCTGTTGAAGATCAGCGAGCCTGTTCCATCATTTGACTGCTAGACTGACTTCTGGTAGAATGTGTCCGCAGTTCAGAACTGTCTCTTTTGCTTTCTGAAATATAAGATTACATGTTGGGCAACTATTTGCCACGTTATAATTCATTGCAAAACAAGTAGATGAAGACTGTATTGTGTTATCAGTAGGTGAACTCTCAACACCAGGGGTTGTAGCAGTAGTAACGGCTGCCCCTGTATTATGGTTATAATTTGTCGATCTATGAGAATGAGAACGATGACGAGAATAATTAGATGAATTATCCCGTTGTCCTCTATTGTAACTGTTATCTCGATGTCTCGAGTTATAATTATCGCTATTGTTCCACTTGTTACCATTATTATAATTATATGAACGATTATAACTTGAGTTACGTGGATTACTGTTGTATCTTGACTGAGGTGAATAATTTCTGGTTTGTTGTCTTCCTCTATTAAAGTTATTGTTAAAGTTATTCTGTCCCTTATGAAAATTAATGTCATAGTTTCCTTTGAACCTACCTCTGTCCACACTGTGTGTTCTAGGTTTGTTATGATTATGATATGCCATATTGGAGGCTACAGGAAGTGGTTCTCTTGTCAACGAGCCAGAAATATTAGCATTCGGATGAGCTGTGCAGTAATTTAAAGAAATTTTTTCTAACTCATCAATAGATTCTGGTTTTCTTTCTTGCAGATAAGCAAAGAATGGTGGGCTGACAGAAGATAATACTTTATCCCTCAATAACAAATCGACTAACTTGTCGTAAGATTTGTTGACACATGCCAGTTCAGCCCATCTGTTAAAAGTATTGCGTATGTTAGCAATAAAACCTGTGAAATCTTTATTGTTATCTGGCAACAAACTTTTAAAACGTAATCTACATGACTCTTCGTTCAAGTGGAAACGGCGTAATAACAACGTCTTAATGGCCTCATAGTCTGTGGATAATGTTTGATCTATATTTTGTGCTGCACTTGCAGGTTCGCCATCCAGAAATTCCTTAAGTTTAAGTGCCCATGCAGTTTTGTCAAGGTTATTGACTTTACATATATCCTCAAAGCGCGCCAGCCACGATGAAAGGTCATCCATGTGTAACTTGAATGGTGGTAGTTTAAAGTAATAATTGCCCTTAAGTCGGGTGTATGAAGATCCAGATTGAGCATTATCATTTTGGCTTGATGCAGCACTCTGCGAATTAAGTTTTGCTGTTTCCAATTTAAGCCGTTGCAGTTCCATTTCTTGCTGCAGTATGATTTCTTGTCGTTTCAATTTATTCTCTTCTTCAATCCGTAGGATTTCATCTCTTGCCACCTTTCTTTCTTCTTCTTGTCTTAATTCAGCTTTCTTTTCAGCCTCCTTTCTTTCAAGTTCTTCCATCTCTGCCTTATATCTTGACAGTTGTTGTTCAGCAAATTCAAGGAGTGCCTCTCCCTTTTTATTACAATCTTTTCCAATTTTAATGAAATGGTCCAAGGTAAGCATTCTTGGAGTTTAATTATTTAAGTATTTAATTACTTATGTCTTGTAATCGACAATGTAATCTATGTCGATAATAATATTACTGTATTGCTATGTATAAGTTCCACAAACTATAATATTTTGTAGAAATATTATATATACTCACTGAATATCTATCATAAAATAGTTATGATAGTTAATTATATAAGCTGCTGAAATTATATCAAGCGCTTAATATTAATAATTATGTGTATTATCCCCAAATAATTAGTCTTAATTGTCACTAAGTTCACAATATAGTACTGAGAAAGTGTACTAAGTTATATTAGATATGTATTAATATGTTATAAAGTTTTAATAATTAATCATTATAATTTATGCCTTAATCATGAGGCACAAAGTGCATTGCCCATTTCTAGGACCACTACTGCAAATATGTGCAAAGTCCCTAATTCCTCATCAAAGCTTATAAAAATTTCATCATATTCATCTACACTATAATTAATGAAGAAATTATAGCATTAATATTAAATTAATAAAATATGTAATGAATACAAACAATACAAATGGGTTAACCAAGGATTACAGACCCGGAGAACAATACAAAAGTGACATTTTCACAAAAATAAATGCTATTATAAAAACCAAGTGTACTAACCGGAAATGTAGAAGGGTGAAGGTTAACTGAGGAAACGAACATATTTTGTACTATGAAAGATGACGTCACAGGACTCATTTGACGTTAATACAATACATTTAATTAAAATAAAAGATAGCTAGATCAGAATAACAAGATAGCTTACGAACATAGGACTGCAAATGAATAAAATCCAAGAACCAAATACACATGAAAACAACAGTTAAAACATGACTATACACCTAACATGCAAAGTGAATTAATGCAAGACCGAACCCGAACGATCACCGATAACGATAATTCGACGCTTTCTTCGCGAGGTGCTATTAATTCACAGCCTTAGGAACATTCAAAATGAATATCGGCATCCTGAGAGCCATTTTTATTCATTATGAACCGCCGCCCATCCATACCCGCAAATAACGGACAACATCAACGGACAAAAAGAAACAGATAGAACATCGATAAAACAATTAATAGAGAGGCCATGCCTGCAAAATGGTATGGACTCGGTAGTGTGTTAATGAATGACAATCGCCCTAGGTCTAAACTTATCTTTTTGAAGGCTCCGGCGATGGCAAATTCGTCAACGGACTAGACTAGTGCCTAGTACTGTTTGCTCATGATTGGCTGATCACAGTATTCTCTTGTCTGGTCTTCTTAATTAAGCAAAATTATTAATCAAAACTGGAATGAGTTGACGGTTGTTCCTTTCGAAGCGCGGCATCTACGCACGATGTAGTGACGTCAGAGTTGCATTGCGTAGTCATGTGTTCAACGTAGTGTTATGCAGATCATGTGACTTGCTTGTAATGGTAAACAGTTGGCAACACATGTAAACAAGAAAATCTTTTTTTTTTTTCGTCCCCCGCGATGGCCAACCACTGTTACCGTTGGCTTCTCACTGTTGCCGTTAACACTGTTAATGGGGCTGGTTTATACTGGCTCTTCTATTTACGTTTACATATAATTATCCATTGTCTTTTCTCAGTAAATTATGAGATCGTGCTCTTGATGGTGAAGTACGCGAAGGTGGGATATAATATTGACAACTTCATCATACAGTCAAATTCTGACGTTATAGATTTGATAAGTCCTTTCTCGAGTCCACAAACATTTATTATATCGATTCCATACAAGAACAGTTTACACATGGTCATGATGAAGAATGATAAATAATAATGCTTGTCGTGGTAGCTGATCTTCTCCCATTCTGCAGACATGGCCAAACCATCTTAGTTGGGACTGTTCTACTTGGGTCTGCAGGGGGTGGGATTTTAGGCCTTGACGTATCGTTTCGTTGCGGACCATGTCTCTTCTTGTTACTTCAACCACCTTCCTCAGATACCTCATTTCTGAGGTTTGGATCTGGCTTTTGTGGGTTGTAGTCATTGCCCATGACTCGCATCCATATGTCAAGACTGGGACATAGGTGGAGCGGTTTACAGCCATCTTCGTTTTCTTACCAGCCTCTCTCTTGCTGAGGAATCCTCGATTTATGGCCTGAAAAAGTCTCCCAGCTGCTGCTTTTGGAGTGGCCAACTCTTCTTTGATGCCTCCCTTTTGGTCTATAATAGCTCCGAGATATTTAAAGTGGTCGACCTGCTCCAGGACCTGTTCTCCCAGCTTAATCTGATGTCTTCTTTCTTCTCGTGATATCACCATGGATTTTGTTTTAGAGCTGCTTATGACCATCCCTCTCTTCTCAAGCTCTTCCTTCCAGACTTGCAGGTTGGATTGGAGATGTGCCTCTGATTTAGCAATCAGGGCAACATCATCAGCAAATGCCAGCTCTGAAATACATACCTGTCTCATCTACCAGTACCCCACTGAATACTTTCTTTCCTTACATGCCTTGATAACATCGTCCATGAGGAGTATGAAAAGATAAGGTGACAGGATATCACCTTGTCTTACACCAGTGGTGGTCCTGAACTCTTCTGACTTATGGTTTAATTGAAAGATGGAATTTTCCTCCATGTCTTCTAATTGTCGATGGCTCACTGCCGTATGGCAGGATTGGTTTGGTTTGGTTTTAAGGACTATCTTCACGGTAGACGGACAACTCCATCATTGCTCCGATCTCTTCTCTCAGATCACATAGAAGGATCTCAGCACAGTGCACGAACTCCGTAGCACCGACGGGAGTCCCAATGTGTATATAGAAATCACACATTCTATAAATATTTTTGTAGTGGGTAGGTTTCTGTGACGTATAATGGAAAAAGAGCCTACAGTAATCTGACAGTCTTTTGTGACCTCGTAGCGTTCAAGGATTTGCTAGCAAAACCATGCATTTACAGCCTGTGTCTACTCACTTTTTCGTCACGCCTCTTTTCTTTGAACATAAGCAAACGAAGTGTTTATAAACATTCGTGACCTGCCCGTCATAACAGGTAGCGAATCAGGTTTGTTTACCTCGTCTCATCACGCAAGCTTATCTGTCAATCATACGATATCTGACAGGCCGCACGTGAACAACACAGAATCTTTTGAAGTTCGTACTCAGAAAAAGTCAGAAACCCCTGGGGTCTTTGATCTTCGGAAGCGGGCATTCGTACGGAGAAGCCCTGTTAGACGTAAGAATTCTTCTGATGTCGGTTAGCAACGCTCGACGGAAGACCGATCATAAACCTTTATCTGGGAACTCTGTTCTGATTCTTCGTTTCTCACACAATAGTGCGAAAAGTAACATCATCTATAGATCAGAGAAACATAATGATATATAAACTGTGTTTTCTCAAACCTTCTATCAGTTGTCACTCAGAATTTTTGGATAGTCTAATCACGCAGTTCTAGAACCATTTCGCTAAATGTGTTAATAGCATTCGTGGGGATTTTTATTCTGATTTTCTGGTAATAGAAATTAGTGTTTGCGTGTTTAAAAGAGTTAGCTTTTACCAATTAAAAGTGTTAGCTTTTACCATTATAATTCACTTTGATTTTCTAGCGTTAAAACTAGTGAAATAAAATAACGCGTAGCTTTTTCATACCAGATGTTCAGTTATCATGTTAATTTTCACCACACGCTTTCTCACTCAAGAAGAGACGGTTTTAGCTGACTGGTTAAATGCTAGGCTCGAATGATAGTGACAGAAAAGAATTCACGTTTTATCTCATTGTGCGTATTTATTATAAGTGACTATTATTTAATATCATACGACTAAACTATCAGACGCCGACCAAATTAATAGCTACTTAACGACCGGCGATAGTTTGTGATAATTGACATGTCCTCTGATCGAAGGGCGAGCAAGAGGGGAGAGTTGCATAACTCATCCAACCTACACTCACTAGCGACGGGCGATAGGGTAGGCTAAAGACAACGTGTGCCTTTTAAATTTAATCAGGACTGACGGAGTGGATAAGAGATCGTCTTGTCCCCGTCTCTGTGCATTAAATGTAGCTATATAGAATACTAGCATTTTTCCATAAATGTTTCTTATATATTCCTAGCAGACCTGATCAAGGGCGTCCAGCGGTCTTTTCTCTTTCCTTTTTACTGACTGGTTAATGTTGTCTTTTCTTGGCTTGTGCGTCACAAATTTCATTGGTGAGCAAGTATTTGCCAACGACACACGAGAAACATTTTAACTTGTAAATTTAACAGGACTTACAAAACCCAGCAATATTTTTTCAATTTTTATCAGCCCACTGGGGTGTGAAAAAAAATAAAATTTATTCCCGACTTCTGACAGTCGTATTCAAGCGTAGCATCCAGAATTTACGTTGTTTCAGAATCGGCACTCTACCATAGAGCCAGCCGATAGGATTATCATCATTTATCAATTGTAATATTTTTTTTAGCAACCAGATGTTTCTCAATACTGGAACTATTTTCCTCTTTTAACTGTGAACCTCAAGATCACGTTTCTGCATCAACTATTGGCGGTGACATTTTGTTCATCCAGGAAAAACCCACACCAGATTCGGCGTTCACCTCACTAGTCTTTATTTGTTAGAGGATGGACTGGGGCCAATTTGAGAAATTAACCTGACATTTTATATAGTCAGAAACAATTGTAATTCCAAGGGATATCACCAAGAGTAGGTAAGAGTGATTGAGTGGCCACTGTATGAAAGAGAGAGTGAATATTTTTCTTTGTTACAGGGACTTTACCAAAATTGGATTTGCTTAAACGTGTTAACTTTACTGAGTAGCCTATAGTAAGAACTTGTTTATTTTACTGTCTACTCTGTAACATAGTGCGAACCTTCGACCTTTGGGTTATTAACTTTTTGTGTTCTTTTCTCCATAAGGGGAGGGCCCATTTATTCTGCTATTTCATATGTATGTAAATCTGATTTTATTTGATCTTTCTTTAGATATTTGATGTTGACAAGTTCAAATGATAATAAACAACAAAAGAAACTTAACTTTGTGTGTTGGTCAGACCCGTACCCAATTAACCGTAGTTTTTCACGTTTGTGTGTCTTGTTGTCACATAGCTATGTGTGTGTGTAGTTAAACTTATATTTATATGTATGAGGAGGGCAAGGTTGTTTTGTACTAACTTACAGTCGTATAGATAGGCTGGAATAGAGAAACTTACTCATTCCAGAGACATCTTCTCCTTAAGCTATCACCCGTGAAATCTATTTCTCATACCTTTTTCTCACGTATCTATCACCATCCACTCTACTCAGACGGGACAAAAATAACACACAACCTATCTGTACGACAGTTTCTAATTTTTAAGTTTTGTCAGGGCAGCGGATTTATGGCCTACTATTTACAATTTCCAACTGCTGAGTAATTTTTAACGTGCGCAATTTGCGCACGGGACCTCCTATTTTTTCACGCTTATCCGAGAAGGCTAGGCACCCGATTTCACTACCCATGATACCTGGGAGGAGTATAACACCATTAGGATCACTGGTTCTGAAACAAATTATCATAAATTATATTCTCTCAACTGGGAATAGAACCCGGTATCTTTAGCATTACAGGCGGACGCCATACCTCTAAGCCCCTCCGAATCCCTAATGGCAGATTTGATTGTATGTAACTCTGTCAATTTTCCTTCTTACTTCTTTTGACAATAATGTGTTTCATAATACTTTTGCTTCTTTTGTCCGGCTCCTTTTACCTTAACGTTGAATTCCTTGAATTGATGGGTGAAATGTATATAAGAATAAATGAATTCAGTATGAAAGGTGAGAGAAAGGAAGGGCAGAATGTCAGATGGGCCTGCGTGCCCAATTCTCAACCCTTTGAAAATAAAGTTCGTTCGTTCGTTCTGAAGTACATCTTCCTTCTGGTGTAATTAACGGGCCTAGATATTTGAATCTGTTGACTTGTTTCAAAACTGCCCTATTTACTTCTTTAGTTCATTCTGAACAAGGTCGATTCTTTGAGATGACCATGACTTCTGTATTTTCTGCATTTGTACTTATCCATTATAAAGTGTATGCACAAACCATATGTACGTTTTAACAGTGTCTGTACTTGTTTTGAAGCTAAGCTGTTCCAAGGCTGAACATTAATGGACAAAGTTTCTCACTAAATTTAAAGCACAACACGACCATAAACCATCATCATCATATGTACGTTTTAACAGTATTTGTACTAGTTTTGAAGCTAAGCTGTTCCAACACTGAACATTAATGGACAAAGTTTCTCACTAAATTTAAAGCACACGACCATAAACCATCATCATCATATGTACGTTTTAACAGTATTTGTACTAGAATTGAAGCTAAGCTGTTCCAGCACTGAACATTAATGGACAAAGTTTCTCACTAGCACACAATCATAAACGTCATCATCATCATGTTCTTTATTTCGTTCCCGGTGGAGCTTGGGCTCACTACTGCCGCTCGTCCCGTTGCAGGAAGCCTGCAGCAAAAAATCACGTGCTTTATATGATGAGGTTGCCAGCATCATGCACAATTACATATTAGTCGTCTTGTACGACATGCCTGAGGGAGCAAGAGTCCTATTCTTTGTTGTGTCTCAGTAGAGACCCCGCGGGGGGTACACGGGTAGAACACAAAAACTGAGAGAAGATATGAATATCATTAACAATTTATAATGTAAACAACCGCAAAACCGCATGATATTATTAATATTAAACAAGACAGCTAACATTCTAAAAGCAAGTCCACATAAATTATTTGTAAATTTTGAACAAATAAATAACAACAAAGGAACTCTGAGTTCGGGAGTAAAGATTTGTGCATGAATGCAGTAACAAGACAGTAACAGAGCATTCCAACAGCTTGCTCAGCAGTACTCAGTCTTACAACAGTAGAAAACTTAAGATTTGTGCATGAAATCAATTTTTCTTGGCATCTTTCTTTTTCTTCTTCGTTCAGCCTTAGACTCCACATTAATGACTCTAACAAAGGCAGTTGTGAGCTCAAACTTCCTGGCATCTTCAGTTTATCGTGGAGAGAAATATGTTGTTGCCATATGCCACTCCGTTCATTGCTGTATATTGGGAGGAGTGCAACATATATTCGGCTGTTGCCACATGTCTCTATTTCACCAATCCTGTATCTGTGGTATAGATAGGATCCAGTGCGTAAATGATTACTTGATGTCGCCAAGATAGTTGATGATTGGCATCATTAATTTTATATGGCCTGGGTATTATCATTCCCATTTGTAATGAATGTTTAAAGTTATTTTTGCCATTTCATAAATTGTAATCAGCGAATGACCAAAAATCCTCAGACTACACAATATTTTAAGAATACGGGTTGATATTTGCCAATAGACGTGGAGAACTGACAGGTCGATATTTGCCAATAGACGTGGAGAATTGAAAGGTCGATATTTGGAAATAGACGTGGAGAATTGACAGGTCGATATTTGCCAATAGACGTGGAGAATTGACAGGTCGATATTTGCCAATAGACGTGGAGAATTGACAGGTCGATATTTGTAAACAGACGTGGAGAATTGACAGGTCGATATTTGTAAACAGACGTGGAGAATTGACAGGTCGATATTTGCCAATAGACGTGTAGAATTGACAGGTCGATATTTGCCAATAGACGTGGAGAATTGACAGGTCGATATTTGCCAATAGACGTGTAGAATTGACAAGTCGATATTTGCCAATAGACGTGGAGAATTGACAGGTCGATATTTGCCAATAGACGTGGAGAATTGACAGGTCGATATTTGCCAATAGACGTGTAGAATTGACAGGTCGATATTTGCCAATAGACGTGTAGAATTGACAGGTCGATATTTGCCAATAGACGTGTAGAATTGACAGGTCGATATTTGCCAATAGACGTGGAGAATTGACAGGTCGATATTTGCCAATAGACGTGAAGAATTGACAGGTCGATATTTGCCAATAGACGTGTAGAACTGACAGGTCGATATTTGCCAATAGACGTGGAGAACTGACAGGTCGAGTTTTGCCAATAGACGTGTAGAATTGACAGGTCGATATTTGCCAATAGACGTGTAGAATTGACAGGTCGATATTTGCCAATAGACGTGTAGAATTGACAGGTCGATATTTGCCAATAGACGTGGAGAATTGACAGGTCGATATTTGCCAATAGACGTGTAGAATTGACAGGTCGATATTTGCCAATAGTCGTGGAGAATTGACAGGTCGATATTTGCCAATAGACGTGGAGAATTGACAGGTCGATATTTGCCAATAGACGTGTAGAATTGACAGGTCGATATTTGCCAATAGACGTGTAGAATTGACAGGCCGATATTTGCCAATAGACGTGTAGAATTGACAGGTCGATATTTGCCAATAGACGTGGAGAATTGACTGGTCGATATTTGCCAATAGACGTGTAGAATTGACAGGTCGATATTTGCAATATAGACGTGGAGAATTGACAGGTCGATATTTGCCAATAGACGTGGAGAATTGACAGGTCGATATTTGCCAATAGACGTGGAGAATTGACAGGTCGATATTTGCCAATAGACGTGGAGAATTGACAGGTCGATATTTGCCAATAGACGTGTAGAATTGACAGGTCGATATTTGCCAATAGACGTGGAGAATAGACAGGTCGATATTTGCCAATAGACGTGTAGAATTGACAGGTCGATATTTGCCAATAGACGTGTAGAATTGACAGGTCGATATTTGCCAATAGACGTGTAGAATTGACAGGTCGATATTTGCCAATAGACGTGTAGAATTGACAGGTCGATATTTGCCAATAGACGTGGAGAATTGACAGGTCGATATTTGCCAATAGACGTATAGAATTGACAGGTCGATATTTGCCAATAGACGTGTAGAATTGACAGGTCGATATTTGCCAATAGACGTGTAGAATTGACAGGTCGATATTTGCCAATAGACGTGTAGAATTGACAGGTCGATATTTGCCAATAGACGTGGAGAATTGACAGGTCGATATTTGCCAATAGACGTGGAGAATTGACAGGTCGATATTTGCCAATAGACGTGGAGAATTGACAGGTCGATATTTGCCAATAGACGTGGAGAATTGACAGGTCGATATTTGCCAATAGACGTGGAGAATTGACAGGTCGATATTTGCCAATAGACGTGGAGAATTGACAGGTCGATATTTGCCAATAGACGTGGAGAATTGACAGGTCGATATTTGCCAATAGACGTGGAGAACTGACAGGTCGATATTTGCCAATAGACGTGGAGAATTGACAGGTCGATATTTGCCAATAGACGTGGAGAATTGACAGGTCCTGATATTATCTTTCATCTTTATCATTGTTGCATTGCAGGTGGTCCCCTCGCAGGAAACCTGCTCCAAATATTCACATGACCTTGCAGCAGTGGTTCATATGGCAGTTTGTTGGACACGGTGAGGTTGCCAAATATTCACATGACCTTGCAGCAGTGGTTTATATGGCAGTTTGTTGGACACGGTGAGGTTGCCAGCCCAATGCACAACCTTATATTAGTCACTTTGTACAACATGCCTGAGGGAACAGTAGTCCTTTCTTTGCCTACTCAGAAACCCCCCGGAAGGAAATGGGGCGACAAACAAATGGGGCGACAAACAAATGGGGCGACAAACAAATGGGGCGACAAACAAATGGTAGGATACAAAATAGTCCTTTAGCGGGGAGCACCAAGACAAGACAGAGAAAAGGCTAAAAACACATTGTAGCGATACTTCCATGCACGGACGGCACGTGATAGTAACTTCCATTATTCTACCCAAAAACGATGCATTTATATTCATTTAAGATGTCTAAATTTTTTTTTAAATAATAAAAGAAAGAAATATTTTCACTGTTTCTTCTCAGTACAAGACATAGCTCTGAGGCACCTTTATAAGATAGAGGAAGATAAAGAGAGCATATACTAGATAGTATGACATGGCATGGAAAGAAAGTAACAAAGATCTGATAAATAATACTGAGTGTTACGGTATATGATATTAACGCCGTCTGCTAAAGGTTACCAGACGTGCAATTGTAAAGGTTAAGACATTTAATATATTGCGATAGATGTTTCAATTACTGAACGCTTCATACACGATCGATTATGACGTGTATAGCGTTGTTTAGGACACAGTCGGTAACTAAGAAACGCTACCCTTTGTTACTTGACCGCCAAGCTGAATAGCTGCGTTTTTCTAACCTTCCAATTTAATGGCAGGATATAGCCATTTTATGTGTATTTTTGATGGACCAGGGTCAGTCCTAGAACTCGATATGAGAAGGAAATATATGGAGGGTAGTACTTAACTAGAATCCTCAGAAGGATGAGAATAATCGTCAAATTCGTATGAATATATTTCAGACTCGCAGTCTCACTGTCGGCAGGTAGCCATGTCTATCTGCTCGTGCATATAGCTGTGATGTTCTGACGACAATACTGCATTGTATCCTCATAACGGACATTGACACATAACCACCAGTCTACGCCATTGATTAATTTATGCATGACTCATGTTCTGTCCCTATTTGAAATGTGTACATGTGAATTAAATGTACGGACTCGATGAAATGACTTATCAAATCAATCGTATTCCAAAGTTCAAGTATTGTTTGGAATCTTCCACCCCCGCATTCGTTTAATCTTCCATCAAAGGCACGATGCACTAAAACTAACATATCAAGGAAGAAAACAATGGCCAGAATTTTATAATTGGTTTATTCATAACACATGGAACATTGTTCAGAGCGAATCACACCCACGCAACAGTGGTGTCCGGTGTCTGGGGACGAAAGAAAAACAACAAAAAAAAAACAAAAAAAATTTCTTCATGACTTTCGAATGAAATGTTTACGATCAAGTTTCGATCACATGACCAGTACGAGGCTGACGTGACGCAGTACTCATTATATGCCTAACAACGTGACGTCACTGAAAATCGTGTAGGTGATCGGTCGAAGAAACCAGCCGTTTCTAAGTCTAACCAAAGGAAACATAAGCCATTTGAAGCCAACACATGATATGGACTATAGGAGCAGACAGTCAGGGGCTTTAGCCTAGCCGTTGACGACCGCTAGCACTGATCGAAGCAACGGTAAAGATAAATCTAGGTGTTTAACTGTTGGTATTGCAAACAGTGCTAACTAAGTCCATTGTCCTTTGCCTACATCGGCATGTTTTTATCTATGTTTAATGTACTTTTTGTGGTCTTAATGTGTTGTTAATTCGTGGGAGGTAGGGAGGATGAACCGAAATTAGATTCTGTGGCTCTCACGATGCCTGAATTAATTTCGGTCGTTTCTTAGGGCAGTTAAACGATCGCACTTTTGGAAGCCCCATTGAGGTTTGCCATTGGACGACCTGTCCAAATTTGCTACCGTTTGACAATTTGTGTTAGCTGTACCGTTCAGTAGATAACTGGCGTATTTTATTCGTACTCAGTTAATAATTTTATTGAGTTCTGTACCATGTTCGTTACTATTCGTCCAGTCTCTTCTGACTATCATTTATTTTATGATTGTTAAATTTTCGTCCGTTATGAGTCCTGTGACGTCATCATTTTTCGCAGTCATTTTTTTTTTTGTGTGTACCTTGAATATTCAGTTGACCTCCGGTCAAACCTTGACCCTTCATTTGGTCTGTGACATTTCCGCTTATTTTATTTAGTTCATAAATTCATTTTTAATTGTGAAAATGTCTTGTTTGCGTCTTGACATTGTTTGTACCCTTTAGTTGCATCATTGTGTTGTTTGTCCTCATGATATATATTAATATTACGTTAATAATATGCTATCATATGCAATAATACACTTGTAATTTAATTTAATTAATTTTTTTTCTGATAATTAAGGTTAATATGGGACATTGCATAATTATGCAGTGATAGTCCAAGAAAGTAGCACTACAATTTATCATAGATGCCTAGGGCATAATAATATAATATATATATTGACAAAATAAATAATCTTATAGCTACCTTTGAGGTAATAGACCCATTGTATATTATTTAATATACTTTTCTGGTACTAAGAGAGTGACTTAGTACATTGAACAATATAATTACTAGGAATTATACCCAACATTATTGGACATTGAAATTAATTGTGTGATATAATTACATTATATTTAACAGATATCATAACTATTTATGATATAGTATTATTTAGATACAATATTGTTACAAAATATTGTCTATTGGTTGAACTTAGACATTAAGTTCAGTACTATTGTGATTACTTATATTGAATATTTCTAAGTTGAGTAAGTATAATAATTACTCTGAAGCTACTATTGACTATTCTAATCAGTAATTATCAATAATTACTTACAGATAAAAGTCAAAATGCTTACTATAGACCATTTCGTTAAGATTGGTCGTGAATATGGTTATAAATCTCAAGAACTTCGTCAGTTTGCTGAATCAGAACTGGAAAAATATGAAAGAAAAGAAGAAGAGAAAAAAGCTGCATTAAAGAAAGAGGAAGAAGAGAAAAGGGCTGCATTAAAGAAAGAGGAAGAAGAGAAAAGGGCTGCATTAAAGAAAGAGGAAGAAGAGAAAAGGGCTGCATTAAAGAAAGAGGAAGCAGAACGTGAGATGAAGCAAATTGACAAGGAAAATAGACTGAGAGAGATTGCTCAACGTGAAAGAGAAGAGCAAAGAACAATCGCCAAACAGGAAGAAGAGAATAAATTGAAACGAGAGGAAATTATTTTACAACAAGAAATGGAATTGGCGCGTATTAAATTGGAGACAGCAAGATTACAAGCACAAAATGCTGATGCAAATCAGAATAATAACGCACAAAATGGATCATCATCCAGCCAACCTAAACACTTCTACAACTTTAAATTACCCATTTTCAACTTGAACGTCGACGACCTTTCATCGTTCCTGGCACGGTTTGAACAGACTTGCAAATCTAACCATTTGCCTGAAGAGTCATGGGTACTCAAGTTAAATGAATTCTTGGTTGGAGAACCATTGACAGCTTCTCAAAATGCTGACCCATCAATAGCAAATAACTACGGTGCTATTAAGTCCTTGCTTTTACGAAGGTTTCACCTGGACGAGGAACACTGTAGGTTGAAATTTAAGGGAATTTTACCTGAATCTCCAAGGGATTTTGCAGGATTCATTGCGAATATACGCAATACATTTAATAGATGGGTTGAACTGGCAGAAGTCAACAAATCATACGACAAATTAGTTGATTTACTACTGCGGGATAAGGTATTATCTTCAGTTAGCCAGCCATTTTTTGCATATTTGCAGGAGCGTAAACCAGGTACCATGGACGAGTTAGAAAAAATTTCTTTAAACTACTGTTCGGCACACCCGAATGCAACCATTTCTAACTCCTCATTAAGAGAACCTCTACCTGTGGCGTCTAATATGGCCTACAATCACAATAACAAACAAAGACATCACAGTGTAGACAGAAGCAGGTTCCAAAGAAATCACAATGTTAACTTTCAGAAGGGACATAATAATGATTTCAACAATAAAAATGAGTTCAACAGAGGTAGATCACGAGATAGAAATTATTCACCTCAAACAAACTACCACAATGGTCAACATAACACTCATTATAATCGATCACATACTCCCAATAATAATAATAACTGGAATGGTAATAATCATGGCTCGAGACATCGAGATAATAGTTACTATAGAGGACGACGAGATAATTCTAACAATTATACTCGGAATCGATCTCATTCTCGGGGATCATCTCATTACAACCATAATACAGGGGCGGCAGTTACAAATAATACTACCCCTATAGCTCAGGTCCCACTTGAAAATAACACAACACAGTCTTCTGCTGCATGTTTTGCTATTAATTATAATGTGGCAAATAGTTGCCAACAATGCAATCTTATTTTTCAGAAGGCGAAAGAAACAGTGCTTAACTGCGGACATATTATACCACAGGTAGGTCTTGCAGTCAACGATGGAACAGGCCTACTAATTTTTAACAGAGGATTAGTTAATGGATCCGTCGTCTCAGTGTTGAGGGATTCGGGATCCACAACGATTGGTGTACGACAGTCGCTGGTACATCCTAGCTGTGCAACGGGGGAATATGTCCGTTGCATGACTTTTGGTGGAACAATAGAGTTTTACCCCACAGCTATTATTCATGTTAACACTCCTTTTTTCACAGGAAACGTAAAAGTATGTATGCTAAAGAAGCCTATAGCTGATCTGATGGTTGGTCGTATACACGGCAGTAAAGATTGTACTCCAGATGAGATTATAGAATGGGAGAAACGTAACCTATGCACTGGAAACGCCGTGACGACTAGAGCACAGACTCAACTCATGGAGAAGGTTGATGATGATAAAATGGATGCAGATAACCAAGAGGAATTTGTAGTCAATTCACCTATTGACAGGGAAACATTTGCAACCAAACAAAAAGAGGATAAATCTTTAAAAAAATTTTTTAAGTTGGTTGATAAAGTTGACAATCTATCCTCAGGTAATAATAACAAACATTGTTTTGTTATTAAAAATGACATATTGATTAGATGTTTTAATGACAAATCACAAATGAAACAACAAGTTATGGTCCCATATACTTTTAGACGGTACATTCTTCAACATGCACATGACTCACATTGTGCTGGACATATGGGATATACTCGAACACGATCTCGAATACTGTCTTCATTCTTTTGGCCAGGGGTGTCAAGAGATATTTCGCAGTATGTACGTTCCTGTACTACATGCCAAGAAGTGAAAGCACGTGGAGCTTTTCACACGGCGCCTATTCAGGCTTGCGATATCTCAGTGAGACCTTTTGACAAGATGGCAATAGACATTATTGGTCCATTGCTACCATCGGCCAGAGGACATAGATTCGTCCTTACGTGCATTGATTTGTGCACACGATGGCCAGAAGCTATCCCATTAAAGACCACCACTACCACAGATGTAGCTGATGCACTACATCTCATCTTTTCTAGAATAGGGTTTCCTAGAAAAACTTTTATCAGACCATGGGTCACAGTTTATATCTGACACCATGAAGGAAGTCATGAAAACTTGGGACATTGATAGGAATTTAAGTAGTATTTATCATCCGATGAGTAATGGTGCGGTTGAAAGACTTAACCGTACACTTAAACAACTACTACATAAGGTTACTGCTAAGCACCCTCATGACTGGGACAGAGCACTCCCAGCTGTTCTATTTGCTTATCGGGAGGTACCGCATGAACAAACTGGCTTCTCTCCCTTTGAATTAGTTTTTGGTGCTCCCCCAAGAGGTCCTATGGGACTAATAAAAGACTTATTAATTGACGAGGAGATGACTCAGGACACTCAGTCATCTTACGAGTACGTGATTAATCTTCGGAAGAACATTATTGAGTCTTGCCAGTTGGCAACAGCTTCTTCTGAGGCTGCAAAAGCTAAGGCTCGATCTCTACAAAATAGGTCTCGACGATTACGCCAATTATTCCCAGGCGACGAGGCTTATGTGTTACTTCCTCACAATAACAATAAATTACTGATATCTTGGAATGGTCCTTACAAAGTCATTGATAAAATTTCCGACGTTGATTACGTCTTAGATATCAAGGGACACAAAAAGATATTTCATATTAACATGCTCAAGCAATTTCATACACGTCCTGAACACTTACAGTCAATTTTTCATGAACTAGATGACAACACAGTATCCACTTGTCATTATTCTAACTTATCTGTCATCCAGGAAGAAGAATCTTCTTTTCCTGAGGTACAGTTACCGTTACCTGTACCAGTAGTTCAACCTACTGAATCTTGGCGGGATGTAACCATCTCTTCAACGGTTACACCGCAACAGCGTCTACAGATTGCTAATCTATTACAATCTTATCCAGATGTGTTGACCGACGTCCCGGGTCGCACATCGGCTATCAGTCATGACATTACTCTCAATGATGATACACCTATTCGTGTACATCCCTATTCTGTTCCTTTACATTTCCTTGCTAAAACTACTAAGGAACTTGAACAGATGTTGTCTCTGGGAATCATTGAGACTAGTAATTCGCCATTCTCTTCTCCATTAGTGATTGTCCGGAAGAAGGACAATAACATTAGACTATGTGTTGATTATAGAAAATTAAATGCTAAGACTATAGTTGACAGCGAACCACATCCACTTATCGACGACTTACTGCCACGTCTATCCAACGCAACTATATTTAGTAAGATAGACTTAACTAAAGGTTATTGGCAGATACCACTGACCGAAAAGGCTAAGTACTACACCGCATTTTCCACTCCACAAGGTCTATACCAGTGGAATGTGATGCCTTTTGGGCTTGTTAATGCGCCAGCTACCTTCATTCGCCTGATGCGACAAATTTTATCAGGTAGACCAGACGTTATTACATATATTGACGACATATGCTTGTTTAGTTCGTCGTTTGAGGAACATGTTTCGGGACTTAGATATGTTTTTGACACTCTAAGGAATTATCATCTAACTGCTAAACCTACAAAGGTGCAAATCGCGTGTAATGAGATAACCTTTTTGGGACATATCATTGGATCGGGATATATCCGAACGTTACCTAGTACAGTCTCCAAAATTCTAAACATAGCAGTTCCTCAGACGAAGAAACAGGTCAGGAGTTTGTTAGGACTTGTTCAATATTACAGTAGATTCATACCAAACTTGTCATCCATCACGGCTGTATTGTCTTCATTGTTAAAAAAAGATATGCCGGTGAAGGTGACATGGACTGGTACATGCAATGAAACTTTCAACAAAATTATAAATTTGTTCTCGCATGAACCAATTTTAAGACTTCCCGATGCTTCCAAAAGATTTTTCTTACGAACAGATGCTAGTAACTACGGCATTGGTGCATGCCTGCTCCAGAACCATGATGGCATTCTACATCCCACCTTATACATATCAAGAAAGCTGAAGCCGGCAGAAACAAAGTATTCAACAGTCGACAAGGAACTTTTGTCTGTGATCTGGGCAATAACGAAGCTTGAAAAATTCCTACTCGGTGCTCCCTTTACCATACAGACGGACCAACGTGCTGTAGCATCCTTGCGTCGATCAAATCATACAAGCCAGAAACTTGCCAGATATTCAATCATCCTACAGCCATTCGAGTTCTCCATTGAACATATTCCTGGCACTGAAAATTGTGTGGCAGATGCATTGTCACGTAATCCTATTGACGACGAATAATCAACATTGACACTCTTAAACTACATCAATCAGAACTACATTGGATTGAACGAAGTATCAACTATAAGGGAACTAACCTTGCCTTCAATTTAAACTTTATATACACTATATGCATCACAGAATTGAACTAAAAGACATATTGACATTGGAACTTCGTCTAACGTCCATACACGAGATATGAATACTCTTTGAACAATCATGGACTAATGTCTGACGACAAACCGAACTGATGTTCCTGTGTATACTTAATTCTTGGATGCTGGGATAAATGACATTTCTTTCCAACGTAAACGTTTGAACATTTTTGCCTAAAAGAATTCATCAGGATCAAGACTACGGATGGATCATCATATCCTATACTAATTAATTAGTTAACTTAACTTCTTAATTGAATTATTATCAATAAAATGAAATGTGAGAAAAAAAATAAAATAAAGGAAAAAAAAAAAAAAGAGAACGAAATACTAAAAGAAGAAATTATGAAAAGAGAAAATAAATCTCACACAAGTATTAGATTAATAATTTTTTTTTAATGTACCTATACATTATTTAGTTAGTTAAATTAGATAGTTATTATTCACTAACACTTAACACACACAATTAAGTTAAAACTTATATTCGAATTTCTTTCTATTTCTTCTCACTTATTTTGTCTTTTTCTTCTCTCATAACATCGCGTTACATTAGAACCTTAATAATTTAACTCTTAGTTTAATTAATTAATTTAATTTTAATTAGTCAAATTAATTCCTATATGACATACTAATACGACAGACCTTACTTTAATTTAATTTTATCATTCACTATTAACATTGGACATTTATTTAGTTGATATAATAATATGTATAATATTGATATATAATGTGACTTATGTTAGATGACTATGACAAATAGTTAGTTGACACGACCGCAACACGGTTCTACTCAGAACATCGTCGGCCATATGTCACAATTGTGTTAAATTTTTTTTTGAAAAATTGTTAAGTCGGATAGATATTGAAAAAAAAAATCTATCGATTTTTTTTTTCCCCGGTGTACAGGGAATTGTTACGGTATATGATATTAACGCCGTCTGCTAAAGGTTACCAGACGTGCAATTGTAAAGGTTAAGACATTTAATATATTGCGATAGATGTTTCAATTACTGAACGCTTCATACACGATCGATTATGACGTGTATAGCGTTGTTTAGGACACAGTCGGTAACTAAGAAACGCTACCCTTTGTTACTTGACCGCCAAGCTGAATAGCTGCGTTTTTTCTAACCTTCCAATTTAATGGCAGGATATAGCCATTTTATGTGTATTTTTGATGGACCAGGGTCAGTCCTAGAACTCGATATGAGAAGGAAATATATGGAGGTTAGTACTTAACTAGAATCCTCAGAAGGATGAGAATAATCGTCAAATTCGTATGAATATATTTCAGACTCGCAGTCTCACTGTCGGCAGGTAGCCATGTCTATCTGCTCGTGCATATAGCTGTGATGTTCTGACGACAATACTGCATTGTATCCTCATAACGGACATTGACACATAACCACCAGTCTACGCCATTGATTAATTTATGCATGACTCATGTTCTGTCCCTATTTGAAATGTGTACATGTGAATTAAATGTACGGACTCGATGAAATGACTTATCAAATCAATCGTATTCCAAAGTTCAAGTATTGTTTGGAATCTTCCACCCCCGCATTCGTTTAATCTTCCATCAAAGGCACGATGCACTAAAACTAACATATCAAGGAAGAAAACAATGGCCAGAATTTTATAATTGTTTTATTCATAACACATGGAACATTGTTCAGAGCGTCTCTTTCTGCTAGTTCCGATATCTTACTGGTTAGTTTGTATTCTGACCACATTTCATGTTTTGTGTCTACGTCTAATCTATACGTACTAGCAAGTTACCCGTAAAAAATGAACATACTAGCAAGTTACCCGTCAAAAATGAATTATGCTTCGAAACATTGACGAAGACACTATTTATCCTGGGGTCGGTTTCTTCCTTTCCTTTCCATTTTACCTTCCGTGGATCTTTGAAATCAAATTTATATGAAGCCTGTGACATAATGGGGTGGCCTCTTCTCGATCTCTGTTTCACTACGGCAGTAATCAGTTACATTTGGTGTACTGACTTTATTGCGTGCTTTTTCATGGTCAGCACTTTTCTCTTTCTCTGCACTGTAGCAGATATTTTGTATCTACATTCTTTCACTCCTCTCAGGGATAAGTCTGTTTGTTACCCATTTCTCCCTGCTTTTTAAGGAGCGGCTGAGATAATATTAACGACAAACGTGTTGGCTAATCGAGGGTGCAGCCGACATCAGAATACAGATTAGCGCTACAAATCGCCAGCGTATTTGCTAATTGCTGATAAAGGCCAGGGTGCGTGACAGATAAGAGATTACTTGTCTGTGCGACACATTCTGGACAGGATGCATTGCATCACCGCTTCCTGTCCGACTTTCACGTACAAAATTACTTTCGATAAAGTAATAAGATGTTACATCTTACACACATTGCAGAGAAAGTTTACTGATGTGTTTGGGAGTTTGTACACAAGGCATCGGATGTGTGATTGCCACATGTGGGAGACGTTACCTTTGCATCACTCGCAAAATTATTCCATGGTGGAATATTTTGACCCCCCTCCTCCCCCCTCCCCGAACACATGCAGGTTTGAAATGATTAGAGCCCTGAGTAGCTTCATAACAAACAGATGCGGGGGTAGGTCAGGAATATAACCTGACCTTTTCACAGTTTTAATTCACTGTGAGAAATCGCTTGCCAAGACGACACAACCAGACTTGCCAGAAGTTAGAATTCAGAATTCCATTTTATCAGGCCGGACCTTTTCTTGGAGAATCTTGACGGACTTACAAACAGCCCAGGAAATCTCTATCATTTTAACAAGGAAACCGGGACTGAGGAAACTGAACATACGGAGTCATAGAGGGAATTATCTTATTAAAGTAACGACCCCAAGTATACGTGAAAGAGGCCGATTCAAGTGCCTTAACTTTATTCATCTGAGCAAAACGTTTGTGAGCCAGGATTGGCGTAAGTTGTCATTTTACATTCTACATATTTCATTACTAACATGTGAACTAATTTGTATATATTACCATGTGAATATTAATGTGTGAAAATCGCTAGTGGATGTCCAAGTCATTTTGAGGCTGGCAACCTCAGCGTATAGAATGATGATTTCATGAACCACGACTGCAAGGGGCTGGTGACTGTTTTATTGCTAGTTTCTTAAAGAGAACTAAACGCATAAATAGTACCAGGTTCCACATGGAGCAGGGAGGGAAAGATGAAAGAAATAATGTACATTTTAATTATAATACTTACAGTTTCAAACCAGTGTAAATGTCTATGTAAACATATTCACTTTAAAATTAATGAAAGTTTCAAACTTTTCACTCAGTGTAAATATAAATAAAAACATATTTAATTTATATTGTGAACACTTTTCAAACAGTGGAGATGTAAATGTAAACATATTTTATCTGTACTATTAACCTTTCATTTAAATGTAAAATAACTATAAAGCTATTCAATTTAAATGTAAATAAAGTTTTCTCTCGATGGATTAAGTTTAATTCTCATCGAGGGTACATTTTGAGGTAGACGGGATGGTATAATAGGAGAAAGGGGACACATAAGTATGTGTCGGGAAACGCAATACTCAGGACAGCGTTTCATTTCTATTCTTTTACCATAGTTGGTGGTGGTACCATAAAAGGGCACTATCTCTGGAACAAGAAGGGAAAAGTGGCCTGAGCTTTAAGACGAGGAACCGGCTTCATAGACACTCTCTGACACTTCTGGGAACGTGCTACACCCTACAACCTTGACCAGCGACGAGCGTGATCAGTCTACCAGGAACCAAACCATTAGAAGGAACAGAACCGTCACTGACAGCTAAGTAGTTCTATAAGCTGGCAAGTGACTTCTTAACTAAACATTCTACCATCCTCCAAGGATGAACATTTTCTTTTAAACTATTCAATTTTTTAAACTGTTAAAACTGAAGTGATTATTAAATTTTGTTATTTGTAATTATACAAATTTAACTTCGATTTAATCATTTTAAATGTACAGCATGTTTGTCTCAGTCAATTTACTAGATACACTCTAAACAGAGCTATACCATAATAAGAAGAATTCCACTGAGTAAATCAGGGGTGGGGGCTTAAACGAGCTGAAATTAATCATTGCTTAATTCTTCCCAAAAGTTGTCGGCAGATCCTAGAGTTAACCTTCTCAGCCAATGCAGCATTGTTCTCGTTTTTCTGAATATCTTGTGACCACTACCTTGGTATAAAAGCGTCATTATCCTTCTATCTACAACTCTGCCAAGAGTAATCTTCAGCGAAGGTAGACACCTTTTAAGGCCCATATTAGGTACTCTTGAGTTTTGGCCACTGTTGGACCACTGCTGCAAAGCAGGGGAGGTAACCCGTGACAAAGCTAACGTGTAAACCGTTTAAAAAAAAGACGTGGAGAGTAGTGAATACAGAATGTGCACCGCTTGATGATGACGTCATTCAAAAGTAAGCAGAATGTCGCTTAACCCTATACCTCGCCGGGCTTAACCAGTACAATTCCTGGAAAAACTCTATGGAGATGCAAATAGCCTTAAGTTTTCTTTGAAAATGTTCAAGTAGGCGTCTGAGAGTGTACGAAGAAATTGTTCAAGTAGGCGTCTGAGAGTGTACGAAGAAAATGAAAAAGAAACCCACTTTACTCTGTCATAACTTCCGTCCTGTTCTTCTTCATCGTTCGATTCATTCACATCGTAGACCAGACTTCTATAAAGAATTCATTTCTAGAACGGCTCTCACTTGGTTCCTCCCTTACTCCCTGATTTCTGTCCCCACTACTTTTGTCCTTGTGCTGCGCGTTTTAAATTCATCTAGGTTTTTTTTTTAAATAAAATTTTGCCTCGTTTTGGAGAGGCGCGTCCCGTTCAACTTAGTAGGTTATATTAGGGCGTATGTCCAAATATAAAAGACCTTTAGCTCTGATAACATTAATTTGATGTTGAAGATTTCTAGAACAAAGATTATTTTGTGAAGCTATTAGATGCGTACATTTCAACATTATATTAGCTTACCTCTTTGCACAGAAGAGCCAATTACAAACAAACGGTCGTTCTCCCGTGTGCCATCTGAGATGTGCCTTAAGATGGGATGTCTTGTTATAAACCTTGCCACAGCCAGGAATATGGCACGAGTGAATGTTTCTCTTTCTCAGATGTTCCCCTGCTGGCCCTGAAAATCACATGAGATTGTAGAATATGAAGTTCTAATTTATTATTGACTTTTTAACAATTTTATTTTGCAACAATGCATCATAAGAGATTGATTCGCACTTTATATTAAAAATCGACATAAATTTCAAGGAATTTCTTATACGGATTCAAAGAATTCAAGCCCGCTGGATTTATATTCGTTCATTCATTCCTTCAGTCAAATATTTTCTCTCAATGCCCCATATGGAGCCACCATTGCAGTTACCTCATGTAGTTGGTAGAGGTCGCTGAAACAACAAAGAAATAATAGCACTAATTCTTCCTTTGGCATGTTTCAAGAAGCGACAGGGCCGTAGATAGGACTTAATAATGGGGGGGGGGGGGGGAAAGAAGGGGCGATGAGAAACGACCAATATGAGGCAGTGCGTGGGATTGGTAACTTCATTATGTAAAACAGCTTGTAACAGAAGTCACCACTAAATTGATAGTTCATATCACAGTCTTAGTGTCCTGTACCACCAGTACCAGATTTTCCCACGTCCACTTATGTCTTCCCAAAGTGCTCATTTCGACACGTAGGTTTGTGTTCATCAACTTTATTATTTTGTTATGCCCGTCTCAGTTCTACAGAGTTGATTGACAAGTCACTTTATATTTTTAAATTGTTATTTCTTCACTTCTAGCCAACTAATTTATATCAAACGTCAAAATCAAGACAATTAACTACTGTTTTATTATATAAATTGATATGTCACATGAATATTATAGCTCAGCGTAAAGATCGGTCAGTTCAACAATTTATTTCATAGCTGCCTTTTTGTAAGGTCAATTTATTAGTCATTTGAAATATTAATTTGTTTTAGTTTATTTCTGCAAATGAAATATATATATATATATAACTGTTTAGTCAAATAATAGTTATTAGAGATGTAGTTGTACTGAAGAATGTTTAGCATACCACTGACAGCTAAACACAGTAATGAGGACATAATGAAAGACGCCACTGCACTGAGGAAGCTTACTACTCATAACAATCAATTAATCAATTAATCAATCAATCAATCAATCAATCAAGAACCTTCAACTCCACAAAGAGCATAGGCCTTCAACAAACCCATGCCAAGTTCTCCTGTCACGTGCCATCAGTTCAAGTTCTCCTGTCACGTGCCATCAGTTCAAGTTCTCCTGTCACGTGCCATCAGTTCAAATTCTTTCCACGACTTCCTCATAATTTTCCTTTCTGTCTCCAGTTCTCTTCTCCGTGCGTTTTTGGTCTACCTCTGCCTCTTTTTCCCAGGCGATTCCAGAGCAAGGACTGCCTTGTAATGCTATCAACAGGTTTCCTCAGTGTGTGTCCTATCCATCGCTAGCGTCTTCTTCTCATCTCTTGTTCCACTGGCACTTGCCTGGTTCTTGTCATCAGTTCTACATTGGTGGTCTTGTCTTACCATTTCAATCCTTCTATTCTACGCATATAGTGATCTGGCCGCGGGTCTGAGACACGATGGGTTCACTGCAAGGGTCATGGCTGTTGAGGTGGGTGCAAGAGGGCTCGTGGGTGCGTCTGTGTATGATTTATTGAAACTGTTAGGACAGTCGAGAACAAGGGCACTAAAGAGGCTTAGTGAGACTGCAGAAAAGGCATCATGCAGGCTGTGGAACAACCGCAATGGGCTATGGAACTCGGGACAGTAAAATCTAGCCCCTGATATGGACCTTTTTCTAAGTCCGCAATACACGGAGTTTTTCGTTGTATTGGTGAAAGGACGGCGGCTCTACAGGTAACCCACGGTGGATACTATATGAGGTGTCGGGTGAAATTTCAGTTGCCAGCTCGTAATGACTTCACGCTTCGTCGGCTTCACGCATGCGTGCAAGTGGTGTGCTGCGGACCGACCGCAATAATTTGTCTTCACTTTGTTACTTTCACAATTGCCTTCGGCTGGCGGAATTGTGGATTTTAAAGCTGCAACCAAGGTGGAATTGGTTCATTTTTTGCACAAACAACAGGAAGCTGAGACACTTGAGAGTCATTACCCCGGTGGGCCGCCCCCCTTAGTGTATAAAGGAGAACAAAGGGCCGAAACACTTGATCGACGGGGGGACTACTTCTGATTATCAGATTGCCTCCTGTTGTATCGCTCTGTACAGAGTTTCGTATCATCGCAAGTACCCATTTATGACGTTGCAAGCGATCTTTGTCCTCTCAAGACTGTGTGTGGTCCCGGCTTTCGGGTCTTCCCAGTAAAGTAGAGGCAGTGATATGTGTCTGTGTCCGATAACGTCATTTGACAGTGGTTGAGGCTCGGTCGCTGCTACACCATTGATGAACAGAGCCATGATCTATCGAGACTGTTTGGTCCCGGGTCCGGGTCCTCCCAGTTCAGATGGGCCGGAGCTTGTTTCTTCTTGGTAATGCAGCTCGGCAGTGGTAGAGGCTCGGCGCTGGCTGTGCCGATCCCTCGATACGTCTTGTCTCGGAGATATAACCCCCTATGCAGGGTAGAGAACCACTTTTCTCGTGGCATTGTACTCTCGCCACCCGACAAGAGGTTCCCTGGGGTTGCAACAAAGCCCACTGGTGACTGGCCTCTCTGCCAGTCATCACTGTCCTCTGAGGTATAACCCCCTTTGCAGGGTAGAGAGTTATCAAACCTTGAGGCAGTACATTACACACACGCCAAAGTGGGCCTGGTGTACCCTGTCTCGAGTCTAGGATGCTCCCTGGGGTTGAAAGAAAGCCCAAAACACACCCCCTAATCGACTGATACCGTGTGGGATGCACGGCGGGTTGCGGTACCATCGCCTGGTGTCACGATGGGTGGCTTCCCGGCCGTGTGGCAACACGGACCATGTGCAGAAGGGCGGCGGTGGCTGCGCCACCGCCTTCCCAGGCGGTCTGGCTCAAGGGTATGAACGAGTAAATAACTCGTCCCCTAAAGGGCAAAAGAGTGAATAACTCGCGCCCAGGGATTCAAACAAACAAACAAACAAACCCATTTATGAATGCCTGTAGCGTTTTGGTTGTTGTTTCGGTTGTTCTCCACATTTCAGAGCTATACAATAGGACTGACTTGAAATTTGAGTTGAGGATTCTTATTTCTGTGTTGGACTTGATATCTTTTGATTTCGTGTTGCCCAATGCAATTAAAGATCCTCTTGCTTTTTGCATTCTTGTTTTGATATCATTGTCTGCTCCTCCAACGTTGTCTACATTGCTGCCAAGATATGTGTACGATTCTACATCTTGTAGTGGTGTTTCTTCAAGTTCGACCTTGTTACTCATACAAGAAGGAAGCAATCTATATTCTTTGATATGTTATGAGGAGAGGAAAGCTGGAACTTGTTGTGGTAACAAGAAGGATTGAAGGAAGATAAGGAACGACCAAGAAAGAAGATAACGCATAGTTGATCATCTTAGCATAGAAGGATGTCAGAACTAAAATGAATAAACAGCATCTGGAACAGCCGGCTGTGGACAGCCGTGATCGTTTATGACAACTAATATGGTACTTGATGAAGAAGATAAAGCACAATTATAAATATGTTGTTACTTGTATACCGCTTTCTAGTAATGTCCTTATAGTATTTATGAGCGTCCGATTGACAGAGGGGTTACAGTATTAAGTATTAGTCTCTCGCGGAAACAGTGTCGGGTTCGATTCACGGTATTGACATTCTCCATTCTACCCAGCTGTAAATGGATAGCAGTCTTTGATCTTGAGTTAGGGAAGGAAAAAGCAGCGAGGAAGGGAAATGGTCACCCACTTTCTCGATGCTGGACCTTGTATAGTGAAGTCTCTAACACATCACTCCCTTACGGTAGTATCTGTTATGGGGCTACATTTACCTTTTACATCACTTGTGACCTTCTTTGTGCTTCCTGTACCTTGTACAAGAACCGCGTTTTTCATCAGCAGTATCTGGTTTTATTTTACTTCTCACTTAATTCTTAATCAAATAAGCAAGTAACCTGGAAAAACATGGCGAGGAAGTCTGAAGTCTTTCTATTTCTTCGTTCACCCTCATGCGTCAATTTGAATATGTTCAAAGAAAGCAGTGGTCAGCTTGAGGCTGTTGACATCTCTGTAGAGCTTTCCTAGGAATGGTACTGGTGATGGCCATATGCGCTTTCCCTATTCCTCGTATGTTGAGCACCGTTGAAACAGATGTTCAGCAGTCATTTTATCGGTGCCAGATTTACACTCATCAGTAGCTCCTACCTTAACTTGTTAAATACATGGTGTGCCAATCTGTTGTGAAATGTGCGAAGTCTGGAGATTACCACTTGTTCACTTCTGCTGAGCTGGTAATAAGCATCATATATTTGGTGGCCTGGATGAGCTTCTTCCCACTTTCTCCTGTATCTGCGCTTGACAAAACTCTTGGCCTCTTCATAAGTTATGCTTGTGTCAAGCTGATGTAGCTTCCCCCCTTTCTTTGCCAATCTGTCAGCCTCTTCATTTCCGGGGATGTTGCAGTGAGCGGGGATCCACAGTATCACAACTCTTTTGTATTGTTGACCATTAAAGTCTAAATAATTCTGTTGTGCTGGTTCTCCCGCATGACCTGATGACGTCGCTAATTCTGCCGTGGTCAATTAATTCCTTTCTATTCTATTTCAACTTGACTGGATCTTTGTGGTCATGACTTATCGTGACTTATGGTACATGGCAGAACAGAAAACACACACACGCACGCACGCACGCACGCACACACACGCACGCACGCACACACACACACACGCACGCACACACGCACACTCGCACGCACGCACGCACGCGCTCGCACACGCACACACATTGACAGTTCTGAGTGCTATTTTAATAGGTATTCAATTTAGCTTTTACGGTGCAATGCGCGCCTCTTCAGTGTTTTCCCAGAAAACTGGCGGAACATTGTCATTGGTCATTTCAGAAAGTTCCACTCAGAAAATTAGTATTTTTCTGCTAACTTTTCTGATGATAACTCTTAATAATATTGTGGTCACATGACTGATAAAATTAACTGTGCCATGGTTGTCATATTCAATGGCTCCTATCAAACGTTAATGTCTTATTATCATCTATTTTTTACAGCGATGTTTGCCCAGTTACCTCCATCATTTCCACGTTGATGTGTGCTTACCAAAAATCGAAACAGGAATTAAAAATAGTACTTCCTGTGAACTAATGCAAAAAAGGGCAACTATGGAGGATTAGTGCACTGGCTTCCTAGCTCAGTGGTCTATGGTTCGATCCCCAGATGATGTGGGATTTTTTTTAGACCGCAAACGGCTCCAGGGTCAACCCAGCCCCAATTAGGTACCAGAGCATCTTCTGGGAAGGTTAAGGCGGCCGGCGTGATGCTGACCACATCACCCCTAGTGTGCGATGGTCAAGAAAATATGGGCCTAACACCATATTCCCAATATGCCTTAATGGGCGTGTAACGGGATCTTATGGAGGATTAGGCGTGGTGTCATCTTTTAGTGGAACTTAGCTACAAGAACGTCACGATCATGACAACAGACTAGCAATACAAAATGGTTTGTTGGTTTGGCTTTAAGGACTATCTTCATTGCACACGGACAACCCCCATCAGTGCTCCGATCTCCTCCCTTAGATCACACAAAGAGGATCTCAGCACAGTGCACCAACTCCGTAGCACCAGCGAGAATCCCAATGTGTGTATATAAGAATCACACATTCTTTAAATATTTTTGTGGTGGGTAGGTTTCTAATTTTTAAATTTTGCCAGGGCAGCGACATGATATGCCTACTCTTTACGATATCCGCCGTGGGATTTTTAACGTGCGCAACTTCCACACGAGACCTCCTATTTTTTCGCCCTTATCCGAGAAGGCTAGGCACCCAGTCTCACTACCCAGGAGACCAGGGGGGAGTATGACATCATTAGGACCATAAATTTCCATAAATTATATTCCCTCAACTAGCAGTACAAAATGACTACCCAGTAATTACCTTCCGAAAAAGATACACAAATAAAATGTGGATTTGCAATTTGAAATAGTGAAAAATAGTATGGTTTAGTTTTTAAGGACCATCTTGTTTGCACATGTACAACTCCATCAGTGCTCCGATCTCCTCCCTTAGATCACACAAGGAAGATTTCAGCACAGTGCACGAACTCCGTAGCACAGGCGAGAATCCCAATGTGTGGTATTGTGACGGGCGGTGGAATTGTCTGCCCTTAGTTTTGCTAGGTCGGTCTGGTTTCTCGTCATTCTGACCTGTCTACCTTCTGTCCATCAAAATTCTCCGATCACTTTTCTGTAAACGTTGTCTCTAACAGCGATATACCTGTCATCTTGTCTGTCAATCAGCACTGTAGACCTTCTTTGTGCATATCTCCTTGCACGCGCATGGCGGTATGTGATTAAACAATCCTTTTTTATCGGTTCCCCCAGGAAACTAAATACTTCCCGGGTCTCCTTTAATTCGAGAAAACTCAGGGTAATTTCTCTGTTCCTTTTAACGGGAGAGAGCTTTGATCTTGGCCAAAAGTCGCCACTCCCGAACGCCAGCGCGTGCTCACGTTGCATCATCCCTTCGTTGTCTTATGAACGCAGGAGGAAACGCTGCGGTTAGCGTACGTGGATTTCTGTTTAATCGGGGGGAGATCAGAAGCTCTTGCGTCTTATTACGTGCTAGTTCGCTGTTTCATCTCGAACGGTCCACGAAAGCGAGCCAAAATATCTGGCATCATCTGGTAGTACTTAAGCGACTGTCCCAATAACTCTCTATCAGTCATGCTCTCGGATTTTCTAGCATGCGCTCATATTATTCTTCCTGTGGATAGCAGTTGTGAATTTTAAGTCCGTATAAAGATTATTCCGTGAAGCTGGTAAGAGCGAAATAATTGTTTAGAGTATCTGGAGTGGTAGCGTATAAGATTTTATGCAGATATAATCTACCCAGGGTTACCTGTTCTAGTGCTTAAAATAATTAATTCATAACGAATAGTAACTCTTTCGTAAGACCGCAAGTGATTTAACGTAGCGCGCAACCAGTTTTTAACTCAGCTTAAGACTTAACAGACAGATAGCTAGATAATCTGGTATAACAAGAAGACAGATAGAGAGATAATGTGTACCGACAAGAAAACAGGAGAGATAAAATGTAACAGACAGAAGGAAGATGTACATATTGCATTTTTTATTATTGTTCTCTTCGATGTTTATCAATTAATCCTGAGTTAAGTGTTGACTAGCCTAGTATTATTTAATTTTATTTACCACGTACACGTCGATTACGCCTGTCAATTCTGTAGCACGACCGTGTTGTGAGGTGAATGTCTGACCTCGATTAGCGAGGCTGTCTGTGTGTGTGTTACGCCGACTGCCCCCGCCTGCTCGCTAGCAAAGCGCGAGAGAGGAATTTGCCCAAGATGGGTGGGGACACGGCGCATGTTTATTGAAGTGTATTTGTATGCGTTTTAGTGGAAGACAGAAGAGAGGGTGGATGTATGTACGTCTGTTAGCGTCGATCGTTCTGGTCGAACAAAACCATGTGAATGTTTTTGAATATCTTTATTTTTCCCAGACCCTGATCAGAAAAACAGAAAGCGGTCTGTGTAGCTATCTACGGGCTCAACCAGAGTCTACGGAGATTTATTATGCCCAACGTTTCCACACATTGGTGCATGGCCTCTAGCATTTACTAGGCCTCAATTTTCTTTACTGACGGATTAACTGCAAAATTGCTACCGCTGACGGCTATTTCGTGGATTACCTAACGGCCGCGCAGCGCATACAGCCTCGTCCACGAGCTGTTATAACTTGCCTTTCATACATACAGGCAATATTGGTGTAACCCATTACCACCCGGTTGTTGGAGATCATACAACCACATAACCCAGAAAGAACCAGCTAGTGCCAGCCTCTGAAAGTTCTCACGTGAACGTACCTCTAGATCATCGCATTCGAATAATATGCGTGTGCAGAAATTAAGTTTTTTTTTCCAGTTCCCCACCTTTTGTTCACTCGGAGTTACTGCAGTAGTCGCACTGTGAGAGTTACATGTTACTATTTCCCCCTGGAGCTTACCTCCTAGCAAAAGTGGATTACTAAGTCCTGCCGGACAGTGTTGACCCACATAAGTTTCTTCTCAGTTTTGGATTTATCATCTAATAAGGCAAACACGGTCGTCTAATTTCATTGGACTGGGGACCACTGTCCAGGTGACAGCAAGACTGTTTTAGAACTTTAGTTTTTTTAAGTGCGGGAGTGGTTCGAGAGAACTTAGGTGTGTCCGTGTGAGCGTAGGAAGAAAGTAGAGTGAGATGGCCACAGTGTTTTTTTCTCTTGGGGATATTTTTATTTTGGAGGTTCATTTTTTCTTTGCTGTGTATCTTTCCGACATTGTTTATTGTCAGTGAAGGTACACGGGGTTTACCGTGTTTTGTTTTGTTTGCATTTTGCCACGTTGGATGTTGTGCAGATTTTTTATGGTTAATAAAAACCCAGAAAACTTATTATTGTGCTGGTCAAAACGCCTTCCCTTTAAATGTCATGTTGGTGTAGTACCTATAGTGTCCCTTACTGAGTATTAGATTAAAGTCATTTACAAACATTGGAGGGCGGGGCAAGATTGTCTTACTAAATGTTAGTGACCAGGTAGGCTGAAGGAGTAGCACCAATACCCTCCAGAGGCATATCTTCTCCCAACTTTGCACCCGTGATCTATTTTCTATCCATTCACACTTTTCCTTTAATAGTCTGTCTGACCTCAGACAGAATCTATCGTCCTACTTATATCTACCTGTGACAGGTATAAAGGAATCAAACTTTCTATAAATATTTTTGAGGTGGGTAGATTTCTCATTTTTAAATTGTGCCTTATGGCCAACTCTTTACGATTTCTAACTTCCGTGGGATTTTTATCGTGCACAACTTGCCCACGGGACCTCTTTTTTTTCGCCCTTATCTGCGAAGGATTAGCATCCGATATCACTACTCAAGAGACCAGGGGAGATGATAGCATCATTAAGGACAGCTGGTTCTTCAAGAAAATTTCCATAAATTATGTTCCCTCCATTGGGAATCGAACCCGGTACCATTAGAATTCGAGGCGGACGCTATACCTCTTAGTCACTCCGACACCCCTGAAAAATAGTAACAAAGAGACATAGAAAAGAAAGAAGAAAAGATCAAAGGCAAAGGTAGTCACATATCACAAGCTGCTGTAGGGCGTTAAAGTGTTAGAGACTTCATCATACTAGATCTAGCTTTATGAGGTGGGGTGACTAATCACTTCCTTGCTGCATTTGCGTTCCCCAACTTAAGAACAGATTCAAGTACCCATTAACAACTTGGTAGACTGGTGCGTGACGCTACCATGCTTCGATTCCGGAACCCGGAAACTTTACCGCGAGAGGCAAGCGCTCTAACCGGTTGACCAATCGGACGCTCAGTAAACAACTGTCGGAATCAGGTGTAGAGGCAATCATGAACTCAGAAGAGTGCTAAAAACATATTGTTTTAAAATCAAAGAATTCCTAAATCTAACACCACGATTTCCTTGCGTCAAGACATAGCAACCAATGAGAGGTCACAACAAGTGGATCTGAAAATACACATGGGAAAGACAAAAATAATGAGAATAAATGCAAGAAATGATAACAAGGTCAAACTTGAGGAAACACCACTACAAGATTTAGAATCTTACAAATATCTAAGCAGTATTATAGACAAAGTTGTACAGACAGACAAGGGTATCAAAATAAGAATACAAAAAGCAAGAGGTTCTTTCATTGCAGTGCATGTGGAGATCAGAAGAAATAAAAAAAAGTCCAACACAACAAAATAGGAATCTTCAACTCAAATGTCAACTCCGCCTAGGCTGGTCTCAATCCCGGCTGTTGTAAAACTAAAAGAAGGAGAAACCATAGTCATAGTGTATGGGCCAAATGACGGTGAGGGAGCAGAGGCCAAGGAGGAATTCTTCGAGCTGCTTCAAAGGACAGTGGATGACTGCCTAGATGAAATTATCATGCTCGGAGATTTCAATGCCAGAGCTGGAAATTATCTTGCTAGATGGGGTGGAGTTATAGGAAGATATGGAGAAGAAACTCTTAATGACAACGGAAAGCGACTCCTTAGATTCTGCACTGAGCAGAATCTGATAATTACAAACACAAAGTTCCCCCATAAGCGTATACATGCATACACTAGATGTGAACCAACAAGGAATGAGAAGCCAGTGATCGATTATGCCATAGTTAGGAGGAGCTCATTCAAGTATGTCCGGGATGCTAGAGTCTGGAGGGGGCCAGAGATTGGAAGTGATCCCTACCTGCTAACAATCAAAAGAACAACTGAAAGAGTTGCTCAGCCTAGGAACTGCCTAACATCACACAAGAAACTAAGTAAACGAACAGGAGAAATGAGCATTAAGACGTAGAGAGCTGAGAGAGCCAGAAATTAAGACCAGATATCAGGGGCTTATTGCTACAGCGGTGAGAAATACAGAAGAACAACCTGATGACTTGGAAACCCTCTGGCTTAAATTCAAGGACATCATAAAGACAGCTGCTGCAGAAGCATGTGCTGAAGTCCGACGTGGGAACAAGAGAAAGAGGGCATCGTGGTGGACAGAGGAAGTTAAAGAGAAAATATGAGAAATATAGAGAATATGTGATACTCAGAACAGAAGCAAAGAACAATGTGCTGGCAGCAAAACAGAAGTCATGGGAAGAATTTGGAGAAAAGCTAGAAAAAGATGCGCAAGAAAACCAGAAATTGTTCTTTAAGACCCTGAAGAACATGAGGAAGGAAAAACAGTGCCTTCTTAAATTTATAAAGGACAAGCAAGGCAAATTGCTTACTGCCTCGAAGGAAATAATGTAAAGATGGAAAGAATATTTCTCAGAACTCTTTTATGGTGAGCAAGGTCAAGCATCAGAAATGATAACCACTAGCACAGAAGAGACAACCAATGGTGGTGAAGATGACATAAAGATGGAAGAACTGAAGGCAGCACTGGAGAAAATCAAGATGGGCAAAGCAGCAGGGCATGATGGTATAACACCAGAAATGGTTAAGTACATGGGAGCAACAGGCGACCTATTACTCTTAAGGTCCTACAGGCAGTGTGGTGCAACAAGACCATACCAAAGGATTGGGAGATTGCCATCATAACACCGATTTTCAAAAAGGGTGATAATCGACAATGTGGAAACCATAGACGCATATCCCTTCTCAGTGTCCCTGGTAAAATCTACTCTAGAATCCTAGAGCAGACGCTCGGACGCCTAGCTGAGCCACAATTGGATGAGGTCCAGTGTGGATTTCGAGCAGACCAAAGTATTCAAGACCTAATCTTCACACTAAGATAGCTGAGTGAAAAGGCCCTTGAGTATAAGAGTGAGATCCATCTTTGTTTCATAGATCTGGAAAAGGCGATTGACAGGGTCCCATGGAGCAAACTTTGGGACTGTTTGGCAAGGAAGAACATTCCAGCACCTCTGATTCATGCTATACAGAGCTTCTACAAGTCTTGCAGAAATTATGTGAGGACAGCAAACCATAAGTCAGAAGAGTTCAGGACCACCACTGGTGTGAGACAAGGTGATATCCTGTCACCTTATCTTTTCATACTCCTCATGGACGATGTCATCAAGGCATGTAAGGAGAGAACAAGAAAGTATTCAGTGGGGTACTGGAAGATGAGACAGGTCTATATTTCAGAGCTGGCATTTGCTGATGATGTTGTCCTGACTGCTAAATCAGAGGCACATCTCCAATCCAACCTGCAAGTCTAGAAGGAAGAGCTTGAGAAGAGAGGGATGGTCATTGTGATAAAATTAACCGTGATGCAACGTTAAAATATCTCCAAAGATAAAATGTAGGGATACAAAATAATGCGTAAGCTACTAGAAGACATGATCGCCCACGCCGCGGGTCACTACCCGCCATGAAAATTAACTTGTTAGACGTGAAGGCAAAACGTTTACCCTTGTAGACGGGATGAGAACGAAGATCAAAAAGAAAAATATGACTGAACACGTGCTTGAAACTAGCAAGGCTAAAAAGACGCAATTGGTGGGGAAAGGAAAAAAATTCACGTCCCCAAGTTGACACAAGGTAAAGAAATCGACAAAAGGGACCTTAGCTATTATACGCAACAGTCATTTCTTGGACGCTTTTGCGATACTTAGCCCTTTTATTTGAATTCAGCGGCAAACGCATTACAGAAGATGCTCGAACATATTTTAAAAAAAACAACTAACCTTGAAAAGTAACTTTTTCTTAATAATAATGTTAGGAATATAAAACCTAGCTGGCCGGATGGCCCATCTTGAGCAGAGAAATAATATGCTTTCATTTATACAGACGGATAGATAATAATGAAGATATTGACAAAAGACTGTGTTGTTCATATCAGCGAACGACTGCATTGAAACAAAAACATGTCACTAATTTTCAAAAAATTGCGGCCTTGAGACTCAAGTGCTAAAATCTAGTTAGAATGAAAGAGAAGGGGCATTAGTGGAAAGTTGTGGCTAAAAATAACTCTAGAGGCAGAATTCGTGTAGGAAATGCATGTATAAACAAGGGTGTTTTTGTAAAAAACGCAAGTAGAGACAGACGGACCAACAGACAATAATACATACTTGACTGAGGTATGACTGAATTGACTTTTGGTAGGAGGTTTGAATTTCAAAAGGGGGAAAGGCGGTGATTGGCCACAGATAAAAATATTATCGGCGCTCAGACGCGCATTTTTGCCATTCATCATAAATTGTCCAGTAGTAGACACAGTAATTATTCAGTGGTGTATTTCCCAGAAGCTAATAGCACTATTTAGAGGGACGCCATACTAGAGCCAGCAGCTCAGCTGAGTTTTGCTAGCATATAACTGTGTTCTCTATTCATAATTCTGAACTGTGAGTTTTTTTATTTGGCACCAAAGTGGTGTCAAATGCTGTGTGGTAAAATACAAGTGTGGACCCGTGCAGTATAGTATTTTGGCAGAGCAGCCTTATATTGCCCCCAAGCACGGAGAGGTGGGGCCACCAGATTCCAGCACCAGAACTACTCAGTCAAAGATACGTGAGCGTCTGGCCTGCTGGATATTCACCAACTTAGTTTCTAACTACACACCAACTAGATTCCTATCAACTAGAACATACCATGTTGGGAAATAAACTTGTATTCCTCCCATCAGTAAATGGACAACGTTTGGTAGACATAGACTGGGAGTGATGAAGTCACCCCAACAGCACATCCATTAATAGTTCTCCCAGATAAATTACAAATATAAACAGTAGTAATATTAACTAGTCTTGTAAAATTCATATGTACACACCTTTCATTTATTATGCCATATATTCATGCATTTTATTCATAATTTCAAAACCTTTCATATGTTCTGACCAAATTAAAACCTTGGTTCAGAACAAATAAACTTAAAGAAAATTTAATATCAAAATTTTTAACAGCTTGAGTTAGTTCAGTGTGTTATAAATTTTATTAATATTATTAGACTTATTAAATATCTGTGTGTGTGTGTTTGTATATACTAATACAACACCTTACATTCAGTACCCTAGATTTTTAACGTAGCCACATTCATTAGAAAAAAAGATATGTGAGGTCGTAAGTGGTAGCAAGAAGGGCCTTCTGTAAATTCACAGCTACATTTATCTCAGGAGCCTTCACAGCTGACCTCATGCATCACACTAGGTAATATCACAACCATACAGTACCATCAAAACCACTACAGTCATAAGCAGCTCTAAAACAAAAACCATGGTGATATCACGAGAAGAAAGAAGGCACCAGATTAAGCTGGGAGATCAGGTCCTTGAGCAGGTTGGCCACTTTAAATACCTCGGAGCTGTTATAGACTGGAAGAGAGGCATCAAAGAAGAGTTGGCCACTCGAAAAGCAGCTGCTGTGAGACTTTTTCAGGCCATAAATCGAGGATTCTTCAGCAAGAGAGAGGTTGGTAAGAAAATGAAGATGGATGTATACCACTCCACCTATGTCCCAGTCTTGACGTGTAGATGCGAGTTATGGGCAATGACTACAACCCACAAAAGCTAGATCCAAACCTGAGAAACGAAGTATCTGAGGAAGGTGGTTGAAGTAACAAGAAGAGACATGGTCCGCAACCAGACTATACGTCAAGGCCTAAAATCCCACCCCCTGCAGACCCAAGCAGAACAGTCCCTACTAAGATAGTTTGGCCATGTCTGCAGAATGGGAGAAGATCGGCTACCATGACAAGCATGGGAAACTAAGAGCCAGGAATCCAGACCTCCAGGACGACTCGGAGTCCGCTGGGAGGACAACATTAAACAATCTTTGAAGGACCGAGGACTGGAATGGAACCAGGCCAGGAGGAAGACAGCCGATAGGATAGTCTGGCGCTCTCTCTTCCAAACCTCTACACCTCACGGTAGAAGGGGAACGACTAAGTAACTCAAATGTCACATCAGTCCTATTGAATGGGTCTAAAACATGGAGAACAACAAAATAGTTTCAGACGTTCATAAATGGGTGCTTGCATAGAACAGAAGGATTGGAATGGTATGACTAAGTCACAAATGTGGAACTGATGACAAGAACCAGACAATGAACAAGAGATGAGAAGAAGACGCTGGCGATGGATAGGACACACACTGAGAAAACCTGTTGATAGCATTACAAGGTAGTCCTTATTCTGGAATCCCCAGGGAAAGAGAGGCAGAGTTAGAAAGAACACATGGAGAAAAGAACTGGAGACACAAGTGAAAATGATGAGGAAAACATGGAAAGAACTTGAGCGGACGGCACAGGACTGGAAGACTTGGCATGTGTTTTTTTCAGGCCTATGCTCCTTGGGGAGCTAAAGGGTATTGACTGAAGACATAGCAACATGTTGTGCTTGAATGATTTTTCAAGTATGTGACCGTCTTTAAAAGATGCAGATATGTCTGTCAAGTAAAGAACTACATGAACCAATAGTGTTTTCGTGTTCTTTTTAACATATTAGGAAAATACTTAATTTCATAAAGTGGGATCCGAACGATCGCTATGCCAACAACGATTTTCCATCAAAATATTTAAAATTAATTTGCCTTCGGCGAAGTTATAACTCCTGAAAGCAACAATTTGGTACAGGATATATTGTAACCTACTTTATATACGTTTTCACATTGCGCCATTTCGTGTGGCGCAGATAACAGAAAGTGGTGAGGGATGGATTCTCACATAATTAGCCATTTGAACACTGATAACAAGCATATAATTCGAGTTGTTAGCTTGAAGGCCAGAACTGACTCCAGGTTAAGGAAACTGCGTGAAAGTGGAAAAATAAATTACGTTTATGATTTGAAATCTGTCAGCAAATGTTGTGCTCTTTGGAAATTCATCAGTTATTAGACAGCCTGTCAGAAGTACTAATGGAAACCATATGTATATTCAACAATGTGAAAGTACTGTGGATTTTTGTCATCTGCAAGATGAATGGAAACGAAAAGGCAGGTAGTGTTACCAAAGGGGTTCGGAGTGGCTAAGAGATATGGCGTCCGCCTTTAATTTTAAAGGCACCAGGTTCGCTCCCAGTACAGGGAATATAATTGATGAAGATTTTTTTTTTTCAGAACCAATGGTTCCTATGATGTAATACTCCTTTCCTGATCTCATTGGTAGTGAGATCGCATGCCTAGCCTTCTCGGATAAGGGCGAAAAAATTGGAGGGCCATGTGCATGTTGCGCACGTTAAAAAAACCCTTGGCAGTTGAAAATCGTAAAGAGTGGGCAATACGGCCGCTGCCCTGGCAAAATTTAAAAATTAGGAAACCTACCCACAACAAAATTTTTTACAGAATGTGGGATTCCTGTATACATACATTAATGCCCTCGCCAGTGCTATGGAGATAGTGCACTGTGCTGAGATCCCCCTTGTGTGATGTAAAGGAGGAGATCGGTGCACTGATGGAGCTGTCCGTGTGTGGTGAACTTCTAAATACCCTATCTAAATTAGAATAAAACAGTCTAGTGCATAAAGTCAAAGATAGGATAGTACTACAAATTTTCGGCGAGAATTGTAGTCGTCGCCTACGCCTTCAGCGTATTATTTGATAACGCTTTGGCCGAACCAAAAAGGGTACCCTAATTTTTCAAAGTCGTCCTTGAGACAAACGTACCACTTTTCCAAGTTCAATGAAGTATTTGCCTAAAATACATTGTAGAGGGGAGGGGACGGATAGATAACCAACGCAAATCACGTCTCACATTGTTTCTAAAAATAAAACCAACTTGCTAGCCTTGCCCTTAGGCGGTTTTCAAATTACGATGGAAACGTTAGAAAATGTGGACACTACGGTCAAGAAAACACGCTTAGCTCTTGTTGCGAATGACGTAATTCTCGTGTATTACGAGAGACTCTCGTATTTAGCTTGAAAGTACATGGAAAAAGAATTGAACAGGAGGTAGTTTAAAAATAAACAACTAACATAGAAAAAAAAGATAGAATTTTGAACCAAGCCACTTAGCCCTATAAAAATCATATATTCGTGTACCTGAAGACTTGTTGACCAAGAATATGTTGTTAGTTATCTAAATAGTCCATTAAATAATCAAATATTGGTAATAATACATAGAGAATCGGAGATACTGTCAGGTCAAGTCATGTCTGCTTAGATTGGATAGCATATTAAAATTTTGGGAAAAAAATTAGGTGAAAGAAAGGCTAAGATAGTACGATGAAGTGGATTGGATGAAATTTGAAGGAAGCCGAAATATTATTAGCTAACCTAAATATACAAATCTAGTTGGTAATAGTAACACATAGAGGTGTGAGATATTTAAAAAAAAAATAAAGTTTCATTCAAAAAAAAAGAGATGCTTGGTCTCATTGGCCAAAGCCTTTTACTTTAACGAAATAGTAGGCTGCTCGCTGCCATTTTTTCAAAATATTCTGAGAAACAAGCAGCGATGAGCAGACTTGTGCTTTGTTTTAAACTAAATAACAACAGAAAGCAGTCTGAGCAGAGGCAGTGATGAAAGTGTGCCATATTCTATTGCCTAATTCATCGTTACTTGTTTATATTTTCTTGATATGTGGTAAGATTGATTTTATTGACTTTTTAATTGAAAAGGGTTGTGTGAAAAAAAGAAAAGGCCATGTAAAAGATTGTAATTAAATGGTTCCATGGCAGACTTAGGCATAGCCTAGATGTTGCTCCATCATATAAGGGACTATCTAAGAAGTTTAAAACTACAGGACTATATATATGATGGTCATACAGGAACATTACACCTATCTTATTGCATGGAAAAGATTACTGCAGGAATGACAGAGGCGTAGCATCCATTAGGGAAGAGAAAAGAACACTGGTACAATTTGTTCCATCAAACTAAAGTGGAGAAGCAGAGTTGTCAGAGAGAGCTGACCATGTTCTTTTGTATTGAATGTATGTTTACATGTAAATTAGGAGGAATTAGTTTGATATTAAGACAGAACCATAACTTGCATCGACAGGGGTTCCTGCTGGCACTTGTCTGGTGCTGGTACTCGATGATAGAGAAATTCAGCACGATTTCTAAGAGTCTCTGGTACCTGCTGGTATTAGAGAAGTTCAAGACCAGAGGAGACTGAAGTGCCTGGCCAAACCAACTACAACTGCTGTGATTCCAGGATCCAGATAAGTGCAATATCTGGCCTGGGACAACTTATCACGACTAAAGAAAAATCTCCTGTATAGACAAAAACGTTCCTCCAAAAGACTAACATAAACAATCCTAGTGAAACAAAAGAACATTGGGATGATGATAATCCCCAACCTGCCTTCTAGTACCAGTAGTAAATAGAGTAATTAACATCAACTTGAGAATTTGTAACAATGTATTATGGACATATTGTCTGTTGTATGTAAATATCTTTATATATATTTGTAAACATATCTATCCATCTAAATTGATTCTCATTGAACTGTAGTCCTGACCAAAACAACTTTAGGCTCAGGATCAATAAAGCTTAACAAAAGAAATTTTAAATATAAAATTTAACAGCTGGAGTTAGTTGAGTTTATCATAGTAATTAGTATATGTTTGTATATGTTTTTGTATTGAGATTCTTTAACAACACCCTTACAATACCCTAGACACTTTATGTAGCTTTCAGTCTCGCTAGTCAATAAAGAATATAACTTAGAGTGAGATCGTAGGGTGGTAACAAGAAAGGTACTCTGTAACACAGTTGTCCATTGTTTACCCCAGAGACCTTCACAGTTGATCTCACTCAAGTACAACTATACGCACACCATTCTTCTTAACATCTAAACCCACCACACCGTGTGTAATGAAGATGGTCCTTAAAGCCATATGAAACCAAAGAAGAAGGGCGCCAAAATGAGACTGAATGCAGGGCAATATATGATGGGTTAAAGCAATAATAAAAATTAACTTCACAGAACAACAGCGTAGAGAACACAATCAGATATTACAGAAGTGTAGTACTTATTGAGCGCCACCTTGACTAAGCCGTTTGGGCGCTTTCCTCTTGCATCATAGTTACTGGGTTCCTGGATCAAAACCTGTAAATGTGTGCCTGACTCTTCTGGTGAGTTAAGGAAGGCAAAGACAACGACTAAGGGAACTACTCACCCCCCTCATAAAAAGGTGAACATAGTATGGTGAGGTCTCTAATACTTAACTTCCCTACGGCAGTTTCCGCTATGTGGTTACCTTGACCTTTCTTATAGTACTTACTAAGAAACGATCATGTGATTATTTTTAGAGTGAGAACAAGCCACTGCAGACTCAAATACCGCATACCATATGTTTTTAACCAATTAAAATCTGGCAGACAGATATGTGATCATGTCGGGAAGTCTTGCAAACAGTACATCATATATTATCTAAGACTGGTGACTCCACTAGAGGGGCAGGTCGAGAGCATGGCCTTTATCAACTGTTTGGCGATGTGAGAAGCCATAGACAGACCGGCAACTTTATGACATAAATAGATGATGTTTGTGACAAAACGACTGATAATTTGTCTTTTCCAATCCGTCCCCTTCTCCTTTTTCTTCTAATTTTTTTCTGGTTCCACAATCTATATGTATTTTGTTTCTTTACATTGTTCTAATGGCCTCAGTAACGCTATTATTCCCCTCTTAGACACCCACCCCGAAGCGTGGCTGGGGTTGTTGTTTTCGTTTCTTCCTCATTATAAATGCATCGCTCGATTCTTGGTGGCCAGCGACCGGCCATTGTGGTAATCTTACCTAAGAAGCACCTGCAGTCTGCCAACCTAGGGAAACGTTCTTCGCTCGTAACAGTGTTTGACCACTGGCCCAGTAACTGATTTCTTTGAGGGGCCGGGTGCCGCTGTCTTACTAAAGTTGGTAGCGTGAGCGCCGCAACGAGGAAACCCTTTGATACCTGGGTGTAACTGTCTTTTTCGTTCTGTAGAGGTGATCACTGGCACAAGACAGCATACATGTTGTTAGGTGTGTAGTACTTGTAATGATGAGCTGAGTGTGGGTGCGAATGAAGGCGCGAATGTGTTTAGGCTCGTATATGTTGTGTAATGCAACCCATACACTCACATGCAGTAGTCAAGGATGCTTGGACACTGCTGGCACGTTTCAAAACATTTATTGACGGAAACACACAGTAGCATCAACAGGAACAGTCAGTGTAAACATGGTCATGATAACCGGAAATCGTTAGGCATACATCAGGCATTCAAAAGGCTGGTAAACATTCAAATATTCGTACATGGACAATAGTAGTATGTTCATGTATATACAGTTCTCAATGCCGCTTTGGTACCTCTGACTGTACGCGTCAGATACCTTAATCACTTTGACATACAGGTACAACTTGGCATCCCCGCCAATTGCACATTAGCCGTAACACAGGCCCCAAAATGGCGTCATCTATGTACTTCTTCTAAGCAGGTTAACATCAACCCTGCGGTAATGCTTATGTAGCTATAACCACCGCCAATCTGCGGTTCCCACAATATAACTTCGTCACTGGACTTCTGGATAACTTAAAGACTAATAGTCTTGGATGGCTCCCTTGAGCCCAAAATATAAGTTCTGAAATTTAGGATCGGTGAGCTGTAGTTCACAGTCTTGGTAAGCCTTTAACATGTTCTGCCACCGAACGCGTAATAATGTAAAAAAGGTCGGTGTTACCTAGCACAGAATCCTCAGAACACAATAACGAACTCTGTCGTCATTCCGACGTACAGAGAATCACTGGGGAGAACTGCCAACGCAGTCACTTCGAAGATTTCCCCCAAAAACATAATGGACATCATGTCCCACAGAAGCCAGCTTACATCCCGGCCTGACGGAAGTAACTCAACTTGGCACTTAAAATCTGCGCATGAGCACAAGCTCCGAATTGTTTACCTTTGACCCTGTCTTCATACAGGTCAAACACAATGAAAGAACCAACAGGGAAGATAACCCCTAATCAACCTGACATCGCAAGGTAAAGACACAATTATTCACCTTTGACTAGGGTGAAATAGATACGACAAATAATTTGACATATGAAACTCCGTCGAAAATGACAGCAACATATTACTACCCCCACCCCCCCCCCCCCCCCCCCCCCCCCCCCCCTACCCCCCCCCCCCACCCCCCCCTCCCCCCCCCCCCCCCCCCCCCCCCCCCCCCCCCCCCCCCACCCCTGTTAAAAAAATGACACATTTTTTTTCAAATATATTCATGAGCAAGATAGCACAAGCATCAATTATGCGCTCATGAAAGAATGAACCTAATATCAGGTACAATAGACGCATAAATAAAGCGTCTGGAGAGAGTAAAAATCATCCCCCATCATAAGAGAAAATATTTCCTCTAAGCCAAACAAACTCAGGAGGTACCATTAAAGAAACCTAAGTTGCTGGCAATACCAATCATAGATATCAAAAATTGTCAAATACTATCATTACAACAATATACAAATATGATGAACTACAATACTATACCATCAGCATATCTAATGGATATATATCATGGATGGACATAATCAAATTTATTAAAGTCATTATACATCATCCAACTAGTGACACAATTGTGTTAATATGTTATGATATTAAGAACAGACATAAGTCTGGAAGTATATCAGGAGATCTAGGACATAAAATTTAAATGGAATCATGTGGGCATCTAGACAATACGTCTGCCATCACATTATCCGAACCACGGATAGCTCGCACCGTAAAATGGAAAGGTTGAAGAGCAATAGCATAACGAGTAGATCTCGAGCTCTTCAAATCCTTACTTTGCATAGCTGTAAGAGCTTTTTGGTCGGTTTCCATAAAGAAATGCGCGCCCAGAAGGAATCTTTGTAGCTTAAGAATGGACCAAACCATGGCCAACAATTCACGGTCTAAAACCGAGTAATTCCTTTCTGCCGCATTCAGCTTCCTAGAAATATACATTACAGGATGCAGAGTTCCTGAATACTCCTGCATTAGTGCCGCTCCAATCCCAGTGGAAGAGGCATCACTACGAAGGACAAAAGTCTTATCAATCGTTGGAAGTCTTAAGATAGGATGAGATGAGAATAAATTCTTAACCTGATCCAATGACGATTGGCATTCTTGGGACCAACGTACCATATTAGGAGAACCTTTTTTCAACAACGTTGAAAGTGGTGCCATAATGGAGGATAGATTATCAATGAATCTTCCATAGAATTGTATTAATCCCAAGAGACTACGTACTTGCTTTTTTGTCTTCGGAACCGAGATATTTAATATCTTCGAAATGTTTTGGTCCTCTGTCTTCAACAGACCATGACCAACCCGATGACCTAGGAAAGAGATTTCACTAAACCCAACAAAGGCTTTAGAGGGTTTTGCTGTTAACTTATGCTCGCGTAGAGTAGATAGTAACTCGTTTAAACCCGAATAGTGTTCTTCCCAAGTATCACTGAACAGACAGATGTCGTCCAAATATGCGATGACATCTGTACGATACGATAGAATTCGTCGCATCATGCGCACGAAAGTTGCTGGGGCGTTCATAAGCCCGAAAGGCATAAAATTCCACTGAAATAAACCCCTAGGTGTCGAAAAAGCAGTGAGAGGTTTGGCGTGTTCCGTCAGTGGGACTTGCCAATAACCTTTCGACAAGTCTAGTTTAGTAAAGAATTTAGCTTTAGAAAGTCTAATAAGTAGATCATCTAATAAAGGCATAGGTTCAGCATCGAACTTCGTAACTTGATTTAATTTGCGATAATCAACGCAAAGACGTATGTTATTGTCTTTCTTTCGAACAATAACCATCGACGAAGAATAAGCTGAAGTGGATGGTTCAATTATTTTCAATTGAATCATTTCATCCAATTCTTTCTCGACTTGTGCTTGAAAATGAATAGGTATTGGGTATGGTCTTACTCTGATCGGATTACGATCAGTAAGTATGATGTCATGTTCTATGACATCTGTGTGTCCAGGAATGTCGGTAAGGACATCCTGATATGATTGTAGCGTAGAGGATACTTGAAGTTGCTCCTCAAAAGACAAGTTCGAAGAGACGGTAACGTTTTTCCATGATTCCGTAGAATTAAGTGGAACCACGGGAAGAGGTAAGTTAACGTCAGACAAAGTAATTTCCTCATCCTGTATAACAGACAGGGATGGGATATGACCATGTTGGACTCGAGAATCGTCCGTCGCCTGGAAAATAGGCTGTAAATAGTCTGCTCGTTCAATAAATTCAGTAAGCATATTTATATGGAAGGTTTTATGCCTTCCATCAACATCGACAATATAGTCGACATCTGAAATTTTAGAGACTATAGTGTATGGACCTTTCCAAGAAATGAGAAGTCTGTTTTCCCTCGTGGGAAGTAAGACAAACGCTTTGTCTCCAGGACAAAGTTGACGTAGGCGTCTTTTCTTATTAGCGAATCGCCTAGCCTTTTCTTTAGCAAATTCTGATGATGAAGTAGCTAACCTGCATGATTCGATAATTTTCTCCCTAAGAGCAATGACATATTCATATGATGATTGTGTATCATCGTCAATATTATCGGCAGTGATCAGATCGTGTAGCAAGGACATAGGACCGCGCGGTTGCGCGCCAAAGACAAGTTCAAAAGGAGAAAATCCTGTATGCTCGTTGGGAACCTCTCTATAAGCAAAGAGAGCTGCAGGTAGGACCCTGTCCCAATCATCAGGATGATCCTCCGTTATCTTGCCTAGTAAGTTCTTTAGTGTCCTATTAAGACGTTCAACCAATCCATTGGACATTGGATGATAAATACTACTGAGAGATCTTTTAATGTCCAGAGTAGCCATCACCTGAGACATAGTGTCCGATATCAATTGAGTGCCGTGGTCTGATAGTATTTCTCCGGGAAATCCCAGCCGAGAAAATATGAGCCAAAGAGCATCTGCGATATCGACAGTTGATATGCTTTTAAGAGGAATAGCCTCTGGCCAACGAGTGCACATGTCAACGCAAGTAAGGATAAATTGATGTCCTCTGGCTGACTTAATCTTAAACGGGCCAATAATGTCTATTGCCATTTTCTGAAACGGCCGAATAGGAATATCTGCCGCCTGAATAGGTGCAGCATGTCTTGGACCTCTAGACTTGACCTCTTGGCAAATTTTGCAAGACCGGCAATAAATTCGTATGTCTTTGTTCACGAATGGCCAAAAGAAAGACGCAAGGACTCTAGTCTTAGTTCTGGAAAAACCCATATGTCCAGCACACTGAGAATCGTGTGCATGTTGAAGAATTAAGGCTCTCATACACTTAGGCACAAGAATTTGCGAATGCATAGACTTGTCCGAGTGTTGTACCATTCGTACCAATATACCATTCTTCATAGTGATATACGATCTGTGATTCGTATTCTGATTAGGATCACCTTTCTTTGCGAGAAGGAAGTATTTCTCAAAGAAGGATCCTCTTCTTGTCGTTTAACAAACGTGTCATGCGAAATCACCAAGTGATCATCTTGGCTATCAACTCCATTACTATCATCAGATGAAGTTGGAGGGATAAGAGCTTGGGCTCTTGTTACCACTGCATTGACCGCTTGGATATTTTGTTCCTCCCAAATAGAAATTTGTTGCGGGGTGCATTCCTTAACCCCATGAATACGACCAATTATAAGATCCGAAATAGGATTAGGAAGAAGACACGCGTGGACATCTCCTGTAAAGAAAGGAGTGTCAATGCTAATGATAGCAGTAGGATATTTTTCCATGGTACCACCAAACGTAACACATTTTACTACCTTTTCCGAGTAACAGCGAGGATCTATCAGAGACTGCCTAACCCCGACAGTAGTGCAACCAGAATCAAAAAGCACTGAGACTAGCCTATCATTCACTAGACCTTTATGCAAGATGAGAGATCCTCTCCCATCATGCGCAACTGTAGCAGGAAGAGCGGGAAGAGGGTGACCACAAATTAAGGTAGATACAGACGATGGCTCGAACAATGTTGAGCATTGGGGGCATTCAGTTGCTCTCCCAAAATCGAAAGCACAACCAGTGATAGCATTAGAGTTCCCACTATCATTTACTTGATTACAGGCTCCATTAAACTCTTGTTGTGCAGAGTTTGCCTGTTGGAAAGCTTTCCTTTTGTTATATCTAGGTCTACCGCGATTATCATTTCCCCTGTAATTGTTATCATATTGTCTATTGTAATTATCATTCCGGTTTGAATCCCGGGTTGTATATTCACCATCGTCATATTCTTGACGTCGAGAATGGTTATCCCGAGCAGAAAAGCTTGGGTAGTTTTTATTGTGATAACCTTTGCGAAAGTGTCTATAATTATTACCACCAACTCCCATCTCGTCTCCAGTTCTTAGCAGAAGAACCATCATATGTTGGATTACTCTGCTTATGAGTGTAATTCTGATTACTTTTCCTATTTCAGTTTTGTTGGGCACCCTGAAATTTCTTATTGAAATTAAGGCCATATGGTGCTGCCGAAGCAACTGGCAACCCTTCTTTCACTTTAGAATTGCTAACTGTAGCATGGGGATGCGCGGTGGCATACTGACAACAGTATTTCTCCATGTCTTTTAAGTTTTTAGAGAAGTTTTAGAGAGTTTTTACGCTCATGAAGAAATGCAAGGAAAGAATCATTAACAGATGACAAAACTTTGTCTCTAAGTAATAAGTCCATTAAACCTTCATATGTTTTCTCAGTTTGAGACAACTCAACCCATCGTGTAAATGTACGACGTATCTTTGTAACAAAATCAGAGAAATCTACTCCATTTTCTGGCAACATTGTCCTAAAACGAAGACGATAATCTTCTTCTTTTAGTTGATATTTTTTTAATAATGCCGCTCTGACAACATCATAATTAGTTCTATTATGCTCTTCTATTGTCATAAGAGTAGTCACAGTTTCACCTGTAAAAAATTCCATCAGTTGTTCAACATAGTTTTCCTTTTTTATCTTATGCGTACCACATAAAAAATTCGAATCTATCAAGATAATCAGTTATATCGTCCTTTAAAGGATTGAAATGAGGCAATTTGATCTTACTAGACCTCTCCTTTGTTGTATCCGAAGTTACTTGATGAGCACCCATATTTGTTACTTTCAATTTCTCTAATTCCAAAGTCGCGAGTTTTTCCTCATGTTCCATTTTATGTTTCTCTTTCCTTTCCTCGGCTTCCCTATCCAATCTTCTATTCTCCGCCTCTGATTGAAGTTTTCTTTCTTCTGCAGCAGCTTGAAGTTTTCTTTCTTCTGCTTGAAGTTTTCTGTTCTCTGCAGCAGCTTGAAGTTTTCTTTCTTCAGCAGCAGCTTCATTTTTTTTTGTTTTTCCATTTCCATCTGGATTTTTCTTTCATCAGCTTGCATTTGCAACCTTAAATTCTCAGCATCTATCTTCTTTTGTTCAGCTTGCATCTGCAATCTTACATTCTCAGCATCTATCTTCTTTTATTCAGCTTGCATCTGCAATCTTAAATTCTCAGCATCTATCTTCTTTTGCTCAACTTCTGCTTTCAATTTATTTTCCTCTTTTTGTCTCTTTTCTTCTGACTTCAATGCTATTGCGAATTGAGCAGTTGCGAATTCTTCTAACTTGTCACCTGTCTTCCCAAGGACTTTCCCTTGTTCAATGAAGAAGTCTAGTGTAGACATCGTCTAATGAGATCAGTAACCTGAAAAAATTAAATAAATTACCTTATCCCACTTTAATGGGAGACAAGTCTTCAATGTTAGACTTGTATACTCAGTTCAGTTTATTTCATTCTCTTTGAGAGTCAAGTCTTAATCAAAGACCTTGTATGGTTACCTTATTTCTTTATAATAATTTTCTATCAATACTCCCAATATGAATAGTGTATCATATTAATAACGACAATAATAATACATGACCAAGTATATGTATGTAGACTGTGTATGACAATAATGTATTACAATCATAAATACAAAGACAAAGATACAGAACAATGACCGAAAACGTTCGCAGAAGTCAAATAAACAATACAGCAGAAAGTAAAGAAAATGTTACACAAATGTGTAATGATGACCGCGAAAAAAAAAACAAGACAAATAGCAACACTGTTATAAACAAAAAGGTGTAAAGAAATAAACGGAAGGAAGGAGAGAAGAACAGATACAAACAAAACAAATCGAAAATCAAAGAATGAAAAAATAACGAAAACAACACTAACTCATGTCGTCACAGCTAAACGTAAACAGCAACAATTGTCGCTAGCAAATTCCAATTAAGGAAATTTGCAGTCCCTAACGACACGCTCTCAATAGATAACCTCTATTACGTGGTATTTATCTAAAGGAGTCACCTTACCCAACCAGCCCGCTGAAAAACACAAGAAAAATACACAACAATAGTACAAGTAACATAAATAGCAATTGAATGTGTTGCTAAATAAAGCTTAGTCACACATGATGTTACAGTAACTATCCTGCTCCTTGCGAACACAGAAACAAAATGTCAAGCGCCCACTGATTGTCAGATCCACTGTAGCATGAAGTGGTCTTCCAGAACATAAAGTTACTATGACCTTCTCGACTTAGGACTTGCACATTGAATGTTGACGATTTCACGTACTGTTTACAAACACTTGACCTCGAACAATGTAACTTGAATGCTCGGACGTAGGAAAGTCTGTTGTTGACTGAGACGTGTAAATGACCAGCGGTACCATTTACAAAAAGGGACTTGACTCGTATGCAGCTGTGGTCCACGTAACAAACGCCTCGATGCTAACTTCAGGACTTGTCATGCTGTGGTTTATGTAGCATTATAACAAAAATGCTAACTCTGTTTATACTGTCCTGTGTAGTCAAAACTTGGAAGTGTCGAGTATGTGTGTTATTCTCAGATGTCCACCTTGCTTATCAAAACATGTAGCACAAAGTCCACGGAAATGTTAATTTCTCGCTCTGTCCAGCTTAGACCCACAGATCTGGCCTACAAGAAATGTAACTGTCTTTTTCGTTCTGTAGAGGTGATCACTGGCACAAGACAGCATACACGTGGTTAGGTGTGTAGTACTTGTAATGATGAGCTGAGTGTGGGTGCGAATGAAGGCGCGAATGTGTTTAGGCTCGTATATGTTGTGTAATGCAACCCATACACTCACATGCAGTAGTCAAGGATGCTTGGACACTGCTGGCACGTTTCAAAACATTTATTGACGGAAACACACAGTAGCATCAACAGGAACAGTCAGTGTAAACATGGTCATGATAACCGGAAATCGTTAGGCATACATCAGGCATTCAAAAGGCTGGTAAACATTCAAATATTAGTACATGGACAATAGTAGTATGTTCATGTATATACAGTTCTCAATGCCGCTTTGGTACCTCTGACTGAACGCGTCAGATACCTTAATCACTTTGACATACAGGTACAACTTGGCATCCCCGCCAATTGCACATTAGCCGTAACACAGGCCCCAAAATGGCGTCATCTATGTACTTCTTCTAAGCAGGTTAACATCAACCCTGCGGTAATGCTTATGTAGATATAACCACCGCCAATCTGCGGTTCCCACAATATAACTTCGTCACTGGACTTCTGGATAACTTAAAGACTAATAGTCTTGGATGGCTCCCTTGAGCCCAAAATATAAGTTCTGAAATTTAGGATCGGTGAGCTGTAGTTCACAGTCTTGGTAAGCCTTTAACATGTTCTGCCACCGAACGCGTAATAATGTAAAAAAGGCCGGTGTTACCTAGCACAGAATCCTCAGAACACAATAACGAACTCTGTCGTCATTCCGACGTACAGAGAATCACTGGGGAGAACTGCCAACGCAGTCACTTCGAAGATTTCCCCCAAAAACACAATGGACATCATGTCCCACAGAAGCCAGCTTACATCCCGGCCTGACGGAAGTAACTCAACTTGGCGCTTAAAATCTGCGCATGAGCACAAGCTCCGAATTGTTTACCTTTGGCCCTGTCTTCATACAGGTCAAACACAATGAAAGAACCAACAGGGAAGATAACCCCTAATCAACCTGACATCGCAAGGTAAAGACACAATTATTCACCTTTGACTAGGGTGAAAAAGATACGACAAATAACTTGACATATGAAACTCCGTCGAAAATGACAGCAACCTAAGAAGCACCTGCAGTCTGCCAACCTAGGGAAACGTTCTTCGCTCGTAACAGTGTTTGACCACTGGCCCAGTAACTGATTTCTTTGAGGGGCCGGGTGCCGCTGTCTTACTAAAGTTGGTAGCGTGAGCGGCGCAACGAGGAAACCCTTTGATACCTGGGTATCCCCTTTTTCATCTCCATTTCAGGGCACAGAAACTCACGTTCGTTCTGAGACTTTGATAGCGGTCCTTGGTAGCCGTCCCTTTCTTATGGCGGCTGGCGAGAGATAATATTACGTCTTATGCAGGGGACTTTCTCGTGTCTGTTGTCTTCTGATGTAGACTCAAGAATAAAGTTATGTTACTCGAGATTAAAGCTTGTAAAAGCACAGCGACCGAACACCTGCGAAAACATGCGATGCCAGATGTTTGGGTTAGCGTCTGATTTTAGACTACAGATAGTTTTATTCAGTCAAGCACTCTCGTGAATTTTACCCGCCCGCTGATGATCCAAATGAGACATACGACTGTGGGCAAAAGTCTTGACTTGTGTCGGAAAAATTCTTGGCATCGCGGGGTATGTTGCCATTTTGTAATATAATACATGTTTAGTTTATTATAACTGGTAGCAGTGTGACTTGAATTATTTTCCAGTAACTTCTCCTAAGTAAAGGTGAATTCAGTACTAATATAGCGCCGTCTACTGCCTAAGTTAACACGTGCTTAAGCTGTCATGTGTCTCCTGGTGTTATTGTTTACAATGGGTTAATGGTAAACTTACGCTAACAGATACTTACTAGGCGAAGAACCTCATAGTCTGTTCAGTGCTTACCATGGGTTAAATAGTAAGCTAAAAAGCTGTCATTACTTTAGGGAAACGTCAGAGTTGTAAGTTACTCACTTAAACCTGACAAGTGACGACTGTTCGCTATTACGACTGGATTATAAGAGGTAGTCACTTATTACTTTCTGAGAGAAACTTCTCGTGGTTGAGTGTGGAGTTATGATATGCCTACTTGTGTAGTAAGACACCAGTTTAGAACTTTCACGGCAATCCAGAAAGCAGCCACCGGCCAGGGATATAATTATATCCTATGTTTAAGTCACCGTGTATTATAATAGCATTATAACATTGCATTTTTGGTGTATTCTATTTGTGGGGAGTAATTACTTTTCCTTTTGTGTATCGACCCCACGGGGCGCATACAATTTTATTGTATAATGTATTTAGTGCTAATATTTTATGTATGTCAAGTAATGATATAATTAATAGTACACCCTCTTAACGGGAACCACTTGGTTGGACAAGCCATATGTTGAGTAAGAAGAAGACATCGAGCAGATTGTTTCTGTCAGCGCACATGCTGAGATGTGCATGTAGGCACAAGATATTTTAGCCTATGCGACTGCAGGCTGATAATTGATAGAGTGGAATTAACAGGAGGACAGCGCATGTGGATAAAGACAGCTCCGAGATTTACCTGGCATAATTATAATACACATACTAGAATGGGTCATAACAGTTTAGTATACCTTAGTTATGACTGTATTTATTTGCTTGATGTAAAGGTTGTTTGTTTTCCAGGGTTGCCCACTGTTCAAGCTGGATCTCAGTCAAGGAATGTAATATTCTCCTCGACCACACGGTTCCAGTAAGCAACGAACTACACGAGTTGTCATAACGTACCTGAAATTGCAACCCTCTTCACATAAGCCCTCTAACGGGAATTTAGCTCATACAGTGTATAACCAGCAACAGCAAATATGAAATCGTATTGTGCAGTAGTGGTTTACTACTCACCGATTTAATACAAGTCAGAGCGTTAGTGGCATCCAATACCTCATCTTACTCATCTTCACCAGCTGAAATTGAAAGCATCTGACTGTGCGTAAACTGAGCGCTCAGTCACAATAAAGTTCAAAACCAGCCCAAACCGGATTTAAGCATCAAGCACGCAGGCCTATTTCACGCGCTGGATAATAGCGCAGCGGACAGCTGTCCTAATTTGACCTCGTCTTGTATACTTCTGGTCAGTCAAAACCCCCGTCCGTATTTGCGGTCAGTGGAAAGACTAAGAGATAAACCTACAGCTTATCATGTTAGTAATTTGTGAAGGCTACGCAAGGATAGCATTTGCTTTTCCCCAGTGGATTTAGTATACTCCTCCAGTGTGGATAGAGACAAGACACTGTGATAGCGTTGTATCGTACACATATCTGGGTTTAGTTGATGGATCGCGACAGAACAGTTGGTTTTGTTCCCTTGGTGTGTTTCTGTAATTGCTAAATTTTTGTGATTTTGCTGCATTTTTTTGTTTGTTGGTGTGCTGATACACTTGATATATTTTCTACTTTTCAAGAATTTAATAAATTTTAACCTTTTGTTACTGCGCTGTTCATGACCTTTCTCCATACAAATTTAGTTCTTACTATATTCTCGATCTGTCTGTGAGAAAGAAGAGAGCGGGTGATTTGTAAGACTATAAGTGAGTGTGGGCTTGGTAAGAGAGATAGCTGTAATAGCCCTCCTTCCAGTTTGTCATACAGTCATCCTATTTTCACACATTATCTGTGTCTTCTCTATAAATCTGACAGTTCACTTACTTTGTCGATTTCACTATAATTGTCAAACTCGATAAATATTTCTAAAACCTCCCCCACTCGTGACAGTTTTACATGAGAGCAAATGAAGAAGAAGTAGAAGAAGACGAGAAACGAACGAACGGAACGAACGAACGAACTTTATTTTCAAAGGGTTGTGGTGAATTGGGATTATATAAATATATTTATAGGGGACTTAGTGTACTGAATGAGATCAGCTGTGAAGGTCTCTGTATCTATTAAGGTTGGTGTGTTACAGAGAACCTTGCTTGCTACCACATTTCGACCTCAATCAGACTTATTCTTGAATTGTATGATGACTTCGTTTAATGTCTAGGGTTATGATAGTGATGAAGTGTAAGTTCACGACAACCAACAGACAGATAAACACCTGAGTTAAGATTCACAACAATTTACAACACTATGACAATCACAAACACATAACACTCTAAAAACATTTTCTTAAGTAAGTCAAGTGTTAAATTTTATACAATGTATTAGCTTTTTCAATATATAGATATCCTGATCCTACTACAATGTGAATCAAGAATCACAATCAAATGTAAGCACAATGTTTATGTACAAAAATGTATACAAAAGATCTTTGTCCAGACATATAATAGTCTTGTAATATAAGTGTAGTGTTGTGATGTATTATTATGAGGTAATACTGGCTTTTAGTGCTAGGTTGTTGTTTGTCATCACGACTTCATGTGTTTGTTACTGGTGGAAATAATATTAAGGATTCACAGATTCTGTTTCTTTAAAATTTCTGTCCCTTTTATAATAAAGTTCAGTTCAGGGCTAGTTTATTCAAGGTTGGGCTTTACGTGCTGACATGCTCTTATCTCATAATGCAGCTGCAGGAAACCTGTATCCTCTGCTCGCTTGCTTCTCAGTTTGATAATATGATAGACAATGGCCTCTATCTTTGTGCAGGGAGTCTGCTGCAAACTTTCTGGATCACGCAGTACTCAGACCGGACGATGCAATATCACCATCTATACCACGGTCCCACAATTTGTAAGGAAAACACACTAAAGATGACTGGCACAGTTTGATCTGCGGTATGTCCAAGCTGTTATCATATATTTAATTTTGGATAACAATGCCTGATCTCATCTCTCAAAATGTGTAACGATATGGCGTCCCCTCTAAGATTTCTTCTGCCAATATCCAGTGTATTGACCAATCGTTTTGAATATGTTCAAAAGAGTACCCAGTCATTCCAACATTTTCATTCACTTCTACGCCGTTTCTAGGCATTTGTTTGTTATTCATAGGTCACCCAATCCAATTTCTTTTAATTTCAAAGTTCAGCCAATGGCCTCCCACGTACTATCTTAGACTTTCTGTCACTACTATGTTTCACAAAAGTCAGGGATTTCCATCCCAAGCAGATATGACCAAACCTGACAGTATCTCTGTTCTCTATATGTTTTATTACCAATATCTAATTATCTAATGGACTTTTTAGATAATTTATTACACATTCCTAGTCCACTAGCCTTCCTGTACACGAATATATGATTTTCGAGGGGCTAAGTGGTGTAGTTAAGAATACGATCTTTTTTCGATGTTAAGTGTTTAATTTCAACTACCACCTGTTCAATCCTTTACGACTGTACTATCAGTATAAAGTCAGGAGCACTACGTAAAAAATCAGGTTTCCTAATAAGAATTAAACCTGTTTTCAAAACCCAACATCGTATCGTTAGTTTTTTTCATCACTGTTTATTTGAAAAAATTAGATCAAGCACACTGCGAGTCGGTTTATTTTTAGACACACAGCGAGTGGCTTGCGCTACTGTGTTCCATGGACCGTCTACCTCTCTCTGCTTTTTTTCTTCTAAGCCCGTCTGTCTTTCCAAGGTTAACTTTGTGCGCGATTTTGCACTAGTGTTAGTTTTTAAAATCAAGGTCGTCCAAAAGATTTTACTACACATTCTATTTTTAGAACTACGGTTATCGCCGTATTGTTAGGCTCAAGCAGTTTATTTAGGAACGAACGAATTAGGACAAGTAGAAATCTTGTGTTAGCCATTAAGGCGTTATACAACTAAGGCGTTATCTATACTGGGAAAGCACTGGTCCTTCTCCATTCTTCTTCCTATCGTATTATTTCGTTCTGCTTTACATTTATGTTCTAATTTATATATGGGTATTAGAATTTTTCACCACAATTCTCCCCACTTAAAACAGACATTATATGTCAGTCCCTAATTCTATATACACATAGATAAATTTCTATCTATGCCTAGTGATTACCTTGAGTCTCATCGCACGGATGGCGGCTTAGAAAATCAGCACCTAGGTTAGTTTTTCCAGAAATATATTATATACTGAACTGATATGGCTGTAACCATTTCGGGCAGATAGGGCTCGTGATCCTTGGTTGGTAGCTTATCTAAGAGAAGGAACTCTGAATTCAAACCACCGCTGCCTTACGGGAATATCCATTAGTGGAATTGGCTTCGGGAGTAAACCCTGAGGATAAATCCGGAGTCGGAGTCCCTAAGGCAGTCTAATGTCGATTCGATATTATTCTGGCAACTCCTACGACATGGCTGGTACCAAACTGTATCGGCTACTGCCGTTCCTTTGGATCTACCGGCTGTGTGGAGAGGGGGAACATGCTGCATGGGCAACAGCTTGATCTCCATATAACTGTGCCCAAGCTCGCGCCCTGGAGAGGACACTCCAGCTTCACCCTATAGGTGTCGGCAAAACACGGGAAGTAGCAGTTACCGGTTATAAGCATTTTGCCCAATTGGCGTAGGGCATGGCGCCAGGGGCTACTTCCGACAGTGGGAGAGGTTCTAGGATCTCACTGAACAGCTACCGCCCGCTTCAAGCTGGGCAGCCCCCAGTCAATAAGGTGTTGTCCCGCCACTGTCTGCTTTCCCCATTGGGTGCATGGGGATTAGGGTCAAACCCGAACTGTGGACAGAAAATTTTGCACCAAGCAATTATCGAAAAAAATAGAAATAAGCAAACTCTCAGATTGGGATGCTGGACCGTGCGGACTATGTTGACTGGACTATCCGAAAACCTACAGGATGTAAACGATGTAAGGAAGACAGCCATAATTAATGATGAGCTTAAACGACTTCAGGTGGATATAGCTGCACTTCAGGAAACGCGCCTGGCGGGCTCTGGAACGGTGAGCGAGAAGGACTACACATTTTATTGGCAAGGGAAAGATCTTAATAAAGCTAGAGAACACGGAGTAGGTTTTGCGGTCAAAAAATCGCTAACTAACATGGTTGAACCAGGCGAGAATGGATCAGAACGCCTGTTAACGCTCCGCCTGCAAACTAGCACAGGTCCCATCACCCTTGTCAGTGTGTATGCTCCTACTCTGTACTCTGCCTCAGAAGCTAAAGATGAGTTCTACGAGAATCTAGCAGCAGTAATCAAAAGCATACCTAGGCAAGAACAGCTTGTTCTCCTTGGTGACTTTAACGCTAGAGTGGGTGCCGATAATGTTTCATGGCCTTCATGTCTGGGCAGGTTTGATATTGGCAAGATGAATGAAAATGGACAACGGCTCTTAGAGTTGTGCGTCTACCATGACCTCTGCGTGACCAACACCTACTTTCAGACAAAACCCCAGCATAAGGTGCCATGGAGACACCCACGATCCAAGCACTGGCACCAACTTGACCTGATTCTCGTCAGAAGGCCACTCCTCAGGTCTGTGCTCTCCACGCGCTCGTACCATAGTGCAGACTGTGACACAGATCACTCCTTGGTTTGCTGCAAAATCAGAGCACAACCAAGAAAACTCTATCGTGTCAGACATGAAGGGAAACCACGCATTGATACCAGCAAGATGTCAGACCCTTTCATGATCGCTCAATTCACTGCGACCTTCAAGAAAGTGCTCAGTAGCCCTCAGCATGGTGATACTATTACAGAGAACTGGGAGCATCTACGGAACACCATTCAAAGTACTGCACTTGCCACCTTTGGTAAGAAAACAGCAAAGTCAAATGACTGGTTTGACGCTTCATCAGATGTGATGGCACCTGTTATTGAAGCTAAGCGCAGTGCTATGAATGAATACAAACGTTTACCGAGTAAGAACCCTACAGATCCTGAGGGCTACGAGAAGCAAAGTTCAACAAACTGCTCGACGCTGTGCAAATGACTATTGGCTCCAGCTCAGTGAGAGCATCCAGATCGCAGCGCAAACAGCCAACATTAGGCAAATGTATGACGGTATAAAGAAAGCACTTGGCCCCCATAAAAGTAAGACGGCACCGCTAAAAACCATCAGCGGAGAGAAGCTAACCGATAAGGGTAAGCAGATGGAGAGGTGGGTCGAGCACTACTCTGAGCTTTACGCTAGAGACAATACCGTTACGCCTGCAGCCCTTGATGCTGTCAATAGTCTGCCAACTATGGAGGAGCTGGATGCCGAACCAACATTAGAGGAACTCAGTAAGGCCATTGATAGCTTGGCCTCTGGCAAAGCACCAGGCAGTGATGGGATTCCTCCTGATTTAATCAAATGCTGTAAGAGCACACGATTACATCCCCTGCATAGGATGCTGTGCCAGTGCTGGGAAGAGACAACTATTCCTCAAGACATGCGAGATGCCAAGATTGTAACACTGTATAAAAATAAAGGAGACAGAAGTGATTGCAATAACTACAGAGGCATCTCTCTTCTTAGTATTGTTGGTAAGGTTTTTGCCAAAGTCATCTTAATGCGACTACACAAGTTAGCTGAGCGCATATATCCAGAGGCACAGTGTGGATTCCGAGCTGGCAGATCAACAACAGACATGATCTTCTCTCTCCGCCAGCTTCAGGAAAAAGCAAGAGAGCAGAAAAGACCATTATATATCGCCTTTATAGACCTCACAAAAGCATTCGACCTGGTTAGTAGGGATGGACTCTTTAAAATCCTCCTGAAAATAGGCTGCCCTTCTAAAATGCTGGAAATGATAAAGTCATTCCATGACGACATGAAGGGAACAGTCCAACATGCTGGAAGCACGTCACAGCCCTTTGATATACGAAGTGGCGTTAAACAAGGCTGTGTTCTGGCTCCGACCCTCTTCGGAATCTTCTTTGCCTTACTCTTGAAACATGCATTCAGAGATGCAACTGAAGGAATATGCCTTCACACTAGGTCAGATGGCCGTCTGTTTAATCTTTCAAGGCTGAAGGCAAAAACAAAAATCAGAAGGGTCACTATAAGAGACTTGTTGTTCGCTGATGATGCTGCAGTCGTCACTCAAAGCCAACAGGAGCTTCAGAGCTTGATGAATCGCTTCACTAAAGCATGCAAGGACTTTGGCCTCACAATAAGTCTAAAGAAAACGAATGTGCTGAGTCAGGATGTGGGTGCTGCACCAGTTATCACTATCGATAACTATGAATTGGCAGTGGTGCACCACTTCACATACCTAGGGTCTACCATCAATGACAAACTCTCACTGGATACAGAAATCGACAGCCGCATTGGCAAAGCTGCAGCTACCTTTGCCCGCCTCACATCGCGTGTTTGGGGAAACTCTAAACTCACAATGAAGACCAAAGCTGCGGTATATAATGCCTGCGTCACCAGCACACTCCTATATGGCAGTGAGACCTGGACGACCTATGCAAAGCAAGAAAGAAGGCTCAATACCTTCCATTTGCGGTGTCTACGCCGCATCCTCGGCATCTCGTGGAAAGATAAAGTGACAAATGTCGAGGTGTTGTCACGTGCTGGCCTTCAAAGTATGTATACGCTGCTTAGACAGCGCAGATTTCGCTGGCTTGGCCATGTTCGCCGCATGGAAGATGGTCGCATCCCAAAAGATATCTTCTACGGACAATTAGCAGATGGCAAGAGAACAGTTGGGCGACCACAGCTGAGGTTCAAAGATGTGTGCAAGAGAGATATGAGGGCACTGGACATGGATCCAGCAACATGGGAGGATGAAGCTGCCGATCGCAATAAGTGGCGATGCTATTTACGGCACCACCTCAGATTGGGCGAAGAGAGGCTCACACAAGAAGCAGAGGTGAGGAGAAAACGTCGAAAGGAGCACCAGGAAAATAAGCAGCTGAGGGCTGCCACCTCAGGGGCGCATTCCCATAGTCAGTTATGACTGAAGGGGCTATTATTATTATTATTATGGCTGTAACAGCAAAGACCAGCGTAGTAGCCTAGCATTTTCATGCCTGGCTTGCGCTAGAAAAGCCAGGGGTTTGTGATCTGTTTGTAACTTGAATGCCTTCCCATACAGATAAATATTGAATTTCTTGATCGCCCATATCACTGCGAGACATTCTTTTTCACTAGTTGAATAATTTTTTTCTCAGCAGTATTCAACTTACGACTAACATATGCCACTGGGGTTAATTCCCCATCCAGTGAATCTGACTTCTGTAACAGGGTGGCACCCAACCCTAGATTACTAGCATCCGTTCTCACAATGAATTCTTGACTTAAGTCAGGTAATTTCAAAATAGGTTTGCTTGTGAGCTTTTCCTTCAATTCTTGGTATGCTAATTCACACTGTGCTGTCCAGGTAATTCGATCTGGATTTCCTTTGCGTGTCAAATCAGTTAACGGTGCACATATGGAGTTAAAGTTTTTGATATATTTTTGGTAGAAACCACATAATGAGACAAAAGATCTCACGTCTTTCTTTGTTTGTGGCCTCGGTGCTTTTCTCAGTTTCTCCAAGTTCTTGGGATCAGGGGTCATGTTTCCCTGATGGACTGTGTGTCCCAAGAATTCTAATTCTTTACATCCAACGCAACATTTGGTTGATCGGGCTGTCAAATTCGCCTCTCTAAGTCGATCAAACAACATGTTCAGAGAGTTAATGTGTTCCTCACACGTTTCTGTCGCTACGAGGATATCATCCATGAAGTTTGTGATGCATGGATTATTCAGGGGATCCAACAATTTTCTCATCATTCTAGAGAAGACACTGGGCGCATTTTTCAATCCAAAATGGCAATCTGTTAAATTCATAGTGTCCCTCTGAGGTACTAAAAGCTAGATAAGGTCTAACCTCAGGCTTTACTGGAATCTGATAGTAGCCTTTGCTCAGATCCACCTTTGAGAAATATTTAGCTTTATTCAGCCTGGCAAACAGCTGATTTGTATCCGGCAATGGATCCACCTGACCTTCTGTGATAGCATTCAGTCTCCTGTAATCTATACAGAGTCTATGTTCTCCAGAGGGCTTTCTCAATAGAACCACAATGGAACTATACTGAGATTCACTGTGTGAAATAATTCCTTCCTTCAACAAATAGTCTATCTCTTCCTTCAAAACTTTCTCCTTAGCGAAAGGAATCGAATAGGCTTTCATACAGACTGGTGTTGGGTCTATAAGTTTCATATCATATTCTAATAAGTTTGTATGCCCCGGACGGTCCGTTAGCACCTCTGTATGATCATCTAGAACCTGTTGCACTCTCTCCTTCTGATTTTTCGTTAAATGTGTACTGATTTTCACCTGTGCAGCGGTCTCACAGGGGTGTAATGGATATTCAAATGATGAAAGTGGTTCTTTTTTCATCTCCATTGCAATAGACAAGGTCAGCAAATGTGTCTCTTCCTGATTTTCTCTTTCCAAATATTTCTTCAGGAGATTCACATGATAGATTTTTTCTTTCCCCTTCTTATCTATCTTATAATTTGTTCTAGACACCTTCTCTAGAACTGTATATGGACCTTGCCATCCAATTTGCAACTTATTCTGGCTACCGGGTAGAAGAAGCAGCACCTTCTCTCCCACAGCCAAATCTCTGTCTTTTACTTTCTTACCTATTTTTCCATGCACCGGTATGGTCTCTTCCACTAGAAGCACTGTAGTGATGATTTTTCTTCCCAGAATCATCATTCACAAAACGATCGCTACCAATTTTTTCTTGGGGCTTTCTCCCCACTTAAAATTCCTTGTGAGAGGTCTTCTCTCTCTTTTATCTTCCTCCAGTTCACATAAGTCCGACTGAGGGATTTTCGGCTTATTCTGGGGTAAGACATCTCTTTGTACTCGCTGCATAGTGGCCATTGTAAAACATCCAAGTGAAGACTGTCCGTGAAAAGGGGGCTCCCATTCCACTTTGTCGACTTTATTAAATTTATTTTTCTTTTCAGTGTCAGGCCTAAGTTTGCCCCGTGGCGTGTCTAGGTCCTGATCACTGTTCCCACTTGTGGGTGTTCCCTCATGTAATATGCCACATCTTTCTACAAAATTCTCAATGTCAATCATTGCCTTGGGCCAATAATAATTGTGAGCCACCTTTTGAATGATGGTACCTATTTTCTCATGGTCCCCATCTTGTTTCACATGTAAGCTCCTTATTAACTCTGCCCTATACTTTTTAGGAAGTACCAGCTGTCCCTGACCAGTGGATCTAGATCCAGCCTTCCTATATATCAGTTTGTTCTTCATATAGAAGTTTCCTTTTCCTGGAGGTGTATGACAATTTGACAATTTCTTAAAACAAGGCTTGAGGGTCTTATCCCCAGCCTGCGCCTTCCTCATCTCATCTGGAGTGGTATCTATCAGAATATCCTCCTCCTTTCTAGAGGTCGACCTGACCTGAAAGGTGGCCATATACACAGGTTTCCTTCTACAACGGTCAGTATCATGATTGTCCATCCGACAATTTTTACACCACTTCCTTCCTTGGTTGAAAGATTTTCTTTCATCGATATGGCTATTTAATATGGAAAAGATATAGACATTCATTCATTTGTGTATGAAAATGCTGTCTATGGGGAAGGCTAGATAATCCATAATTGTTTTACCCTGTTGATTATAGGAGTAATCGTTCTTGATATTAATTCGGCGCATGGATATGACACCCTTGTCTGTACCTATTTCTTAGGGCCAGAAAATAGATTAATTTGCTTATTATGTTTATGGCCTGAATTCATATGTATTACATATTATTAGTACAAGTAGAATCAGTCCTATATTGTATATTTTGGATGGGTAGGCAGGACTATATTCTTGTTACACCGCTCTAGCGGAAGTAGGAGTTGTCTTGTCTAGTCGTGATGAGTTCCGATGTACCGTGACAATGGCGGGTACGCATTTTTCCAGGGCTGGTATATTCTTCAGTAAAAATGATTTACGAAGTAGTTTTTCTTCTATAGGAGATTGTGTCTCTACTAGAGTTGTGTTAGAGACTCTCCTAATGTACGGTACCATGTATGATTCGGACTCCAGGTAATTCCAGTCCCTGTTTTGATGATCTCAGGTCGGTTAGGCCTAGCGGGAATTTTGTGCTTCGCAACGCTAGGGTCAAATTTGTATCGACGGAGATGACAGGCTCCATACTGTAATTATGTCTACGTGAGGTAACTGGATTACGGTAGATCTGTATGGAGGAACTTTATGAAATTATGCATATGTATTGCAAATTAACTTTGGCTTATATATATATCCTCCTGTGAGCGAGTGAGCGACAACTCAGGTAGGCGGCCATGTTACATTCCTGTCATCGCATTTTTTGGATCACTGTCTAAAGAACGGGGCATGTATCTTATTATTCGGACAGTGGCAAGGAGATCTCAATTTGGATAGAAACCCCTTATCGTGGTTTCACAATATGATAAACTGTGAATATAAAGCAACTTTAGTTACTTACCGATCCGCCTTCACTGACGCGCTTAGTCAGATAGGGGATGCGGCCATTGATGTACTACCTATTATTTATGAATGTGCCATGACATAGGATCTACTATGTATGCCTGCAAATTGATATGTCAACATACCCATGATTTACTCGTTATGTCCCAGTGTGAGCGTCCAAATAAACTGTGTAAACAAAGATTCCAGCAGTCTGCATTGGTGCCTTGTAGACACAAGTGAATGAGTGTTTAGATTGGTCAGAACACGAACAGTACACCATTCGCGGTAAACACACTCTACACTTCTACCCATATCTACACCATCCTGCGTCGGTTGAAGTGACCAAGTTTAGGGCCTGCTTCCCCTGGAGCCTTAGAGGGAAACTACTGTTTACAGCTGCCTTTGCCTTCCCTAACTTAGGACTAGGGTGAGTTACCCATTTACAGCTGGGTAGACTGGAGCATGCCTGATCTCGACAACTCTGTACACTACCATGGACACATACAGTAGTGGCACCACAAACAACATGCTACAGTGATTGATAGTGGAGCTTTACAGAAGAAAGAGAATACACCACACTTTACAGAAGGTTTACAGTATACAACTGATACTTCTTTACAGACTGACATTTTACAGTAACAGTGTGTGCAAGCAAACTTTACAGTGGTGAGCCAGATCCCTGGGTCCAGCCTACGCAGTCTTGTGTTGAGAATCACATTTTACAGTTACAAGAACATTTGTTTGACCACATCAATACCAATAGGACAGCTATACAATCAATGTCAGCTTGACCTGTTCTGACAAGTGTAGCAATATCTGGGACAGCACTTGTTGACATTTGGCACAGTACAGTCAGTGTTCTAAACCAGTGATTGTTTATCCTGCTGTAATAGAAGAGCATTGTTGAACATAAAGTGCAAATTTCATCGGTGGATCTTCTAATGTGCTCAAAAAAATTGGACAGTGTAATAGTTAGAAAGCAAATCTATTACTCAATAAAGTGGTAGTCTAATTTATTAAATCTGAGCATACTTTGCAACACATTCTATCCACAACACATATATTATATTATATATGCATTTATGTTATTTGTTATGTATTAAATTAGTTTATGTTCTGGGTGACTAGTACAAGGTATGCCGAGTGACATTGGTCTGGTACTAGTATTCTATAGGTACACATTTTCTTAATTGGAAATTTGTTAGCAACAATTTGCTGCTATTTCTGTTAGTTGTGATGAGGTGTTCTTTTCTTTTCGTTGTTTTTGTTAATAATTTTGTGTTCCTTAGTTTTGTTTGATTTGTTTGCATTTGTTGGTCTAATCTTTTCTATTTTTGATCTTTTTACACCCTTATGTTTATACACTGTGGCGTTATTTGTCTTGTTATCTTATTGCAGTTATCATCACGGATTCTGTGATCATTTTTTTTCATTTCTCCTATTTAATTTAATTTGATCTCTGCAAATGTTTTCAGATTGTCTTTTCTTGTTTGTCCTTTGTAATGTCTTTAGTTGACATATGACATATGAGGTATAGTGGAATACACTTATATTATAGTACAGATCAGTACTTTATGATTGTTATTGTTATAAAACAAAATGTACAAGACCTTTATAAGGCTTGTCTCCCAAAGTGATTGGTAAAGGGAAATATTATTTTCCACAGGTACTCAAGTGATCATTGATTACATTAGGGTATACAAGACCTTTGTAAGGCTTGTCTCCCACAGTATTTGAGATATACAGTTATTGTTTTCCACAGGTACTCAAGTTATCATTGGTTATATGATAAACAAAATAACCATACAAGTTTTTCACTAAGACTAAGTCTATGGTATAGACTTGTCTCACATTAAAGTGAAATAGGGTAATTTATTTACTTTTTCAGGTTTCTGATTTAAGAAGACAAGATGTCTACATTAGATTACTTTATTGCACAAGGAAAATCTCTTGATAAGACTGGGAAAGACTTAGAACAATGGGCTGTTGCTCAATATGACAAAGCATTAGCTGCAGAAGAGAGAAAAGCTGCTGCTGAAGAGAAAAAAGCTGCTGCAGAAGAGAGAAAAACTCTGGCTGAAGAGAAAAGATTAGAAAGAGAAGCTGCTGCTGAAGAGAGAAAAGCTCTGGCTGAAGAAAAAAGATTAGAAAAAGAAGCTGATACTGCTGCTGAACTAAAGAAATTGCAGATGCAAGTGGAGGAAAGGAGATTTGATGCAGAACAGAAAAAATTAGAAGTTGCAGCTGAACAGAAAAAATTAGAAGTTGCAGCTGAACAAAAAAAATTAGAAGCTGCTACTGCAGCTGAACAGAAAAAATTAGAAGCTGCTGCTGCAGCTGAACAGAAAAGATTAGATAGAGAAGCTGAAGAGAGAAAAGCAATAAGAGAACATGAGTTTGAATTAGAGAAATTAAGATTGACTAGTATGAGTAATATTAATCAGGCATCTGGTGGTAATGGTAAACCTTTTAATTATAAGGTCAAGGTGCCAGCGTTCAACTCTGCCAGTGATGATATAACATTCTGGCTTGATAGATTTGAACGTGCTTGTCGAGCTCATAATGTTGACAAATCACAGTATGTGCATCAGTTGTCTGAAAATTTAAAAGGGGAGTCTCTGACTAAGTTATCTTTGGTTGAAGAGGCCGACAAGGATAATTATGATGCTATTAGGGCAGCTTTGATAAAGAGATATCAGCTGTCAGAAGAAGGTTATCGTCTTTTGTTTAAAACAATGAGACCTGAGGTAGGTTTAGAATTCTCAGATTTCATTTCAAAAGCACGACTTACACTCTCACGATGGATTGAATTATCCAAAATAGAGAAAACATTTGATGGTCTTACGGATTTATTGCTAAGAGACAAGGTCATGTCTTCGGTAAATAAACCATTCCTAGAGTTCTTACATGAGCGTAAACCTAGTACATCAAAGCAAATGGAAGAATATTGTGACCAGTATGCCACGGCACACCCTGACATGATTCTTAGTAACTCTAACATCAAAGAGAGTATGCCAGTTGCTTCGGCAACAGAATATAATCAGAATTACTCACACAAATTCCAAGGAGCTAAAAATAAATTTGATAAAAAGGTTAATTGGAATAAATATCAAAACCAAGATAACCACTCAAATCAGGGTTCTTCTTCGAAGAACTGGAATCGGGCTGATAGTCCTCGACACGCGAGGGGTACCCATAATTTTAGACATTCTCGAAAGGGGAGTAGCTATAGGAACTACCCAAGTGCTTCATGGAGAGAAAAGAACCAATATTACAGGGATACTCAGTATAATGAGCGTGATGATTATGATCATGAATATTATGATTCAAACCCAAATAGGGGTTATAAAAGGGGAAATAATAATTATAGAGACAATTATAACCGAGGTAGATCACAACACAAAAGACATGGTAAATCTTATTACCAGGCTAACTCTGCACAACAGGAGTTCCACGACACCGGTAATCAGAATAATGATAAAAAAGACTCCAATAGTGTAGCAAATTCCGCTTTCGATTTTGCTAGAGCATCTGAGTGTTCGCAATGCAAAACATTATTCGATCCAACCACAGTTTCTACTTTAAGCTGCGGTCACCCGCTTCCCGCTCTCCCTGCGTCAATCGCACATAATGGAAGGGGTGCTCTTGTTTTCAATAGAGGCTTAATAGATGGTACTCCAGTATCAATTCTTTTCGATTCGGGGTGCACTACCATCGGAGTGAGGCAATCACTCGTAAATCCTTCTCGAGCTACAGGCGATGTAGTCAAATGTGTAACATTTGGTGGCACATTGGAGAAGTACTCCACTGCCATTATCAATATTGCTACGCCTTTCTTTACAGGAGAGGTGCAAGCATGTCTCTTGCCGAATCCGATCGCTGATCTTATCATCGGTCGCATTCATGGAGTGAAAGAATGCACTCCACAGCAAATTTCTAATTGGGAAAATGTTAATATGCAATCTGCTAATGCAGTAATCACTAGGGCTCAAGCTCTTAATATGCCGCAATCTTCACATTCTGAAGATAATGATGCGCAGATCCAAGATGATCCCTTGGAGATTTCCCATGATTCCTTTATAAAACAGCAGGAAGATGATCCTACTCTAAAGAAATTCTTTACTCTGGCAACAAAAGGTGATCCGAATAAGGATACAAATCGTAAATCTTGGGTTACGATGAAGAATGGCGTACTTGTACGTATGGTACAAGACTCCGCTAAGTCCATTCATTCTCAAATCCTAGTGCCTAAAAAATATGAGAGTTAAAATCTTACAGCATGCGCATGATTCGCAGTGTGCTGGACATATGGGTTTTTCCCGTACTAAAGCTAGAGTTCTTGAATCTTTCTTTTGGCCTGCTGTGAATAAGGACATACGAATCTATTGTCGATCTTGTAAAGTATGTCAAGAGATTAAATCCAGAGGTCCACGCCATGATGCACCTATTCAGGCTGCAGACATTCCAATTCGACCATTTCAAAAAATGGCGATAGACATCATTGGTCCATTTAAGATAAAGTCTGCTAGAGGACACCAATTTATTTTGACGTGTGTTGATATGTGCACACGTTGGCCGGAGGCTGTTCCTCTAAAGAGCATAACTACTGCTGATGTCGCAGATGCTCTTTGGTTAATATTTTCTCGTCTGGGATTTCCAGCAGAAATATTATCCGACCATGGTACCCAACTCATATCGGATACCATGTCTCAAGTAATGTCGACTCTTAAGATAGAGAGATCGCTGAGTAGTATTTATCATCCTATGTCCAATGGGATGGTGGAACGTCTGAATAGAACTCTGAAAAACCTACTAGGTAAGATAACAGAAGATCATCCTCAGGATTGGGATAGGGTTTTACCCGCGGCTCTCTTTGCATATAGAGAGGTCGCCAACGAACATACAGGATTTTCTCCCTTTGAACTTGTCTTTGGCGCGAAACCGCGAGGTCCTATGGCCTTACTTCATGATCTTATAACGGCTGATAATATTGTCGATGACACAAAATCCTCTTATGAATATGTCATCGCACTTAGACACAAGATTATTGAAGCATGCAAATTGGCAACTGCTTCTTCTGAATTTGCGAAACAGAAGGCAAGGGATTTTGCCAATAAAAAGAGATGCTTGCGACAACTTTGTCCAGGTGACAAAGCATTTGTCTTGCTACCTTGTAGGGAAAATAGACTTCTTATTTCTTGGAAAGGTCCGTACGATATAATATCAAAAGTTTCCGATGTTGACTATATCGTCGATATTGACGGGAAGCGTAAAACCTTCCACATCAACATGCTCACGGAATTCCATGAACGTCCGGATTATTTACAACCTGTTTTCCAGGCAACGGACGATTTTCCAGTCCAACATGGACAGTACTCATCTCTGTCAGTAATACAGGATGAGGAAACGAGTTTCTCGGATGTAAATCTACCTTTTCCAATGATTCCTCTTCACTCTAATGAATCATGGAAAGATGTTGCAATTTCTCCCGAATTATCTCCAGGAGAGCAGAAACAAGTTTCTACTATGTTAGAACAATTTCAGGATGTCCTTACTGACATTCCTGGTCAAACTGATGTCATTCAACATGACATTATTCTTACTGACCATAGTCCTATAAGAGTCAGACCGTATCCTATCCCGATACATTTTCAAGCACAGGTAGAGAAAGAGTTGGATGAGATGATAGAGTTAAAAATTATTGAACCATCCACATCAGCATATTCTTCGCCGATGGTTATTGTACGAAAAAAAAAAGACAATAACATACGTCTTTGCGTGGATTATCGCAAATTGAACCAAGTGACGAAATTTGATGCTGAACCTATGCCTTTACTAGAAGAGCTACTTACGAGACTATCGAATTCTCATTTCTTTACTAAACTCGATTTGTCTAAGGGATATTGGCAAGTTCCATTATCCGAACACGCCAAACCGTTTACTGCTTTTTCGACGCCTAGGGGTCTATTCCAATGGAATTTCATGCCTTTCGGTCTTATGAATGCCCCTGCAACATTCGTACGCATGATGCGTCGAATCCTATCTCATCGCTCAGATGTCATTGCGTATCTTGATGACATCTGTCTTTTCAGTGATACTTGGAACGATCACTATAATGGGATAAATGAACTATTGTCTATCTTACGCGAGCATAACCTGACAGCGAAACCATCGAAAGCATGTATTGGTTTTAGCGAAATATCTTTCTTAGGACACCGTGTTGGTCATGGGTTCCTAAAAACAGAAGACCATAATACAAGTAAGATACTTAACATTTCTATTCCTAAGACTAAAAAGCAAGTACGAAGTCTCTTAGGTCTAATACAATTTTATGGACGATTCATTCCGAATCTGTCCTCCATTATGTCACCTCTTTCTTCCTTACTAAAGAAAGGGTCTCCTAATGTAGTCCACTGGACTCAAGAATGTCAATCCTCTTTGGATAAGGTTAAAACTATGTTTTCTACTTCACCTATCCTAGTATTGCCTTCTAAGGATAAGACATTTATTCTTCGTAGTGACGCTTCATCCACCGGGATTGGAGCAGCACTAATGCAAGAGTACTCCGGAACTCTGCATCCTGTGATGTATATTTCTCGGAAATTAAATGCCGCAGAGAAGAATTACTCGGTCCTAGACCGTGAATTATTGGCTATGGTTTGGTCAATCCTTAAACTGCAAAGATTTCTTCTTGGCGCGCATTTCATTGTGGAAACTGACCAGAAAGCTCTTACGGCTATTCAGAGTAAAAATCTGAAGAGCGCGAGATCAACGCGTTACGCGATTGCTCTGCAGCCATTTCATTTTTCGGTGCGAGCTATCCGTGGGTCAGAAAATGTGATGGCAGATATTTTGTCTAGATGCCCACATGATTCATAACTGTTATACAACTTTGATACAGTTGTTCCTATGTTGAAATGTGTACACATATGTAATATCATATATTGATTGTAACACTACTTAGCGGTTCATTGATATTTATTCACCGCTGATTTTTCAATTTTTTTTCGTCTTTGATGATCATGATGTTAAGATATCTTAGATGAAATTTATGTATAAACTAATGTACAAATTGTGTCATTGCTAATATTGTAGTATGCGTTGGTGACACCTCTCTGGAAATATTTATACTTAGAGAAATACTTTCTCTAAGGTCAGAAAACTTATGCTTATCATCTGCGCATTGTTATGGGTGCGTTGTGAGCCTATTGTATGTTGCTCCTAGATGTATTTCAAAAAAAAAATGTACCATTTTTTTTTTCCCGAGGGGTGTGGTAATCTGTTGCGTGCATATTTTGACGCACATATTACAAAAATCGATATGGCTATTTAATATGGAAAAGATATAGACATTCATTCATTTGTGTATGAAAATGCTGTCTATGGGGAAGGCTAGATAATCCATAATTGTTTTACCCTGTTGATTATAGGAGTAATCGTTCTTGATATTAATTCGGCGCATGGATATGACACCCTTGTCTGTACCTATTTCTTAGGGCCAGAAAATAGATTAATTTGCTTATTATGTTTATGGCCTGAATTCATATGTATTACATATTATTAGTACAAGTAGAATCAGTCCTATATTGTATATTTTGGATGGGTAGGCAGGACTATATTCTTGTTACACCGCTCTAGCGGAAGTAGGAGTTGTCTTGTCTAGTCGTGATGAGTTCCGATGTACCGTGACAATGGCGGGTACGCATTTTTCCAGGGCTGGTATATTCTTCAGTAAAAATGATTTACGAAGTAGTTTTTCTTCTATAGGAGATTGTGTCTCTACTAGAGTTGTGTTAGAGACTCTCCTAATGTACGGTACCATGTATGATTCGGACTCCAGGTAATTCCAGTCCCTGTTTTGATGATCTCAGGTCGGTTAGGCCTAGCGGGAATTTTGTGCTTCGCAACGCTAGGGTCAAATTTGTATCGACGGAGATGACAGGCTCCATACTGTAATTATGTCTACGTGAGGTAACTGGATTACGGTAGATCTGTATGGAGGAACTTTATGAAATTATGCATATGTATTGCAAATTAACTTTGGCATATATATATACCTTCCTGTGAGCGAGTGAGCGACAACTCAGGTAGGCGGCCATGTTACATTCCTGTCATCGCATTTTTTGGATCACTGTCTAAAGAACGGGGCATGTATCTTATTATTCGGACAGTGGCAAGGAGATCTCAATTTGGATAGAAACCCCTTATCGTGGTTTCACAATATGATAAACTGTGACTATAAAGCAACTTTAGTTACTTACCGATCCGCCTTCACTGACGCGCTTAGTCAGATAGGGGATGCGGCCATTGATGTACTACCTATTATTTATGAATGTGCCATGACATAGGATCTACTATGTATGCCTGCAAATTGATATGTCAACATACCCATGATTTACTCGTTATGTCCCAGTGTGAGCGTCCAAATAAACTGTGTAAACAAAGATTCCAGCAGTCTGCATTGGTGCCTTGTAGACACAAGTGAATGAGTGTTTAGATTGGTCAGAACACGAACAGTACACCATTCGCGGTAAACACACTCTACACTTCTACCCATATCTACACCATCCTGCGTCGGTTGAAGTGACCAAGTTTAGGGCCTGCTTCCCCTGGAGCCTTAGAGGGAAACTACTGTTTACAGCTGCCTTTGCCTTCCCTAACTTAGGACTAGGGTGAGTTACCCATTTACAGCTGGGTAGACTGGAGCATGCCTGATCTCGACAACTCTGTACACTACCATGGACACATACAGTAGTGGCACCACAAACAACATGCTACAGTGATTGATAGTGGAGCTTTACAGAAGAAAGAGAATACACCACACTTTACAGAAGGTTTACAGTATACAACTGATACTTCTTTACAGACTGACATTTTACAGTAACAGTGTGTGCAACCAAACTTTACACTGCTCTATAAGGATCATTTCCTTAAGATCTTGGGTTTTCCCCAAAGCAGTCCATTTCTCCAAGTATGTCTCTAACCGTACAGAGAACTGGTGATATGTCTCACCTGACAGTAGTTTAGCATTCCTGAATTTTTTTCTATAAAATTCTCCATTCTTTTCATATCTTAACAAAAGAGCCTGCTTTAACATGTCATAATTGTCTTGGTCATCTCTGCTCATCTTGGCAAAAACTTCATAAGCTGTACCACGAAGCCCTTATGATAACTTTAAGCTCCATCTTTCTCTCTCTAAACCATACGTGGTAGCTAAAAGTTCATATCTATTTAGGTAACTTTCTATGTCATCGTCTTTCTCAACAAAATGGTCTAAATGAAAACCCATAGCTGAGGTTGAGGCTGCCTGACTGCCAGTAGCATCGGAGGTAAAAGGACTGGCACCATTTTCAGGAGCATGGCCTTGAATTTCTATCTCTCTTAGTCGTAATTCATGCTCCCTCTGCAATCTCCTATCTTCTGCTTCCCTTTCAGCCTTTTTCTCTTCCCTGTCTGCAGCTAATCTTCTTCTCTTTCTATAGCTAATCTCTTTTCTCTTTCTGCAGCTAATCTCTTTTCTTCTGCTTCCAACTGGAGCCTCTTTATTTCCGCCTCACGATCCGCCTCCATCTGTAACCTTTTAGCCTCAGCCTCCAATGCCCTAGCCTCTTTGTCAGCCTCAATCTGCAACCTCTTAATTTCTTTATCTGCCTCTAACTTTCTTTCTGCTTCTTTCTCTAATCTTTTTTTCTTCCCTGGCAATAAGTTTATCACATTCTGAGGTCACAGTCAATCAAGACTTGACCATCCATGTGCATTTCCCTGGCAGTCTGTACAGCCGCAGATCGAAACTTTGCCAGGTCAGCCATTTTCTAACAGGCAAATTTATACAATGTCTAACTAAACAATTCTATCTATGACTAATTATACTAAGGACAAATACAAGCACTGAAAGCTCAACCTTATTTATTTTCCACCCAAGAATACCTTTTTAATTTTTATAATTCCCTGAAGTGAGCTACCCAATATAATTGGTGCTTTGAAAAATTCAAATCCCGGGAGCGAGACCCCCAATATATGTGGTGTGTTGGGATTATATAAATATATTTATAGGGGACTTAGTGTACTGAATGAGATCAGCTGTGAAGGTATCTGTATCTAATAAGGTTGGTGTGTTACAGAGAACCTTGCTTGCTACCACATTTCGACCTCAATCAGACTTATTCTTGAATTGTATGATGACTTCGTTTAATGTCTAGGGTTATGATAGTGATGAAGTGTAAGTTCACGACAACCAACAGACAGATAAACACCTGAGTTAAGATTCACAACAATTTACAACAGTATGACAATCACAAACACATAACACTCTAAAGATTTATCTTAAGTAAGTCAAGTGTTAAATTTTATACAATGTATTAGCTTTTTCAATATATAGATATCCTGATCCTACTACAATGTGAATCAAGAATCACAATCAAATGTAAGCACAATGTTTATGTACAAAAATGTATACAAAAGATCTTTGTCCAGACATATAATAGTCTTGTAATATAAGTGTAGTGTTGTGATGTATTATTATGAGGTAATACTGGCTTTTAGTGCTAGGTTGTTGTTTGTCATCACGACTTCATGTGTTTGTTACTGGTGGAAATAATATTAAGGATTCACAGATTCTGTTTCTTTAAAATTTCTGTCCTTTTTAGAATAAAGTTCAGTTCAGGGCTAGTTTATTCAAGGTTGGGCTTTACGTGCTGACATGCTCTTATCTCATAATGCAGCTGCAGGAAACCTGTATCCTCTGCTCGCTTGCTTCTCAGTTTGATAATATGATAGACAATGGCCTCTATCTTTGTGCAGGGAGTCTGCTGCAAACTTTCTGGATCACGCAGTACTCAGACCGGACGATGCAATATCACCATCTATACCACGGTCCCTAGTCCCTAAGGCAGTCTAATGTTGATTCGACATTATTCTGGCAACTCCTGCGACATGGCTGGTACCAAACTGTATCGGCTACTGCCGTTCCTTTGGATCTACCGGCTGTGTGGAGAGGGGGAACATGCTGCATGGGCAACAGCTTGATCTCCATATAACTGTGCCCAAGCTCGCGCCCTGGAGAGGACACTCCAGCTTCACCCTATAGGTGTCGGCAAAACACGGGAAGTAGCAGTTACCGGTTATAAGCCTTTTGCCCAATTGGCGTAGGGCATGGTGCCAGGGGCTACTTCCGACAGTGGGAGAGGTTCTAGGATCTCACTGGACAGCTACCGCCCGCTTCAAACTGGGCAGCCCCCAGTCAATAAGGTGTTGTCCCGCCACTGTCTGCTTTCCCCATTGGGTGCATGGGGATTAGGGTCAAACCCGAACTGCGGACAGAAAATTTTGCACCAAGCAATTATCGAAAAAATAGAAATAAGCAAACTCTCAGATTGGGATGCTGGAACGTCCGGACTATGTTGACTGGACTATCCGAAAACCTACAGGATGTAAACGATGTAAGGAAGACAGCCATAATTAATGATGAGCTTAAACGACTTCAGGTGGATATAGCTGCACTTCAGGAAACGCGCCTGGCGGGCTCTGGAACGGTGAGCGAGAAGGACTACACATTTTATTGGCAAGGGAAAGATCTTAATAAAGCTAGAGAACACGGAGTAGGTTTTGCGATCAAAAAATCGCTAACTAACATGGTTGAACCAGGCGAGAATGGATCAGAACGCCTGTTAACGCTCCGCCTGCAAACTAGCACAGGTCCCATCACCCTTGTCAGTGTGTATGCTCCTACTCTGTACTCTGCCTCAGAAGATGAGTTCTACGAGAATCTAGCAGCAGTAATCAAAAGCATACCTAGGCAAGAACAGCTTGTTCTCCTTGGTGACTTTAACGCTAGAGTGGGTGCCGATAATGTTTCATGTCTGGGCAGGTTTGGTATTGGCAAGATGAATGAAAATGGACAACGACTCTTAGAGTTGTGCGTCCACCATTATCTCTGCGTGACCAACACCTACTTTGAGACAAAACCCCAGCATAAGGTGTCATGGAGACACCCACGATCCAAGCAATGGCACCAACTTGACCTGATTCTCGTCAGAAGGCCACTCCTCAGGTCTGTGCTCTCCACACGCTCGTACCATAGTGCAGACTGTGACACAGATCACTCCTTGGTTTGCTGCAAAATCAGAGCACAACCAAGAAAACTCTATCGTGTCAGACATGAAGGGAAACCACGCATTGATACCAGCAAGATGTCAGACCCTTTCATGATCGCTCAATTCACTGCGGCCTTCAAGAAAGTGCTCAGTAGCCCTCAGCATGGTGATACTATTACAGAGAACTGGGAGCATCTACGGAACACCATTCAAAGTACTGCACTTGCCACCTTTGGTAAGAAAACAGCAAAGTCAAATGACTGGTTTGACGCTTCATCAGATGTGATGGCACCTGTTATTGAAGCTAAGCGCAGTGCTATGAATGAATACAAACGTTCACCGAGTGCCAGAACCCTACAGATCCTGAGGGCTACGAGAAGCAAAGTTCAACAAACTGCTCGACGCTGTGCAAATGACTATTGGCTTCAGCTCAGTGAGAGCATCCAGATCGCAGCGCAAACAGGCAACATTAGACAAATGTATGACGGTATAAAGAAAGCACTTGGCCCCCATAAAAGTAAGACGGCACCGCTAAAAACCATCAGCGGAGAGAAGCTAACCGATAAGGGTAAGCAGATGGAGAGGTGGGTCGAGCACTACTCTGAGCTTTACGCTAGAGACAATACCGTTACGCCTGCAGCCCTTGATGCTGTCAATAGTCTGCCAACTATGGAGGAGCTGGATGCCGAACCAACATTAGAGGAACTCAGTAAGGCCATTGATAGCTTGGCCTCTGGCAAAGCACCAGGCAGTGATGGGATTCCTCCTGATTTAATCAAATGCTGTAAGAGCACGCTATTACATCCCCTGCATAGGATGCTGTGCCAGTGCTGGGAAGAGACAACTATTCCTCAAGACATGCGAGATGCCAAGATTGTAACACTGTATAAAAATAAAGGAGACGGAAGTGATTGCAATAACTACAGAGGCATCTCTCTTCTTAGTATTGTTGGTAAGGTTTTTGCCAAAGTCATCTTAATGCGACTACACAAGTTAGCTGAGCGCATATATCCAGAGGCACAGTGTGGATTCCGAGCTGGCAGATCAACAACAGACATGATCTTCTCTCTCCGCCAGCTTCAGGAAAAATCAAGAGAGCAGAAAAGACCATTATATATCGCCTTTATAGACCTCACAAAAGCATTCGACCTGGTTAGTAGGGATGGACTCTTTAAAATCCTCCTGAAAATAGGCTGCCCTTCTAAAATGCTGGAAATGATAAAGTCATTCCATGACGACATGAAGGGAACAGTCCAATATGCTGGAAGCACGTCACAGCCCTTTGATATACGAAGTGGCGTTAAACAAGGCTGTGTTCTGGCTCCGACCCTCTTCGGAATCTTCTTTGCCTTACTCTTGAAACATGCATTCAGAGATGCAACTGAAGGAATATGCCTTCACACTAGGTCAGATGGCCGTCTGTTTAATCTTTCAAGGCTGAAGGCAAAAACAAAAATCAGAAGAGTCACTATAAGAGACTTGTTGTTCGCTGATGATGCTGCAGTCGTCACTCAAAGCCAACAGGAGCTTCAGAGCTTGATGAATCGCTTCACTAAAGCATGCAAGGACTTTGGCCTCACAATAAGTCTAAAGAAAACGAATGTGCTAAGTCAGGATGTGGGTGCTGCACCAATTATCACTATCGATAACTATGAATTGGCAGTGGTGCACCACTTCACATACCTAGGGTCTACCATCAATGACAAACTCTCACTGGATACAGAAATCGACAGCCGCATTGGCAAAGCTGCAGCTACCTTTGCTCGCCTCACATCGCGTGTTTGGGGAAACTCTAAACTCACAATGAAGACCAAAGCTGCGGTATATAATGCCTGCGTCACCAGCACACTCCTATATGCAGCGAGACTTGGACGACCTATGCTAAGCAAGAAAGAAGGCTCAATACCTTCCATTTGCGGTGTCTACGCCGCATCCTCGGCATCTCGTGGAAAGATAAAGTGACAAATGTCGAGGTGTTGTCACGTGCTGGCCTTCAAAGTATGTATACGCTGCTTAGACAGCGCAGACTTCGCTGGCTTGGCCATGTTCGCCGCATGGAAGATGGTCGCATCCCAAAAGATATCTTCTACGGACAATTAGCAGATGGCAAGAGAACAGTTGGGCGACCACAGCTGAGGTTTAAAGATGTGTGCAAGAGAGATATGAGGGCACTGGACATGGATCCAGCAACATGGGAGGATGAAGCTGCCGATCGCACAAAGTGGCGATGCTATTTACGGCACCACCTCAGATTGGGCGAAGAGAGGCTCACACAAGAAGCAGAGGTGAGGAGAAAACGTCGAAAGGAGCACCAGGAAAATAAGCAGTTGAGGGCTGTCACCTCAGGGGCGCATTCCCATAGTCAGTTATGACTGAAGGGGCTATTATTATTATTATACCACGGTCCCACAATTTGTAAGGAAAACACACTAAAGATGACTGGCACAGTTTGATCTGCGGTATGTCCAAGCTGTTATCATATATTTAATTTTGGATAACAATGCCTGATCTCATCTCTCAAAATGTGTAACGATATGGCGTCCCCTCTAAGATTTCTTCTGCCAATATCCAGTGTATTGACCAATCGTTTTGAATATATTCAAAAGAGTACCCAGTCATTCCAACATTTTCATTCACTTCTACGCCGTTTCTAGGCATTTATTTGTTATTCATAGGTCACCCAATCCAATTTCTTTTAACTTCAAAGTTCAGCCAATGGCCTCCCACGTACTATCTTAGACTTTCTGTCACTACTATGTTTCACAAAAGTCAGGGATTTCCATCCCAAGCAGATATGACCAAACCTGACAGTATCTCTGTTCTCTATATGTTTTATTACCAATATCTAATTATCTAATGGACATTTTAGATAATTTATTACACATTCCTAGTCCACTAGCCTTCCTGTACACGAATATATGATTTTCAAGGGGCTAAGTGGTGTAGTTAAGAATACGATCTTTTTTCGATGTTAAGTGTTTAATTTCAACTACCACCTGTTCAATCCTTTACGACTGTACTATCAGTATAAAGTCAGGAGCACTACGTAAAAAATCAGGTTTCCTAATAAGAATTAAACCTGTTTTCAAAACCCAACACCGTATCGTTAGTTTTTTTCATCACTGTTTATTTGAAAAAATTAGGCCAAGCACACTGCGAGTTGGTTTATTTTTAGACACACAGCGAGTGGCTTGCGCTACTGTGTTCCATGGTCCGTCTACCTCTCTCTGCTTTTTTTCTTCTAAGCCCGTCTGTCTTTCCAAGGCTAACTTTGTGCGCGATTTTGCACTAGTGTTAGTCTTTAAAATCAAGGTCGTCCAAAAGATTTTACTACACATTCTATTTTTAGAACTACGGTTATCGCCGTATTGTTAGGCTCAAGCAGTTTATTTAGGAACGAACGAATTAGGACAAGTAGAAATCTTGTGTTAGCCATTAAGGCGTTATACAACTAAGGCGTTATCTATACTGGGAAAGCACTGGTCCTTCTCCATTCTTCTTCCTATCGTATTATTTCGTTCTGCTTTACATTTATGTTCTAATTTATATATGGGTATTAGAATTTTTCACCACAAGGGTTTAGAATTGGGCACGCAGGCCCGTCTGACATTCTGCCCTTCCTTTCTCTCACCTTTCATACTGAATTCATTTATTCTCACATGCATTTTACATTTGAATTTCAAGGAATTCAACGTTGTAAAGTAAAATAAAATAGCACACTCGTATTAACATTAACTACTTGTAAGCATGACATAAAATATATTGAAAAGTACAAACATCGTCATTAGAACCTACAGTTGATATTATAAGAACAGATAATCCGATAAGGGGGGGGGGGGGGGGAGGCATGTAATCAGAACTCATAAAGAAGAAGAAGAAGAAAGAAAGAAAGAAAGAAAGAAAGAAAGAAAGAAAGAAAGAAAGAAAGAAAGAAAGAAAGAAAGAAAGAAAGAAAGAAAGAAAGAAAGAAAGATCAAGACGAACAATTCTGTTCATCTCTCGACCCTTAAAAACTTGTTGAATCTGAGATGTGAAAAGTAAGAAAGTTACAGAACACTTGCCTAATCTGTCAATTTCATGGCAGTTCGGACAATCACATGTAGCCCTCCCAGTGTAACGACGAGAGTTTCTGGAGCTCGGTAAACTAGGAAGTGTTGGCCGAGGTAGAAATGGCGAAACTTGACTGTTGTGAAGCGATAGTTCTGGCTGCGAGGGTTGCAACATAGATTTGTACGTATCCTGCAGAATGTGCTGTGGTGAGGAAAACAGAGTAGAACTGGTGGCAAGAGGATGGCCTATATGATAGTCCGGACCCGGGTATGAAGCTGCGATTTGTCCGTGTAGTGCTGAAGAATCAGAGAGCCAGTTGCTTCCTGTAGAGTGCATATTTGAAGCTGGATGAACATCCCACCAAGGGGATGCACTTCCGTTAACTGTGCGAGCCATGTCATTATGCTTAAGTCCTTGAGTAGCACTAGGATGTGTGGTAGGAATGTTAGAAAACGGCCAACTTGGCTCGTAGGCGCCAGGCATGGCTGGAACTTTAGAATACATTGATCCGAAACCAGGATTTCCTATTCCATTTTCTCCGTGCATCTTGTGAAGCAATGCTGTCTGTGACAGATCAGAAGTCTGTGCCGATGCGTGAGAACCAGAACCTGGCCCCGTGTAAAAAAGCTCATTTGGATATGACGAGTGTGGACTCGATGATACAACCGTAGAACGAGGATATGATAAATTGTTGGACATTTGGAGGTGGGCGTGGTTTATTGATCCCACGCGCTGTGGTTCGAGGTGGTGGTGAATGGGTCCTGGCGATGGACAACTGTGGAAATGTTTCTTCCAGGGCATGAATGACTTTACGGAAGTTGCATCAACAGGTACAGGCGATGATTTGTTTGTAATTTTACTGCATTGAGCTGCTAACATAGCGAGTGGAGCTCCGCCAAAAGACTGGTGATCCTAAAACATAAGAAAATAAAAAAGCCGATATGTAATTCGCTTCATGCAATTTTATCACATTAATAAATATAAAAGTGCTTTTTGCGATACATTCATTCATTTCCCTTTTCACTCCCTATGGAGCACAGGGCCATCGTTGCAGCTGGTCCCTGTGCAGAAAGCCAGCACCAAATCATGCATGTGTTATTGCAGCAGTGGCTTCTGCAGTAGTTTGTTTTGCATGATGAGGTTGCCATTAACAGGTACAATCTCATATTAGTCACCTTTTGTGACATACGTGAAGGAGTGGTAGTTCTTTTCCTTCCTTATCTCCTTGTAGACCCACCGGAAACTAGACGGAGCAGCAGAGACACACACATATATATATATATATATATATATATATATATATATATATATATATATATATATATATATATATATATATATATATATATATATATATATATATTTTAACGAGAAATAACCGTGATGTACATACAATTCCAAGCTAAACATGTGATAACTTTTTTTTTTTTAATTGTCTGAACGAAAATTATGGAATACCCCATGAACAAAACAGGCAACACGTTGTGATATCTTAGTCAGCGCATGATAACTCCGAAAACGATAACAATATTGCAAAATTAGACACATAACACAAGGTAAACGACAATTCATTAGGATGGACACCTTAGCAATAAAGAGGCCGACAGATTGGCAAAGGAAAGTGGAAAGTGACCTCAACCTAACACTAGCGTAACTTTCGAAGAGGAAAAGAGTTTTATCAGAACTAGATACAGACACAAATGGGATGCAGAACATTCAGGACACACACAAAATGATGCACCTTACCACCTCAGCAGAAAAGAATAATATTCAGACTCCGCATGAGCCACAATGGATTAGGATAAGATCTATTCAGCAAGCTAAAGATAGGCACTACCTATGAGTGTAACTATGGCACCGATAAAATGACTATTAAATATCAGCTTCAAAGATGCCCAACATATGAGCAACAAAGAAAGCGCCAATGGACGTCACCAGTACCATTCCTAGAACAACTCTATGGAGATACAAAGTCTCAAACTGACGACTGCACTCTTAGAAAATATTCAAGTAGACGTCTGAGAGTGTACGAAGAAGAAAAAGATACCTCAGAAAAATGTTTTTTCAAGGTAACCATCTTTCATGCAAGTATGTGAAATTGTTATTTACAATTTTTCTTTATATTGATATCTGAGTGTTTATTTATCAATGCGGGAGCGCCGCTGTGTGTGTGTGTGTGTGTGTGTGTGTGTGTGTGTGTGTGTGTGCGTGCGTGCGTGCGTGCGTGCGTGCGTGCGTGCGTGCGTGCGTGCGTGCGTGCGTGCGTGCGTGCGTGCGTGCGTGCGTGCGTGTGTGTGTGTGTGTGTGTGTGTGTGTGTATGCACGTGGTTGGGAGAAATAATAACATACATGCAACTATATTCTCTAATATAGATTCTCCGTCTCCTGTCCACTACAGCAAACCGATTTAAAAAAGAAAATGAACAGTCCCGGCCTTATATTGCTGACGCCTACCTTCTCGTTTTATAATACTTGTGGTCTTCCATATTTCAATTTCTCATAAGTTTATTCATTATGCATTATCAATCTCATTTAGTGATACTTACTTTGCGTCTCATATTACGTGTGTTATGTGTTAGTTTTAATCTGTCTCTGTCGCTCATTTTTATCTTTTTTATTGCTCATTTATTTTTGTCAGCGTGTTTGCAATGTTCTTTGTCTTTTTCTCTTAATGCATATCATTTATCATATATGGAATATAGTGCTTACTGGTTCTGACTGTGGCCAAAGAAGGATAAAGTTCGATATGTCCCGTGTTTTGAGTTAAATTAATTTTTTTATTTCTCCTTATTGTTGTTGTTGACGTGCCGAGGAAAATCGTGTTCTTGGCAGCTCTTTCAGTTGGTTCGTGTTTACTTTAAGTCTTAAATCGGCTCTCTCTCTCTCTCTCTCTCTCTCTCTCTCTCTATATATATATATATATATATATATATATATATATATATATATATATATATATATATATATATATATATATATATATATATATATATATATATATATATATATAGATATATATATATATATATATATATATATATATATATATATATATATATATACCAACGGGCTGATACCCGTTTGCCAGTTACTTCGATTACGGAAACAACAGCAAATGGATTGATTTGCCGTTGCCCTAAAGACGCCAATAGGCGTGATGGGAAACAAAGGCAAAGAAAACCTATCTGCTGTTGCCCTAAGACGCCACTAGGCGTAATGGCCACTGACTGCTTTGACGGTCGGTGGCTAAGGACGGAAGAAGAAGATATATATATATATATATATATATATATATATATATATATATATATATATATATATATATATATATATATATATATATATATATATATGAACTGTAACAAAATACAGTATAGTAACGTAGAACTTGAAGGAATGGACAATTTAGATAGAAAAATTTACGCACTCACAGCTGACAGCGCATTGTCCATGGCAAGGATGAAGTGACGGTGTAAACAAAAGGGGCTACAGTTAAATAAATATAAAATAAAAAATGAAATTTGCCTCCTTTTGGTGAAGCACGCCTCGTTCAACCTAAACACTGGGCCCATCGGTTATATTAGGGCACATGTTCAAATATTAAAGACCTTGCAGTCAGGAATAAATGTGGTACTATTGAATATGGGTCTAAGTATTTTACTTGCAACTTGCTGATTACAGAGAATCAAGGGGTGACGTGGCGCTGTAATTCGGCTCATTCTTTCTGGAAGCTATGTATCTGTTTAGAAGCTCTAAAACTTGTAAAATCAACAATTCAAGATCTATAGTTAAAAAAAAAGAAAAAAGAAAAAAAAAAAAAGGTGCGATTCTTAAAGAATTAAAATTTTGCCTCATTTGGCGAGAAGCGCACCGTTCAACCTAGACACAAGATCCAGCGGTTACATTAGGGCACATGTCCAAATATAAAAGAACTTTGTGGTCTGATTATGATGGTTTGTGGTGTTTTTCTTGGTTAAAATGTGAGCTAATCCAACAAGTCAATACTGGGTCATTGTTGAATATTTGTTTAGTTTATGTAAGTTTCAACATAGAAAAACTGTGTTCGGCCGATGCTGCAGTAACGGGAATCGTTAAAAAAGATGTTGATACGTTATGAAAAACGTCGTCTAATCGGGAACTGCCTACAAACTGCACCGCTTCAAACGGGGTAGCATTTTCAGGTACAATTTGCTAGAACGTCTTGAGCTCGGTAAATACATTCAGCTCTTCTATGTCACTGTTGTCTATAGCAGTTGTTCTCAACGCGGGCCAGATGGCCCCCAGGGGCCATGCCATATTTCTAGGGGGGCCACAGTAAGATGGTAAAGTACCTGCTTCCAGCTAACAGCGATTATAAGGTAGGCCACAGTAAGATGGTAAAGTACCTGCTTCCAGCTAACAGCGATTATAAGGTAGGCCACAGTAAGATGATAAAGTACCTGCTTCCAGCTAACAGCAATTATAAGGGAGGCCACAGTAAGATGGTAAAGTACCTGCTTCCAGCTAACAGCAATTATAAGGTAGGCCACAGTAAGATGGTAAAGTACCTGCTTCCAGCTAACAGCGATTATAAGGTAGGTCACAGTAAGATGGTAAAGTACCTGCTTCCAGCTAACAGCGATTATAAGGTAGGCCACAGTAAGATGGTAAAGAACCTGCTTCCAGCTAACAGCGATTATAAGGTAGGCCACAGTAAGATGGTAAAGTACCTGCTTCCAGCTAACAGCGATTATAAGGTAGGCCACAGTAAGATGGTAAAGTACCTGCTTCCAGCTAACAGCGATTATAAGGTAGGCCACAGTAAGATGGTAAAGTACCTGCTTCCAGCTAACAGCGATTATAAGGTAGGCCACAGAGGAAAATGAGGCTCAGAATGGGAGTCCTGAGGAAAAGAAAAAAAAAAAGTTGAGAACTCATGCTCTATAGCAGTGTCACACGTCATACACCATATAATGGTATGCTAAATTATATGTTATAGTAAAATATTAAGAAACAATCTCATTCGTACAATTTTACAAGTATTAGGTTAAGTTATCAGCATGCACCAATCCGTCACACAAAAAACACAAATAAATAATAATTTAAAAAAAAAACGTGATTGCAGTGAATTTTCAAATATTTATCAAGCCCACTTCTTAAATATTATACAACGCCGTACAATTTTGAAGGGGCTCTTAGTGTGCCATAAGGTGAAAAAGACCACCCAAAAAAAAATAATAATAATAATAATCACTGAATCAAAATGGAATTGATTTCGTAATGGTGGCTTCTGCTGCTTTCAACATCTGGATTAGCATTTTGGTATTAACTGTTAATTATTTAATTGTTTCTCATATATGTTTTAAACTTCCTGTTTTTTTTTTACACCTCAGTATGCCTTTCTTTCCTGGTATAGTGAATACAATATTAAAGTCTTAGAATAGTACCCTTTAGTCCAAAGAAAAGGCTAATAAAGGCAACTCTACAGAATACGTCCAATTTATCTCCAGCTAATTCCAGGTTTGAAATTGTCGAGGTGTGCTGAAGAGTTAATCTGTAGCTAATGGTTTCTGCCAAAAATTGTGAGTTTATGGAATATGCGGGCTATAAAACGATAGGCTGAATGAAAAGCGTGATTTGGAACTGAAAGAGGCTACGAAACAATAATTACTATAATTACACCGTAATAACGCAGACAGTGTTCAGTAAATGGATTCACGGACTATTATGACCATGTTTCATAGTGTTGTTCTGTGGATCCTAATCAATAGAGAGGGGGTGGAAGCGGCGAAGAATGTAACAATTTCTGCCAAACTGCCGCGGTCGTGAAAGTCGACTTTGGGCGGTACGACGTAAATCACCGCAAACATACACCCCTTTAGTAGAAAACCAACTGCAAACGAGAGGTGGAAACAAATCTGAAAGATACAGGCATGATGAACATGCTTTGTACAGTGGGGTACTGGAGGGGGAAGAAGTACACCCAGACAACTCCTTAATATCACCTTTGAACTTTCACATCTAACGTATTACATGGAAATGATTCAAAAGAAGAGAAGAACATTGCTTCTCGAGCTAAAGATACAGATTTAAAACCTGGCTGCGTCACGCTGCAGTCTACCCAGCCATAAATGGGTATCTGCCTCAACTCTTGAGTTAAGGAAGGCAGCGGCAGCATGGAAGAGAGCTGGTCAACTCACCTCACACAGCTTAACCTAGTATAGTGAATTCGGCTGAAATTAAGAACGGTAGGACGCATATTCGATACAGCCTTTAATAAAAATAATTCAGAGACACAGTAATAAGCGTAAGGGTAAGGGTTAGGGTTATAAATCCTAAATCTAACCATAACCCTAATCTTAACCAAACGACGTGGGCGACTTATCTGAATGACACCAAACACACGCCCCACTAGGCTTCATTCAAACCAAAGAAGTCTCTAATATTCCACTCCCCCACGACAAAATCTATTATAAGACTACCTTTACCTGCATCACATGACGAACAAGTCACAGAATTCCACAGAACATTATCTAGACACGGAACAAATGCCAATATATAAAATTATCGGATGCAACATTTGTCACATTACGCACCGAAGTATACACTCCTGATCTCCGAAGTATACACTCCTGATCTCCGAAGTATACACTCCTGATCTACTAAGTTCTAAAATATCTTTCGACTGATTTTCCTAACATGGCCATGGTACTTCAAAATTGCTTCCCGCCACACAATCGAATAGTTATCTCTTTCCAGGCTTGGGCCAAAATCGTTAGAAGTCAGTCAATGCAGTGATATTTTGCTGTCTTCTTTAATTATTGTAAATTACGCAACTGAGCTAACAGAATTCCAGAAAATAGCACAACTTGGTGTCGCATGTTATACCATTAATTGTCAGATCAATATGTGTATTCTACGCCTTCTATATTCATGAAAAATTTGATTTATTCCGCGCTGGAGTCTGGTTAATATTACAGGAGTCTGTTTGTTTTATATCACAAACTAGCTAGAGTACACTGACTGTAATTACACAACTGAAGGTATCTTGTGAGTAGTCCCATTGAAAACTCCCAACCGAAGATCAGAAACCACTGTAAAAAAATAGTTTGACCTCTACCCATTTGTGTGTGAAAGTTTAAATCTCATATCGATAACTTGTGACCTCTGCATAAATGCTTGAAGCTCCCACATTCGATATTCCAAATATTTCACAATAACTCTTCACATTTCATTCATAATTCCAATAGCAATTATTTCATCCAGATTAGGAGGGCTGCATTTCACAAGAATGTCACATTCACTCCGAATTAGAAGGGGTGTGGAACTCCATACTATGACATGGGTTCCAAAAAAAATCTTGCGAAATGCGACACATTTAAAAAGACATCAACTTAAAATGTATGCATATAGAAACGTTTTGTGACAGATTCCGAAATGTGTAAAGTGATTTCAAATCCGTGAACAAACCGGGATCTAAATTAGATCTAATATTTCAAGGAGCGGATCAAAATTACCTACCCAATCATTGCCAGAATTGAACTGTTCCGCCCAACTATTTCTACAATACTAGACACACGATATAAAATCTCAGTCGATCTAACCCATAAATCAAATGTTTGGTGTGAACAATGACGCGAGTGTTGTCTTGTACACCAATTAGTTATGGGCTATTTTGTTTCATTTTTTGATAATTGTGAATTTTAAGGATTAGCCCCATTATGGTTGCTTTTATGAACACCGTGCTATACGTGTTATTTTAGCAATGGTTTTTTTAAAATATCTTAACATTAGTGTCTAGGTGCACGTGTACGGCACGTGACATTCCGCTATGTGTACATTGTTTGAGAGTTTTGCTCATCGTTAATTTCTAATTCTTTTTTTTTTCTCATATTCTCACTGGATCAAAGTCAAGTCATCTGCTATCTTTGTCGCCCTCTATCTCGTTGTCCATCAATATTTCCTGCTGTGCTCTATATTTCGGCTTTCGTCTTGTCATAACGTGCTCTATATTTCGGCTTTCGTCTTGTCATAACGTGCTCTATATTTCGGCTTTCGTCTTGTCATAACGTGCTCTATATTTCGGCTTTCGTCTTGTCATAACGTGCTCTATATTTCGGCTGTCTTCTTGTCATAACGTGCTCTATATTTCGGCTGTCGTCTTGTCATAACGTGCTCTATATTTCGGCTTTCGTCTTGTCATAACGTACCCAAAGAACGTTAATGCTTTTTGTCTGATATCATCATCTTGCCTTTCGCTCCTTAAGACGCATGGAGCCACCTCTGCATCTGGTCTACATGCAGGAAGCCAGCACCAAACATTTACATGCTCTTGCACAAGTGGTTTTTGCAGCAATTTATTTGACATGATGAAATCGCCAGTTTCATGCCCAACCTCACATCAGTCGCCTTGTACGACATGACTGAGCGAGCAGTAGTGTACTCTTTCTTTGTCTCATGACAGACCCACAGGAACTACACGGAGATTTTTAATAATAAGAAGATTTGTTTGCGCACTGGTTTCTCTCAGGACATCCTCATTACTCTTAACTAGCTGTCTATGGTAGTCGTAACAATCTTCTGAAACAAAATTTTATTTATGTGGCCTCCAGGGATTATCTTGCTTCTGTACTCATTGTCCATGACTTGCTTTAGTAAGTTAGGATTGGTTCTATATATCATTGATGTGTTCTCTTTCTTATTTCCATTTCTTACTTCACTCCTGGCACACATTCTGTACCGCAATTATACCATCATTTTTGTGGTGCCTAGTTGGCCGGGTGGATAGTCACGAGTCACTCCCAAAGCGAGGCTGTGTTACCGTTTGGATGGTCCTGGGTTTGAGTCACGGGGTCCTATCACTTCTGTTGTTTTTGTGTGACCTAGTTTATTTCCTATGAGTGCCCAATGTTACATGTTTTTGTGTGACCTAGTTTATTTCCTATGAGTGCCCAATGTTACATGTTTTTGTGTGACCTAGTTTATTTCCTATGAGTGCCCAATGTTACATGTTTTTGTGTGATCTAGTTTATTTCCTATGAGTGCCCAATGTTACATGTTTTTGTGCGATCTAGTTTATTTCCTATGAGTGCCCAATGTTACATGTTTTTGTGTATTTATTACTTTATGTAATTATACTGTCAGGGAGGCTGATTTAACATATTTGACCCAATCGGGCCCCGCGCTCTCAAGAGGCCTTGCATTCAGGTTCCTGCCTCCAGCTATGGTTAAAAAAATAATTAACAAAGATTATTTCGAATTAGAGATTAAGAATATATATTGTTACACCGTAATAAAAATACAACAATATCTATATTTATTAGTTGTATATATAGTGACATTAAACGTCTTACAACACAACTATAATTTTAACTCCATGTGCCCCCACCAAAATGGAAGAGAAGAAGAGCAGCAACTGGGAGACTTTTTCAGGCCATAAATGGAGGATTCCTCAGAAAAAGAGAAGTTGGCAAGAAGACAAAGATGGCTGTATAACGTTCCACCTATGTCCCAGCCAGATCCAAATCTCAGAAATGAGGAAGGTGGTTAAAGTAACAAGAAGAGACGTGAATCGCAACCAGACAATATGTCAAGGCCTAAAAACCAAACCCCTGCAGACCCAAGTAGAACAGTCCCAACTGAGATGATTTGGCCATGTCTGCAGAATGGGAGAAAATCGGCTACCACGACAAGCATGGGAAACTAAGAGCCAGGGATTCAGACCCCCAGGACGATCCAGAGTCCGCTGGGAGGACAACGGACAATCTTTGAAGGACCGAGGACTAGAATGGAACCAGGTCAGGAGGAAGACCGATAGTATGGCGCTCTCTCTTCCAAACCTCTACACCTCATGAAGAGGAACGATTAAGTAAGTAAGTGCCTCACCAAAATGGTCCAAAGGGGGCTCGCACTTATTAAAGCCTTGCCGTGTACTGTAATTTTTCCACTGCGGAAGAATACACATCGGACTGTTTCATAAATATCATGTTAGAATATCGTATATAATAAAACGTTTGTATACAATTATCACAGAGAAAGTAATTGAAATATATAAAATAATGTTCGTAGATAATTATTACGTAGAATATAATTGAAACACGAAACATAATATTAGACACTCATCTTTGAGATAATGTTTTTACAAAAAGTAGATCACTAGACAATTACCTATCTTCGAGAACTATGTATTAGATTTTGATAACTATTTTTGTAATTAAAATAATTTTTTTTTCTTCCGAATTCTGCAAAGCTGTTACTATGACATGGTAAAGATTCCTGAAAAAAAAAACAAAAAAAAAAAACACGAATTTTTTGCTTGATGTTTAGTATAAAAAGTTCCAGAGAGGTGCTAGAAATTGTTATATCGTGACTTAGATTTGTTTTTTTTATATGCCTGATGAAATTGATGCCTATCTGTGACAGCTTTTGTTTCTCTTTGTTCAATCGATGCTTTTCGTGATAGAGTGGTACTTAAGTGGGTGTTGGCCAATCTGAGCGCCCAGGAAAATACGAGTAAGTTACCCGCCAAATTGTAGCAAGAAAATAAATTATGTTGTGCTTGTTCTGTTGCCTACCATGATGGCGGTAAAGGTACATATCATTAGTCCACATAATGAGATCTAGCAGATTGACATATCTGGGCTTGAATGCGTAGAATCTGACCCAAAAAAAGGTGTAAAGCATAATGAAGGTTAAAAAAATCAAGCGCAGTAAAGAATAAACATACACACACACAAACACACAACCATAATAAACGGAGAGCGTAGAAATGAACCTGGGAACTGAGAAGAGGAGACAGACAAAGATGGAAGGCAGAAGGGAGCAACACATTGTTTTTGTGACAAGGCACCGCAAGGACACAGGAAGATGAAAAAGGACAATCAGGAAACAGGTGGCCAATAGGTTAAGTCGCCAGATATTTTTTTCCATGCCAAGTGATCGGTTTATGAAGGTATTTATTCATTTTGCGCTGAGCTTACCAGTGATGATTAGAGTATGGATTTTATATTCTTCTCATGACATGCCCTAAGAACTTTAATTGTCTTCGTCTGGTCTTCTTGTTTAATTAATAAAAAAAATATTTTTTTTTTCTTACGCGGCAGGCGTGATGCCGACAACATCACCCCTAGTGTGCCGATGGTCAAGAAAATATGGGCTTAACATCATATTCCCAATATGCCTCAATTGACGTGTAACGGGATCCTTTACCTTTTTCTTTAACCTTTATGTCTACAAGATATCAATTTATGTATGTTATTTATCCGTGATTAGTTTATCTTTTTTTTTTTTTTTTTTTTTAACTCTGAGAAATATAGCTCGTAATACTAAATTTTTATGGTCGGCGACTCAAAAAATAATTTTTATAAGAAATTAAAAAAAAACACACACACATAAACAGTACGCTGGGGAAAAAAAGAACGTTTTTCCTTTGCAAACAGAAAATTAGAACAATAACAACATAACTTTAAATGACACTTCTCTATAGATATGTTTCTTAGTAACTACAGACTAACATCGGAAAACTGTAGAAAACAGCCTCGTAATGTTACACAACCTGATACAGAAACTACAACTTCGGTAGCACATGAAATCCTTTGATCCAGGCTGTTTTCAATGGGACCCGCGCACATTAAGGAGAATACAAGGACGATGAAATCAATGCTTGTAATTTAAAAATACGCGGCTTGGCCATGGCTGCCACATTGAAGATGGTCGCATTCTCAAAAATATTTTCTAAAGACAACTGGCAGACGGCAAAAGAACAGTCTGGCAACCGCAGCTGAGGTTCAAAGATGTTTGCAGGAGAGACATCAAGGCACTGGAAAGATGAAGCTGCGGATCCCTCCAAGTGGCAGCACCTCAGATTGGGCGAAAAGAAGCCTTCACAATAAACAGAAAAGAACACCAGGAGAAGAACACCAGGAGAAGAACACCAGGAGAAGAACAAGAACACCAGGAGAAAAACACCAGCCCGACTGTTCTTTTGCTTCATAAGGAGCATAAATGGAAATAATGATGACGTAATGGTTGCTGGAAGCGAGGCTCACTTAGAATCAGGTAGACACACCTGTGCTCAGAGGTAATTTTGTGCAATTTTACCAATTATTAACTCTCTCGCAGATGTGGTATTCGGCCGGTCAAGGAAACTTCATCGTTTGGGGTTAAAGTGTTAACCCTTTTGTGTTAGGTGCATTAGAATTTTGTTCTTTGTTTTCTGTTTTCCTTAATATTATTATTGCTTACTTTTTGCCCTTGTCCATCATCTTCCTCCTCTATCTATCCACAGCCTTCTGCAGAACCTTGCAACTATGTAAATTGACCTGTGAAGCTCACAGGTCAGAGGCAATAATAACGCGTGCGATGTGGAAGATTTATGTGTTATTTGTTGTTGTTGTTGAGCTGCATCATTATCAGTTTCCTTTGCGCTCCTTATGGAACATGAAGCCACCACTTCAGCTGGTCCCCTTGCAGGAAGCCTGCCCCAAGCTTTCAAATGCTCCTGGGACCCAAGACGCATCAAAAGTGAGAAATGCAGTAAGCGACCCATAGCTTGACTGCTTGCGTCAGGGTCAGCGAACCAGAGCTGACCAAGACCCCACTCCACCTCCACGTGGTGGTCCTGGAAACAGGGTGCATCACTGCAGTCTGGCTGAGTGAGTAGGGATCGAAGAGGGAAGGCAAACTCGGTCCCAACAAATGCCGTGCGGAAGTCGGATGTGTCGGCCGAAAGGCGCAAATACCGCAGCTGCGCTGTAAACAGACACAACGCAACCAACGTCCTTGTCAGGACGAACAAGGAAGGAAGGAAGGAAGAAGACAAATGCTCCTGCAGAAGTGGTTTCTGTTGCAATTAGTTTGACGTGATGAGGTTGCCAGCCCCATGCACAACCTCATATTAGTCGCCTTGTACGACATGCCTGAGGGAGCAGTAGTCCTATTATTTCTTTGGCTCCTCTGAGAGACAACCCCCCCCCCCCCCTCTTAAAACTACATTGAGCCTTTTACCGGTATACACTTTGATTATATTTTGCAGTTCTATTTGGGGCATCTGTATTCATCACTTTGTTCACGGTTACGTCCTTGTTGCAGTCGTTAAAGTATTTGTTTTGACTCCCTTTCAAAAACGATCCTCCATGGAACAGTTGAAGGTAAACGGAGAAGAGGAAGGCAAAGAAAATCCTGGGCTGATAACATCAAAGAATGGGCAGGGCACGGTTTATCCACACTTGTACGCATTGCTGAGGATAGAGAGCAGTGGAGGACCCTGTCTGCTGATGCTTCCACCATGGCACCCCTACGACCCATGACGGGTTACGGGTTGAGATGGTGATGGTGATGAAAGTATTTGTTTAGACCATGCCTGTACAGTCGTTTTTTTTTATTTATTTACGGTGTAGTAGATAGTGATTTTTTAAATTTTTTCATGGCATTCCTGACAGTTTGATTGCTCTCATAAAATATCTAGTATGTAGTCCAAGGCGCCACAACTTTTTGTTTATGGATACCTTCAGTTCTTCTTTAATTTCGCACTTTTTTCTTGGTTCATTCAGAAGTCTGTTCTCGTTGTCTGTACTTTAGAAAAACCCATTTGCCAAAGGGCCTTTGACGAGGATGATCTACATAGTAGAAGCTCAGTAGTGTTTTTTTTTCCTGCCAACCTACAAAATCTAGACCACGAATCAGTGACATCAAATGACAGAAGCGGCACCCCCACACACCAGAGTCACGAGCCGCCACTGCTGCCAACCTACAAAATCTAGACCACGAATCAGCAGCGACATCAAATGACAGAAGCGGGACAGTCTCTCCACCCTTTATGACATATGAGCCCACAATTTTTTTCTACTTATCCACTTCGGAGACAATCGTCTTTTCTCTCAACCACGCTTGCCTCTGTCATTGTCTCCCTCTTTCGTGGCATAACTACAACACAATGGATTACAAGTCCATACTCACTTCAAGTCCCTTTTATAAAGCTACCACTAGAACTCTTTCTCTTGCCGGTTTTAATTAATTCTTTTACCGTGACGTAATTGCCTACAGTAATTATATAATCTATTTGCGACAGTTTTGTCATCATTACTCTTCTAGTCAAATTACGTCCAAAATCCAGCTTCAATTATTCCCTCTTTGCTTCGCTGGCGTTATGAGAGCTGGCAATCTGTTCGCTTAACGTAGTCTTCAGCCGTTGCCATTTATACAGAACACATTAACTAGTACTTTTTCTTCCACTTTGTTCTTCATACTCCACGTGGATAGCTCTTTTTACCGACAGCCAACTTTCTCGATAACTTCCGCTTCCGTTCAAAAGTCATGCTGGTCGCAGTGACGCAGTCAATCAGCAGCCTCGAACTGAATATCGAGTCCGCAAAAATGTTCCCACGTGTTTCATTCTCTGTGAGATTCAAACACTTCTCTCATATTTCTACTTATCGACTAAAGTAGTATATGCTTGTGATGAAAATGGCTGCGGAATACACCTCTTCCGACATCGGTTTTCAATCAAGCAGTTTTCCGGGTACATTGTGCTCCATGCACAAGTGATTGCATGGATGACCGTGCTGAGTTTTAAGCTGAGACTTTGTGTTCAGGCCGGTTTTATTATCCAGTGTAGGCACTTATTATCCACAAACTATAATGTAATTAAATCATCACCTTTGACACCAGCTGAGAAAGTTAAAATGACCCCATCTGTCACAAAAGGTTTCTAATTTCTTCACCATATCCACGTCTTCTTCAGCCTTGCAGTTTTTACTCCCTAGTCTCTCTCCTCCCCTTTTTTTTTTCTAACATGTTTTTTCATCTTACTTTACTTTTACATCACTTGTACTGTTAATTGTCATGAGAATATAGTCTACTTCAGCGGTTCTCAAAGTGTTTTCCGCGAACCCCTGGGTGCAAAACTGTTTCCATAATCTGACGATTTCCCTTTTTCTTCACTCTCATTCTCTCATGGTATAACCCACATAAAAAAAAGCTCTTCGGGTCCTCAATAGTTTTTTTAAGGGCGTAAAGGGTTCATGAGACCAAATAGTTTGAGAAATGCTGGTCTTCGTTGTCGCGGGTTGTCTCCTATGATCTGCAGGAAATGTTCGAGTCTGTGACAGTCTATTTGTTTCGTCACATACGTTCACGTGCCAAGCTAACGACAGACAACGCTTTGACAGGATTTCGTTACTATGGCTTATCTATCATGTGTTGGATGTTCTCATGCTGAAGATAGATCTTACTAATTATTTTTAATAGATAAATTGCATCCTCGGTTTCTTTTGTGTTGTTGAGGCATGATTTTGTCTCCACCAACGTTTTGATTTAAAGTATAAATAATGATAATATAAATAATGATAATATAAATAATGACTTGACTTGACTTTGATCCGCTGACATTGAGCGTCAGCTCTTGGTGACCTTGATGCCATTATGTACTACTGCGCAGTTCGTATAAGCTGTTTTGGGCTGCCATAAAGTGTTTTGTCTATGGGCGAGTCGTTTGGTACGAGGGATTTGTCTCATTCCCTGGAATGGCAGTGATGGGTACAGTAGTAGATAGTGTTCTACCGTCTCCAACGGGTTCGGGCAGTGTCTACATTTTGCTATATTTTGTGAACACATTCTGTTTCCGTGACCATTTAGTGCAGAGCGACCTGTTCTCAACCTGAAGATTCTGGTTTAATATTTTCGTTCAATATAGTTGATAGCATCTTCCTTATTTGGGGCTGTTTGATGTATGAAGAGTCTTTTTCCTAATTTAGCTTGTGCCCACATGTTCAGCCAGTCTTCTTTACAGTTGTTTTTGATTATTTGTTTTATTGTTAACGTACTCAATGGTTGGTCAGTTTGTGGCATTTTTGCTTCCTTCTCTGCTAGTTGATCAGCTGCTTCATTCAGTGTGATGTCTATGTCGCCAGGTATCCATTGCATGTGGATTTCTGTTCCAAAGAAGTTCATAATAATAATAATAAATTCTTTAAGCGCCAAACACGGCGCATAAGGCAGAAACCAGTGCTCTCCAGGTTGTTCGTTGTGACGCCACTCCTCTTAGCTCTTGCACATTATTTAGGCCCAACGTTCTTCCTTCTCTTATTATTGTTCTTCTGAGTGTTTCTTTTGGTCTTCCTTTTTTCCGCTTACCCTCAGGAACCCAAGTGAGCGCCTGTAGTGGTATTCTGTTGTTTTGCATTCGTAGGACATGACCGATATATGACCATCGTCTTTTCCTTATATAGTCGGAGACATATTTTCTGCCTAGAGTCTTCTCTTATTTGTCGATTAGTCTTGAATTCTTTCCAACTGATGTTCATGAGTTTTCTAAGACATTTGTTCTCGAATGTATTCAGCTTGTTCTCCAATGATTTTGTTATTTTCCAACTCTCACAGCCGTATGTTAACACTGAGATAACATTTGAATTAAACAGACGAAGCTTGGTATGTATATTCAATGATCGTAATTTCCAAATGTTAGATAATCTATTGAAGGCGCTAGCTGCCAAAGCAATTCTAGTATGGATTTCTCTTGTTGTGTCACCATCCTGAGTCATTTTACTGCCTAAATAATTGAAACTTTCAACTTTCTGTAGTTTTTCCCCGTTCAAGATGATATCAAAGGTCTCGTTAGAAAAGTTCATAGCTTTAGTTTTCGAGGCATTTATTTGGAGACCAATTTTAACCGAGAGATGACACAAATTATTTATTGCTTCTTGGGATTGTCTTGGTGTTGAACTTAAGAATGCTACATCATCTGCGAAATCCAGGTCCCCCAGGAATTTTCCATTTGTCCATTTTATACCCAATTGTGAATATTTGAATTACGAACTTATAATAATAATAATAGCCCCTTATGTCATAACTGCCTATGGGATGAGAGTACCAACATTCATAATATACAGCGTGGGCCAAAAGTCAAGCCCCATTGGAAATTTATGATATAAATTCAATGATCGAATTGGCAACCATTTTCTTCTAAACACTTTTTTTACTCGGATGACGCACGACCTTTGGACATTTCCATGTAAAGTAACATTTTCTCTGATGTTTGCAGATTCTTATGTGATGACCTCCTTTAGATTATCTTTAATCCTGTGTCGGCTGACATAAACAACTGATCTAAGGTGGCAACGTTCTTTCCTTACATGAGAACAATCTTTGTTCTTTCTTCTTTTGTTAATTTATAAGCTATAGTATGTCAATCTGGAACATAAGAAAAATTAATAAATAAAATAATGATTAATTAAAATAAAGTGCCAATGTATACTGTACTATTTTAGACATGAAAAACTGGCCAATTTTGTTGCATTTGGGTAATACGCACATAATGAATTGTCTTGCTGTATTGCTGCCGGAGTCATAATGCTATGTATCAGACCAAGCATAAACACTTACCACATACACCCACAAACACAGCTAATCAGGCATAAATAGGACGTCATCTGCAACAATAACATATGCCGGGAAAACCCCACAATTTCACGGTTCACAGACGCGGATAATACTCTATTAACTGGGAGAATGACAGTAAATTCCATTGGGAAATTCCCGGCCTAGTTTATCGACAATATGACTGAATGTTTAATTACCCACTATAACCAAAACCACCACCGCCACTTAAAGGGGCGCTTCCTATATGAAAAAGGTGCCACCACTGTCGTCAAATAGTACAGGTTACTAATTAGTACCTGTAGCGCTTGATTTACGCCGGGGATGCGTTCCTGGACGAACTGGCGCAATTGGATTCGGCATAAATTGAAGCCATGTTATAATGGAAGTCAATGACTTACATTCCAGTCACCCGAAAATTGAAGAGCAGTATAATGCTTTTATATTTAAAGTTCTGAAATAAAATAAAGTAAATTAAATACAGTAAATTAAAAAATAAGTAAATAAAATAAGTAGATTACTGTGGTAAAGTGGGATGTTATAAATATTTATAGGGGACTTATTGTACTGACTGAGATCAGCTGTGAAGGTATCTATATCTAATAAGAGTAGTGTATTATAGATAACCTTTACTTACTGCCACATATGTATACCTCAGTCAGAATTATTCTGGAATAGTGTGATGACTACGTTATATGTCTAGGGTATGTGTATGATGAAGTGTAAGTCATAACAACAACAGACAGATAAACAATTTAATTTATTCCACCACACTTGACAACACTGTGACACTCACATACATATAACACTCTAAGAGGATATCTTAAAGGAGTCACTGATAACTTTTCAAATAACAATATGTATTCAGTGCTGTCATGAATGTATATGTGTCCTGATTCAAATACAAAGGGAACCAGGAATCACAATCAATTTTAATTACAAGTTATATGTACAGAATTTATTAATATGATTCTTGTAGTGACATATATTATTAATGGTATCCTATGTGTGTCAGTTGTGTAGTGGTGTTGATGGTATTGTATGATGGTGTTCTTACTACATGTAAATTGTATGAGGCCAGCTGTGAAGGCTCCTGAGATAAAATGTAGTTGAGAATTATCAGAAGGCCTTTCTTGCTACCACTACGACCTCACACTTAATTTTTTTTTCTTAATGAATGTGGCTACGTAAAGTGTCTAGGGTAATGATGTGTAATGTGGTGTGTTAGTTATAAATACACCCACAGACATTTAAGAAGACTAATAAGATTAACAAGTGTTAAAATACACTGAACTAACTCACGTGTATAAAGTTTTTGATATAATTATATTACATTTATTGGTTCTGGATCAAGTTTTATGTGACCAGAACTTTAGACTAGTTAGTTTTATTAAAAAAAGTTCGAGTAGTCATCTCTTTGGGAGGATATTTACTGTTTGTGCTGTTGGGGTGGCCTCATCACACCTGTCTATATTGACTACACAATGTCCAGAAAATGGTGGGAATTTTTACGGGGATATTAGTCACTACCAATAGTTGGTGAATGTCCAGCAGACCAGAGGCTCACTCATCTTTTTGTAGCTCTGGTGCTGAAAACTTGCGGTCCCACCTCTCCGTGCTGGCGGGCAATAATGGTGGTCTCTGTCACAAGAACTGCACAGATACACTCGAGTAAAGTCACCCACCGAATAGACTCTGCTTTGTTGTCGATAGAAACTCACAGCTCTGCAATCAAAGTATGGGCTATGTGTCAAAATCTATTCTATACCCACGTCTGGACACCACACTGACACAACAACCACATCATACAGACAGGTCAGATCTCTCTGACCAAACAGCACAGTTACCATGGTGGGTTTACATCAGATAGATCCTCCCAGACTATAGATTCTGAAAAATATTTATTAATTGTCGGCCCTAAAAGAAGATAGGTAATCTGTTTCAACGCTTGATATATCTTGCATAATCCTTGCTGTAGTTTATGTACCTTGTTGGTCCCTAGACCCTGACTTGGGCGGGGGGTCTAGAGCAACTCCCTACTTGTTTGTAAGGCTAGATTTTGATATGGCAGTATCAAATCACTCGAACATGAAACAATATTCAAAATATATAAAGAAATAATTTCAATCTTACCAGATTATGAATACATAACACAGAATTGCTAGCAAAACTCAGCTGAGCTGCTGGCTATAGTATGGCGTCCCTAAATTTATTCACTGTCTTTCATATGGGAAAACACCACACTTTAAAATCTGTGTCTAACACTGAACAATTATTGAAGAATGACCCCACTTTCGCGTCTGAGCGCTAATGATATGATTGTCTGTGGCCAATCACTGCCTAGTTGTACTTTAAATTTCAAATTTCTACACTAAAGTCATTTCAGTCATGCTTCAGTCAAGTATGGATGGTTATCTGTTAGTCTGTCCGTCTCTACTTGTGTTTCTAAAAAAAATGTGCTTGATTTTTGAAGCAACCTTTCTCTCCCCTTAAAATTTTGTCGTAAAAAGTTATATTTAGACACAGCTACCGCTCAAAAAACCCTCTCCTCCATAATAAGTAACTTTGAACACCTGTTCCCAAGGTCGTGTTTTTGTGTGCAAATTGTGACACTTTTAGATTCAATATAGTCTAGCGATGATGTAAACTACACTGTCTTTTGTCATTATCTTCAATATTATCTATCCGTTTGTAAAATTAAGATCATATTATTTCATTGCTCAGAATAGGCCATCCGGCCAGCTAATTTTTATATTCCTAACATTAATATTAAGAAAATTTACTTTTTAAATTTTTGTAATTTTCCTACCATCCGCGTTCTGCCGCTCAATTCAAATCAAAATCTTAGTATCGCAAAAGCGTCCATTTCCGTACCTCGTGTCAATTTGGGGGACGTGAATTTTTTACTTTCCTCCATCCCCCCCAATTGCGTCTCCTTAGCCTTGCTACGCAATCTTTCCAGTCATATTTTTTCCTTTTTGATCCTCCGTTCCCCTCCTGTCTAGCAAGGCAAAATTTATAGAGGATGATGATAGGCGATGACATCCGCGCATTATGTTTTTTATCCTTAAATGTTATCTTTAGGCGATTTTCATCTGTCAATTTCATCTAGCAGCTTACGCATTTTGTTTTTTATCTGTTGGTATTTGTCATCATGACTTCAATAGTTTGTTTCTATTGGAACTAGTATTGGAGATGTTCTCAGTTCCTGGTATTAAAACAATTAAATTCCCCTCTTAATTTTAGTTTATAATGTCATTTTAAGATGGGGGTACATAATGTTGAGCTCCATGGCCACACTCTCTTATCTTGCGTGATGACTGCAGTAAAAGACTCCTCTGCTTGATTACTGTAATGAGTTCTGGAGCCACCCCACTGGATGCTATATGGACCAAGGAGTATGCTGTCCACCTCTGGCTTCAGCAAAGCTCTGACCAGGTGCTGCTCAATAACTTTAAGACCACGGTCCCTGAAACAAGAAGGTTGTACCTTCTACGTCAGAACTAATTTATACTCCATTTCTACACTGAGCACAATACATCACAAACATTGAGTTCAGAGCGTTAGGCCAACTGTCAGCTTCATCTGAAATACTTTATACCAGTATTTCCCTCTCTAATGGTTACTACGCCTCTGCAATTCCAGCATTATTTCTTTCTAGTTAATAATCTAGGTGTCAGTGTACTGTTTGGCCATTCCATGCAGTTTTACTTTCCTCCGACACCTTCTGTTCAGGCTGGAGCACTATAGGCTTTACATCATGTTCGCTACTGAACCACACATATATACAGACATAAATTATCAATTTACATTCAATTTTCATTAAAAGATATTGAATATTTCAAGCTTACCACAATTCATGGAAATAATAATAAACAGTTTCGTTGACTGGCAATGAATATAGCACAACTCCGATCTGCCGATGTCCCAGGCTTTATTTTATAAAAAAATATACACTGGTGCTCAACGTACTGTTTCTTAGTAGGTTTATTACAAGATGTGGCAATGAACAGACGCTCTGAATTGTGTATATTCGCAGCTCTACCCAATCACACCACGTCTACACATCTTTTCAAAAAAGTACCCCTTTCTCACGTTTCCCCTGACAACACAAGATAGTATTTATAGTCCGACCAATCGTGTTTAGTCTTTCATTTGTTGCGCTCCAACTTTGTCAGCAAACCTTAAGGAACCCAAATATACGAATTTAAGGGAGCCAATATGCATTTTCTTCTAGGATAGTCGTGCTGTCATGTTTTCAAACGTAAACCGGTATAATGTCATAATTCCCAATAAGCGTTTTTCAGGATTTTAAAACCTAACTCTGGTATGGGTAGTGAATTTTATCACTGTCGATTTGAAATAAAGTTAGTGCATGTGGCCTTACACGCGTGATGGCAGCAATTGTGTATCGCGCGACGCGTGTTTAGTGTTGCAGGTGTCCCTGCTTTCTGCCTCTCCCTTCTCTCTATCCTTTAGTCCATCTGTCTTTTAGTTACGCTGTGTATAAAATGGAATGAATGAAATATTAAATTTAGGTCATTGATCAGCTTGCGTATCTCAAGGTTTTTCCAAGAAATACAGTACACGTTTCATTGAAGAAAGCGTGCAGCGACACAGTAGGCTTTTACTATCAACGTGAAAGCGTTACAATTTGCCGACGAAGTAGAAAACAAGGGGGATTTCGAGTACAGGCATTGTGACAGCACTGTTCTTTACCATTCTTCTTTCCTTTTATTAAATTTATTTGTTAGGCTTTGCATTTACGTTTTAATTTATATATGGGGATTAGAATAATTCACGACAATTACATAGAAAAAATATTTTACACTTACAACTAAAAAATGGCGTAATGCAGCGGTTTTTGTTCTCTGATGAAATCCTTGGTTGAGGATCGTCACTTTTTTTGAAGAAGGTATGAAATGTTGATTGTCGAGATTTCCTCATTCTTTCCTCCAAAATCTAGTAACAAGGCTTCATGGATGCCGTAAGACTCCTCTTTGCTGCAGCACTCCGCTCCCAGTCATGGTGAGTCTCGCAGAGCTCTTCAGTGAGTTTCTCCACGTCTGAAAGGATGCGCTTCAGATTGTCTGTCTTCATTTCTCTTGTAGGAAGCTCTTCATCCTCTCTTTCCTGTTCTTCTTTTAGTTGGCTTAAGTCCATCTCTTGTTCCAGTCTTCCAAAATCTTTAATTTAATTTTAAAAAATTTAATTATAATATTTCATGTTAATGTAATAAGAAGGTTTAAAATACTTATGTTTAAATTTCTTACATATATGTTTTTACTTTCGGGTTTCAAAATCGGCGTTATTTTAATTCGGCGTAAACTGGACTGGTGTTGCAGGCAGGATGCACTTAACGGTTGGGAACACTGTGCAGTGCCTCCTACCTGACGGTACCAGACACTGTACAGTGAGCCTTACCTGCTAGGTAGGAAGCACTGAAGTTGGGTAGGAATGACGTAACATTTTAAAGGTAAAAAAAATCGGAAACCCGTACATAAATATAATTAATGCTGTTTTGTATGTATTGAGAAATGGATGTGCCAGTAAAACCAAGGCAATAATACATGATAAATGCGTTTTTTCCCTACTTGGCAGTGTATAAATAAAAAGTATTAATAAAGTAAAACTGGATATATGACATTCCTTCGAAACATAAATCTGGCCAACGAAAATCAGTATTTGTTTAATCTGTTAAAAATATTTATATTGCTTATTTAGTAACTACTATTACCAAAAGAGCATTAAAAACTATTTTTTACCTTAATATAAAAAGTCAAATAATTTATAACTTCATCTGCTCGCATTGTGAAATAAATCTTCTCTTTGGCCAGGAAGTACTTAATCGCGGTGCGAGCAACGACAGATGCATATTTTTTCGTCCGCAATAAGTTTAATTGTAATCGAGTTCAAGTTGTTGTGGATAAGTAGCGGTTTTGAATTACGATACAAGAGCACATAAAAAACACGAATGTTTATGAAAGCTTTTAACAGTGTAATATTTCGTTTAATGTTGACAATTTTAACATCTGATTTTCAGTGATCTTCATATTTATTTTTTAATGAAGTTTCACTAATAAAAATTAGTTCAGTTTACTTAATGCTAATATGCAATACAATACAAAACAATATTACTTTGTAAAATAAAATAAATAATAGCTTTGTTAACATTTCAAAACAGATATATTTCTCACTTTATTAGACGTCAATGACGGTTACATGTGCCAGTAAAACCAAGGCAATAATACATGATAAATGCGTTTTTTTCTACTTGGTAAGGCATCTGCTGGGTGTAAATAAAGAGTATTAATAACGTTTTATTGCAAATCTTATCTCAACTTGCCTGCTGGTGTGAGACATTTATGAGTGTTAACGTGAAGCATTCACGGTAATGGGCGGTTATGATGCAACAAATCCTAGCCAAGAAGTCTGCTCCAAATCAGTTTTCCATAATGAATTTACATATGATAAGTAAACTTGTTTAATTAACACTCAGTACTGTATAAAATGGCATGTTTAAAAAATCACCACATTCAGGGCTGTCATAGCGTTTATTTTCTTCGCGGCTTTGTAGGTAAGTTAAATTAAGAAATTACATTATTGAATGACATGAGTAACGGTAGTCATGTCTCAATTACTCTAAAAAGAAAGTATGAATGATTTAAAAATGTAAATTTTCGTATATTGCCTGTATTTAATAATTACACCTTTCAAATTGTGAGAAGAACTCTGTTTGTGATCAGAAGCAACTGAAATCTTTCCTACATATTTTTTTTTTAGTTTAACAATTAAAAATAAACGTACTTCAATATGAAAGTGGTTACTATAAAAAGTGGTTAAATTTCCTTAATGAATTTTTCACATAATGAATTATACATAATGATAAATACAACTTGTTTTTTTTTTAATTTTAAAAATCTTTCTGCACTCAGTACTTTATAAATTGCATGCATGTTTAAAAATAACTGACAAATTCAATTAAGTGTATGTCATAGCGCTTTCATTTCTTCACATTTTCATATATAACACTGTATGTTATCATTATAAATAAATTACTTAATGTAAAAACCTTAACGGATATCATGTAAATGTGGTTTATTGAAACATATAACAACGAAGATCTTCACTCTATAGGACCAGACCAAAAAAATTGGTCATTCGTTAAATGTCCTCATTTCTTCATAGCTTCTCTCATAGAGGTGATTGAATAATATCATACAATCTAGTGTTGATACATAGGAATGTCGTCTTCCTTTGAATAAATATTCTTTTCAAAAGTACCACTGTGCATCTGTTTATCGACAACGATGGCGAAGCCCAAGTTCATAATAAATTGTGGTTTTACCTTTCTATGCGAAATATAACTTTGCCATTCCTTGGCAAAAGAGAATAAACACTGGGGTAAAGTACATACAACATGTCTAAATGACTATCACTTTTCCCCATTGACTTATAGATCACTTTTTCGGCGATAGGCCTGCTACAACAAAATTCGACATCCAGACAGGATGACGGCCATGAATCACACCCCTTGCTAGCGATACTTCCGCTGCATAGCCTTTGACCTTTTCTAGCGACAACCAACATAGTTCGACTTAGAAATGTAAAGATATCCATATATAAGACAGACTCGTCCTACTCATACAAACACTACGTATAAATTCAGGCCATAGATATACTGAAGCAAGAACAATCTATTCCTACCCAGCCAAAGAATAAATCGCAGTAGGCCTAGACTCGTCCGCGGAGTCCGATCGAAGATGACGGAACTACTTTCAAGGGAAGTAACTCAAAAATGACTTCTCCTTAAGCACTTAAAAAGGAAATACTTTGATTACAAAATATTTGCGAACATAATAAGTATATAAATGTATTATATTGCAAGATAGTAAAAATTGCCCTTTACACTATGGGACCACCTTTACCTTATATTTATTATTCACTGCCCAAATTATGATCCCACTACACGCACCATACCGATACCTGTTTGGAATGAACACTGAAATAATAATTTACCATCATATATTTTAAACGAAATTATAAAAATTTCATAAAATTTGTTTACACACTATAAATGAATACCACATAAAACAAACATAAAAACATCTTTACTCTTTATCTCTCCAGTATTTTGCCCTATAAAAGAAGGAATGGTGGAAATATCTGCCTAATGGACTATAATAGCTACAACACAGTGCGACATACCTTTTTATTTTTTTCAGGCAAGAATTACTGTACATTGCTTTGTGCCTGAGTTGTGCCTGTTACCTAGGCAAGAATCACTTGTCCAGTGCTCCCTACCTGAGGGTAGCATGCACTGTGCAGTGCGTGTTGCCGGTTCAGTACTTCCTGACTCCTACACTGGCGCAAATCGAGAGCTACCTGTATTGCATTAATTAATTGTAAATTATACCGTTATGCAGGTGAACCACTAATAGTTAGCATCCCGTTACTCGCTTATTGAGGCATATTGGGAATATGGTGTTAGGCCCGTATTTTCTTGACCATCGACACACTAGGGGTGATGTGGTCAGCATCACGACGGCCGCCTTAACCTTCCCACAGTTGTTCTGGTACCCAGTTCAGGAGGCTGGGTCGACCCCGGAGCCGTTTGCGGGGCTAAAAAATCCCACCTCAACTGGGGATCGAACCATAGACCACCGGGCTAGGAAACCAGTGCACTAACCACTGTGCTACCGCCGCTACCACTAATAGTTAGCTAGTAGGTTATTATTTTACATTGTTTAAATGTGTACTTCCCCAGTATTTAATTTCTCCTCCTATTAGCTCCATGTGGAGCAAATTCTTTCAACAGATTCACTCGAACCCTTCCTGCCCTTTCTATCTATTCAAGCTCTATGTCATGTCTTCTTTACGACTTTCCGTTAATGTCTAATTCCCATCTCCATCCGTGTCTTTTACCCTTGAGATTCTAGAACAAGGACTGCCGTGCAGCGTTATTCAACGGGTTTTCTCAGTGTGTGTCCTATCTAACTCCAGGATCTTCTCACATTTTATTCCACTGTTATTAGTCTAGTTCTTTTGTATTCCAATTCTTATTCTCATATGAGAATTAGTAGATAATGTCGTTTTAGTTAGTCAAAAAGTATTTGTCTATTGTAGGAGGTAATGTCGGTGCAGTTGTTTTTTCTATTGTAGGTGGTGATGTCGATGTAAACCAAAAAAAAAGAAGGTAAACGTAGTCCCATAGCAGTAACGGGCGTAGGGGAGTGAAGTGTTAGAGACTTCACTATACTAGGACCAGCATCGAGAGGCGGGGTGACCAGTTCCCTACCTCGCTGCCCATTTACAGCTGGGTAGACTGAAGCGTGTCGGTACCGTTATTCGAACCCGGCACCTTTGCCACGAGAGACCAGCGCTCAAACCACTCTGCCAATTGGACGCTCTAACCACTCTGCCAGTCGGACGCTCTAATGTCGATGTGGTAAGTCTTAAAATATGCTTCTATTGGAGGAGGCACGGTCTGTTCCTCCAATTTTACCCATATTGCTGCGAAGATATATTTATGAGTCCATATCTTGTTGCGGTGTATCTCCCAGTGCATTGTGTCTATCGTTTGTCGTATTTATTCTCATAATCTTTGACATTTCATTGTGAGTGTTCCGTCCCATTTACTGGACCTCTCATCAATCATTATCATTGCGTCTTGCACTTGGTTACGGTTGTGGGGCAAACGAGTCATATCGTCGGCAAAATCTTCAAAGTCAAGCTTGACTCCATTTCTGTTAGCTAACGTTGTTACTTTCATAATCCAGTAGGAGTAAAATTGTGACAAGGTCCATACCTACTGCACTTCAGTTTTTAGTTTAAAGGGCTCTGTTGGTTGTCCTTCATGGAGAACGGATAAGAACATTTTCGACACCCAAAAGTGTCAATCAGATAGTAAACTGAGCGGGAAACTTTGATAAAGACGTTGAAAATAAGGGAAATCAAAGTAGCAACAAATATTTACTCACACTTTTTTTTTTTACGCCCGCTAATACTCGAGGCGAAATCTCAGGTTATTATTAATGTCTAACCTGATATTGATTTTACGTGAGTATCCCTTTTTCTTGTACAGAGACAGGTGTCCCTCACCATTCAGGCAAATACTCTCCGATTTCGGAGGTACCCATTAGAGCTGGGTCGGCTCAGGAGCCGCCAATCCCTGGTCGACGACACTCCTTCAAATGTTCTCGCCAGGTCTCGAGTTAATCCAGTCCAAATCCCGGTCGACGAAAAATCCTCAAATGCCGTCGCCCGGGTTTGATCCTGAATCACCCGGTCGCCAGAGCGGTGTGGTAACCACTACGCTAGCGCGGCTCCTTAACTCTCACACTTGAAATCAAATAGAAAATACTTTATTACAAATTTACTTAATGTCCTTTGATGGCTCCGTGTTGTTCCCGGGGACTCAGGGGAGACACACACAGAGTGGCGCTACTGGTTCTTCAGACATGTCGTAAGAGAATACTTATTCGGGGTCGTGCATGAGGCAGTTAGCCTCATCATGTAGAACAAATTACTAAAGATTCTACCACTGCAGGAAGACATGGATATTTTTATGCCGGCACGATGAGACCAGCTGTAGTGTCTTTCGTGTCTCTACTAAAAATTCTACCTCTGTAGGAGGACATGGATATTTTGATCTAGACATCAGGAGACCAGCTGTAGTGTCTCTCGTGTCTCTACTAAAGATTCTACCACTGCAGGAACACATGGATATTTTGATGCCGGCATCATGAGACCAGCTGTGGTGTCTCTCACATACACATACTTTGTCTCCACCAAGTTTTTCACCGAAGGAGAAGACAAACCTCGTTGGACCAGTCAAACTCTAACTCAGATGCAATAATCCTACAATATAGCAATCTTGTATACAACCAACGTGCTACAGGAACAAGTAGCAACCATACGCTTTGACATTTGCTGATAGAGAGAGAGGGAGGGAGAGAACGAACGAACGAACTTTATTTTCAAAGGGTTGAGAATTAGGAACGCAGGCCCGTCTGACATTCTGCCCTTCCTTTCTCTCACCTTTCATTCTGAGTTCATTTATTGTCACTTGCATATCAATTTCAAGGAATTTAACGTTGTAGAGAGAGAGAGAGAGAGAGAGAGAGAGAGAGAGAGAGAGAGAGAGAGAGAGAGAGAGAGAGAGAGAGAGAGAGAGAGAGAGAGAGAGAGAGAGAGACTGAGCACCTTTGGGCGTGCACGGGGTGCAATTATGTCGATTTTGATCAACTATAACAATAGCAATCTTGAAATTCAATAAATCAAAATAATCGAAAAGCGTTGTCCACTATTGATAACTATTAAAGGTTAATTCCAGATACTGACATAGGGGAGTGCTAGAGACTACTACACTAGGTCCAGCTTCGAGAGGTGGGCTGACTAGTTAGCTTCCTTGTTGCCTTTTCCTTTCCTAATTCAAGAGCAGAATCAGATACCCATTTACAGTTGGGTAGACTTGAGAGTGACGCCATCGTGTTTCGAACCAGGTACATTTGCCGTGAGAGGCCAGCGCCCTAACCACTCTGCCAATCGGACGCTCTGATAATGTCACAGTATATATGTTCGCCGAAATATCAGGTTGGTCACGCTGTGAGTGACAACATTGATATAATGAAAAAACCCGTTTGGTCAGCTGACCGGAAGGGAAGTGAAAACGAATTCTGGCGCAAAAAGCAGTAGAGTTCTGGTTAGCGCCCGGGCAGGTCGCCTTCGTGTTCCCTGTCAGCATTTTTGCTGGAAAGTGTTTGCCATTATTGTTCAGATTTTGTGCTTGCCATTTTTTCATGCGGTGTGGATTAAATTGCATAATTCTAGAGTGTTAATGTATTATCTAGTGGCATTTCCTTCGACCGTTGATATGGATTCATTTGTGGTTTAGTTTTGCCTGATCTCGGTACATGATTTAGCCGGTGAGCGGAAGTCATTGTGATGTTCACCCGGTAGGAACATACCAATGGGTATGATACTGATAGCTTGAGTTGTTGGCGATTGCAAGTTATATTGGCATTTCTGTTGCATTGTATTTCATATGTATTGCTAGCCGTGTGTGGCTTCTGTGTGTGCAGTGATTAATAAAAGGGAACTTACCTGTTAAAGGTGTTATGATTAATTATTGTCAGCTACTGTATGCTGTGGTCGTCCTCTAGTGGTACGAGCCAAGTATGAAAGTGTTTATGTATTGAAATCCACAGTATAAGTAGTTTCCTGACAGATAACTATTACTAAGCGAAAATACTACAAGATAAAAACTAACAAAATGGAAAGTCTAAAATACAAAATTCAAGTCTATACAATATGTTTGCTATAACATTGCGTCCTTTGATGGGTAGCGCAGAGAAAATAACTGCCATGTAGCTCGGTGTACCATTGGGAGCAACATTTGAAATGATGAAGATGACATGTACAAACTTACTGGTAAATTTGAAAGCCTATAAATTATAATGATAATCACCTGTTCCGACACTTCAAACCATAGCAAAAACTGCAACCATAGTTGACTGGCGCACTTGAAGGACACTAAATACACCAATGATATCGATTATCTTGTTTATAGACCATGTTTGTTGATGTACCGTTTCCTGGTTTACCCGGAAGTACGTCATGGTCTTTTGGTAAAATATTGCAGACGATTAAGCCGGTTTCACTTCGCAGAAGTGGCACGATACTTCGAGGCCATTCTTCTGTGTTCTTCAAAGTGTTCGGACGTATATTTGGTTCGGCTTCTGCATGTGTTATTTCGACAGAGTCCTAAAGTATTTCTAATTTATTATTACAGATGTATGCTGTATGCTGATGTTCGAGAGAGAGAAATGTGAAATAAAGTATGCAACAAAATGTTGAGGACATCTTGTCACTAGAGGACGAAATAGCGACGGTTTCAAGACTTGGCTAGGTTAGGCCATTGTCGTACATTTATATTGGGTGCATTAATAATGGAGCCTGTGATGTGATAATAAAACTACATATTGTCTTCACGTCCAAACTGACCTTTACAGAGTCTTTACTGTTGGAGTCCAGAAGTGTGTTTAAGGCTTATCATAAAACTGTCACCGGCATCAGGGTATGCTGTGGTGAGTTCATAATTAATACGGGAAAGGACCTCTCAGAAGACAAACCCCTTGCTTACTACCAACAACAAGATATAACACCCCGTTACATTTTAAGGGACCTCTCAGAAGACAAACCCCTTGCTTGCTACCAACAACAAGATATAACACCCCGTAACAATAGGCCTACATACTTCTATTCACATACTCCATGTGGTGTAGAGTACACGTGGAAATTTCAAATGTTGTAACGAGTGTTTTATTTATTTTTTTATTATTATTATCTCATCAAACACTTTGTGTGAATTTTTTATCCAAAAAAATTGGATGCTGATTTCCAGTAAAAGTAAGCTGAAGTTATTCACCCTCCTAATTTAGTCATGTGAATATCAGTCAAGCAATACCCTTTAGCTCCCTTTACACCTTCAGCAAAAACATGCCAAGCCCTCCTGTCACGTGCCATCAGCTTAAGCTCTTTCCACGTTTTCCGCATCATTTTCACTCCTCCAGCTCTCTTCTCCATGTTTTTGTTTGGTCCACCTCTGCCGCTCTTTCTAATGGTGATTCCAGAGTTAGGACTACCTTGTAATGCTATCAACAGGTTTCCTGACATTTGTGTGGCCTATCTATCACCAGCGTCTTCTTCTCATCTGGCACTTGTCTAGTTCTTGTCATCAGTTCCACATTAGTAATCTTGTTATACCATGTCCATCCTTCTGTTCTACACTAGCACCGATTTATGAATACCTTACCAAATTTTTACACAAAAAGCTACAGACATTCGTGTGAATAAACAATGTAGATATTCGATATACCGTTACATTTTTGTTACACCTGTACTGCTAACTATTAATATATGTACACGTTTTATTAACCGCACGACTCTCCACATGTAAGCCTACCTTGCCGTGGTTGGAGAGCTTGAGCGCCTCAATGATCCCGGGAGCTATGCCGGCGGGAGTTTTACTCCTGGCAGGGTCACCCAAGCCGGACAGGTCCTGGGTGAGGGGCCAGACTAAATGGGCTGAGGAGTGGGTGGAACCCTATAGGTGTAGATGCAGAACCCACCGGCGAGTGGTACATGCTCTGGTCTGCACCAATCCACCCCCACTTCATGGGTTAAATGCTTTCTTGCCTCATTCTTCACTGTTTGTCGTCTATCACGCCCATGGCGACCGTTGCCTCAATTGGCTGTGTGTGGTGTACCCGGAAACGGGGCCTCCCAGTACTGAGGCAAAGTTAAGTCCCCGATGTCACTTATCGGTGCAGAATTGAGAGAGATGGCTGAGCATCACAATCCCTCCTGTGTTGCAGCATGATGAGAACCCAGCATTGCACACTGAGCTTGGGGGGATCACTTGGGCACCAGACTTAATACTGGCTCTTGACTGGATGGCCGCATGCAGGAGATTTCTACAATGGAGGGTTGGCAGGTGGTGGGTATCGGGAAGTGGCTCTGTGCAGGACGTGAGGATTCCTTGGGAGAGCCCCGAACCAGAGCACAGCATTGTGCAAGCTCTGCATAGTTGGAGAGCCCCCTGGATGACGGGGAATGCACAGTGTGCTACCCCACCTATCCCCAACTGCTAACTTAGAACCAGAAGTGGGGTCCTCTGTATGCGTGCCAGGCCAGGATAAAATGCCTGGGAAAGAGACTGGAGCTCAGAACTCCCTAACTCAAAGTTGCAGGATGGCAGAAAAGCCACGGGAAAGACAGGGCTATTTTGAAGATAACGCAACCATATTTTCACCATACGAGCTCGGACGCCGCCTCGGTAAACAAGGTCCGCGCAGAGCAGTGACACCCCCAGGCTGCTTGCGAATAGTCTACTACTGGGAACATAAACAGATTAGGGATGAGCCCACTCTCCCGTTGAACAGGTGCTAAAGTCGTAGATACTGGGCCAGAAGGCGCACCGGAAACCACAGTATCATGCAACTCGCTTTTTTTTTTTCTATGGAGAGTACACCGTCAAATAAATCTCGTTCTGGTGCTCGCCCTGTGGAGCTCCACCAGGCAGGTGCAGTGCCGGGCTCTGAGCCTCGACAGAGCCCACCCTCAGCTACTGGAGGACCCTCTAGACCGTCTTGTGGAGTCAACAGACGGCGGAGGAGAACTACTGACCAAAACAAAACAGAAAAAGAGAAACCCAGAGTGCCACTTGTCATGATGCACTGGAATGCAGAGGGAGTGAACAGCAAGCAGGCTGGATACAGCAAAAAGACAGAGCTGGAAAACATCTTGTATGAGAAGCAAGTCAGTGTTTGCTGTATCCAAGAGACTCACTTGAAAGCAGATCAAACCTTTAAAATAAGGGGATATCAATGCTTCAGATCCGACAGACAAGATAGACGAAAAGGAGGAGTACTTACTCTTGTAAGGAATAACATTCCTGCACACGAAAGGAAAACCTTCATGGATGGAGCAGAATATCAGCTGCTGCAGATAAAGGTAGACAAGATGGAAATAGAACTCCTGAACTATTACTGTCCGAACAACAAACCCCTGAGTCTCAGCTCTATACAGGTACCAGCCACCAACTTTATAGCAGTTGGAGACTTTAATAGCCACTCCCAGAGCTGGGGCTATAACCATCTGGATCACAGAGGTGAAGAGGTTGAAACTTGGCAAGATGATCACTCCCTAATCCTAGTCAATAATGCCACAGATACTCCTACCTTCTACTCCAGAGGATGGCACACAACCTCAACACCAGATCTTGCCTTCTCCACACCAGATATAGCTGGATCTATTAGTAGAGAAGTAGGAGACCAACTAGGGGGGAAGCGACCATCGCCCAATCTTTCTTACTGTCCAGAGTGCAACTCTCAGTACAGGCCCAGCCATTACAAGATGGAACTACAAAAAAGCCAACTGGGGTTTATTCAGGCATCAGGTGAACACGCTGCTGTCTACCCTCAAGGTACAGAACAGAGACATTAATGAAGTGGTAAAAGACTTCAACAGATGCATACTACAAGCTGCAAAAGAAACCATTCCCAAAGGATGCCGGCGTAACTACATACCATACTGGTCCAGCACACTCCAAGAACGTCAGGAAGCTATGGACAAGGCTAGAAAGGACGCAGAGTCTCAGCCTTCACTTGAAACTCACAACAAATGGAAAAAGGCTGTAGCAGAGTTTCAGAGAACAAAGCTAGAAGAAAAGCGGAAAAGCTGGAGAACTAAAACGGCATCGCTGAACCTTGAGAAAGACGGCAGGAAACTTTGGAGATTAGTCAAGTCTCTAAATGAAGAGCATTCCTCACCAAGGCAGACTATCACATTGGATGAAGGTGGCAAACTTTTCAGAGGAAAACAAGCTGCAGACTTGTTTGCTAGAAGATACAGTTCAGAAAGCAACTTACCCATTAACATAGACCATCAGAGAGAGATAAGAAAAGAAATACTGGCAACCATGGGACAGACAGATACTCCTGCCCCAATGAGGGAACCCATCACACTAGGAGAACTACAGAAGGCTATTTCCAAGCTTAAGTTTCAAAAGGCACCGGCCCAGACAAAATCAGCAACGAAATGCTAGTAAATCTGAGCTCAGCAGCAAAGACAAAACTGCTTGAGATATTCAACCACAGCTGGTTGAAAGGAACGGTACCCCAAGTATGGAGAGAAGCCATCACAATACCCATACTAAAGAAAGGGAAATGTAAGACCGAGGCTGCAAGTTACCGGCCAATCAGTCTCACAAGCTGTGTTGGGAAGACTATGGAGCGAATAGTCAACCACAGATTGAAATGGTATTTAGAGTCTGAGCAGATCCTGGTGCCGGAACAAGCTGGATTTAGAGAATGCTACAGTATAGAAGACCAAGTTACTTACTTGTCTCAAGCAATAGAAGATGCCTTCCAGGAGAAGAAAAAGGTCCTAACGATCTGGGTCGACTTCAAGCAGGCCTTTGACAAGGTGTGGAAAGATGGCCTCATTGCAAAACTTAGGAGAAGTGGAATCCAAGGCAACATGATGAAATGGATCCAGTCATACTTGCATAACAGGAGAACTAGAGTCACTCTTGACGGTCTGCAGAGCAGAAACGTGTTGCTCCATCAGGGGGTACCTAAAGGAGGAGTAATTTCCCCAACACTCTTCCTTGTTTACATCAATGACCTGGTGAAAGATCTCCCTGCAGGAGTTAAAGCTGCCTTATATGCAGATGACCTAGTACTCTGGTGCTGTAGCGAAAGGTTTTCCTAGTATGATAGTAGTGGTAGAGCAGAAGTAGAATCTCTCTCCAGAAAGTATGAAGTTCCAGTGCCCGAGAAGTACACTGGTATCACAAGTGAGTTACAGCTGTGAATACTCTGAGCTGGACAATAGATTTAGGCTTCAGAAGTATAAGATGCTACTTCGCTATCGTAACCCTATGTGATATTATAATTAAATTAGAAAAAGTAACTCAAAATTTAACAGTTAAAAATTTAACAAGTCAAATGAGTACAATTATCCAATTTATTATGTACATCTATATATTCTTGTAATGATAAATGGGTGTTGGAAGATGGTAAAATGTATGATTATTTACAGTTACAAATTAAAATAACTAATAGAAAAAGTCTTGGATTTATCTTCCACTGAATTTATAAAACAAGTTTGTCACATTATCTCTTGCCATCTAGTTTTCATCATTAGAAAGTCGTTTTAGAACTGCTCACAGGATTTGTTGGATGGAAATATATAAACTCAACTTTATCCACGTCTGCTCGAGGTTCCTCCGACACACTGGAGTACGGAAGACTTTCCTTCAGCCCGCCCTATAACTACGGGGGACTAAGGTGTTGAAGTTTGGTTGACCTCTAGGCTTCAGTGAGCTGGATCAACTTCTTCAAGTCTTTAGTTTCTCGATCAGGAATGATCATAAACATTGATCATAAAAAACCTGGAACAAGAAGTAATAGGTGGCCATTGTTCTAACAATCTCACCACCCTCTGCTGTTCATGATGCGACCATGTCTTCAGTGTTTGTATGTAAATGAATGAATCATGGTAGTATATTACAGAGATAGCATGATAAGATAATGTATAAGGTGCAGAATTAACAATATACATGAATAAATCACATGTTATGATACATGGGTACGATATAACCTTTGCCTTCCACTTATGGATGTCAAGTCACTTATGTACTTGCTGGTATGTCGTAAGCTTCCAGGCAAGAATTAGCCATAATATATTTGGCTAACCAATTAATGGTTATGCTTCCTGACAATGCCGGTGAAGGTTATCTCTGGTTAGCGTCATTCCCTTTTTTATTATATCTGCTACAATCAATCAGAAATAAAATCTGAAATAAAATGATATTAGTAATACATATATTTTTAATAAACTTACCTACCCTCTTAGGATTAATAAGCTCACGGTGAGACTGTATTGGCTTAACTTAATCTGCCCTGCATGCAGCGTGAAAATAGAACTTTTCTTGCAGAGGCTGTCCTCCAGTTTCTCACTCTGGCTTCTGGATTTGGTGTGTGATTTACAATGCGCCGCTCTGTCCTTATATTTCAGTCTCTCGCGCGTACGAGAAAGCAGCTCCCAAATTCCCCAAAAGATTTTAGTTTCATCTCCTGTTTTGAAGCTATTTGAAACAATCTGTGCTTTTCCTGTACTCGTTTTTCTCTTCTGTCACTCACACACTTATCTCCTTCCTTCCTTCCTATATATCATTTCCTTTTCCCCATATGGGGCTTTCATTACATATAAGTTTTATACAATTCCGTTGAGGCTTGTTAGTGTAATAAATTTTTTAAAGATTATTAGCTAACTTTTAGCCGATGTGATGAAGGTGAAAAATATTAATTATCTTTAAAACTATTTATATTTGAATAATATCCTTTTGGATATAATTCCTAGCCTATCTCCTTTGTTGAGTTATATTTATTTAATATTATTCCAACCATGCGTTCTCCTGTAGTGAATAATTTAATGTCCAGTAAATGCAAACTTTTAAAGTCGGCCATACATTCCTATATAGCTATTTCCTCATTCTTCAGTAATACTGTATGGCTTTTAACCGTAAGTCACATTTCCGCTGTCTACCAACTTCAAAGAAAGACCGCAGCGCTGACCTTGCGCTGGTGTGTGTGGGTGTCGCGTGGGCGTGTCGCGCTACAACCAAGCAAGTGTTTACCAAATCTCGCTACAGAGCCCTCTTCTTTAAAACAGTGCCTGCACGGTTAACTTTTTGGTAACACATGCTGCAGTTCCTCCTTAATTTTCTGTTTCTCTATATCTCCTTTGATAGGATGCCTACTTAAAAAATCGGGTCCAAGATTGTCCCGTCCTGGTATGTATCTCACATTGAACGAATATGGAGATAACAGTAAACTCCACCTTAAAAGTCGTGAATTTAATTTTTTAGACACTGCTAAAAACATCAAAGGCTGGTGATCACTTTCCACAATGAAGTGTTTCCCGTAAAGAAAAGGGGCGAATTTGTTGATCGACCAGACCAAAGCGAGGCATTCACGTTCAACGGTAGAATAATTTCTCTCAGCTGTATTTAACTTTCTACTGGCAAAAGCTACTGGTAATAGCATATGTGGCGGTGTGTCTGCCCGCTGTAGTAATGTTGCTCCGATGCCTACATTGCTAGCATCCGTTCTTAGTACGAATTCTTGTGTGAGATCGGGAAGGGCAAGGATAGGTTTATTTGTCAGCTTATTTTTCAACTCTGTATAAGCCTGTTCACACTCCACAGTCCATTGTATTTTATCCGGCTGACCTTTTTTGGTTAAGTCGGTTAATGGCGCGCACAATGAGTTAAAATGGGGTATATATTTCTGATAAAACCCGCACAGTGACACAAAGGATCTTACATCCTTCTTAGTTTGTGGTCTTGGTGCTTTTCTCATTTTCTCTACATTCTTTGGGTCCGGAGACATTTGCCCTGTAGAGATAGTGTGACCTAAAAATTCCAATGTCTCACATCCAATATGACACTTAGTTGGGCGTGCTGTCAATCCCGTTTCTCTTAATCTACCTAACAACATGGAGAGTGCTACTACGTGTTCCTCGAATGTAGTGGTAGCAATCAGAATATCATCCATGAAGTTGGTGATATGAGGATTTTGTAATGGTTCCAACAATTTCCTCATCATTCTGGTGAAGATACTTGGAGCATTCTTTAAACCAAATGGGAGTACATTGAACTCGTAATGTCCATCCGGTGTACTAAAGGCTAACAGTTTCCTAACTTCTGGTTTCACTGGTATTTGGTAGTATCCCTTGCTTAGATCTACTTTTGAAAAATACCGAGCCTTACTCAATGTAGCAAACAACTGATTGGTGTCAGGTAATGGGTCTACCTGAGATTCAGTGATAGCATTTAGTTTCCTATAATCAATGCATAACCTGTGTTCACCACTAGGCTTCCTTAATAGCACCACACTTGAGCTGTAGGGAGATTCAGACTTTGAAATAATTTTCTCTTTTAAGAGATAATCAATCTCATCCTTGAGTGCCTGTCCTTTAGCATAAGGTATAGGGTATGTCCGCATACAAACTGGTGTAGGGTCAGTAATCGTCATGTCATACTCTAACAGATTAGTACACCCCGGCTTATCTGTGAGTACATCAGCATGGATTTCTAACACCTCCTGAACCTTTTTTTCCTCTGCTCAAGAGTTAAATGTTCACTCACATTAACCTGAGCATAGCTTTCCGTAGTTGATAGGGGGTATTCCATGGAGGAAATTGGTTCATCCTGCATTTCTGTTGCAATGGCCAGGGTCATGATATGGGCAACTTCTGATGCTTCCCTGTCATAATACTTTTTAAGAAGGTTGACATGATACACCTTCTCCTTTCCTTTCTTGTCAATCTTATAGTTGGTCCGGGAAAGTTTTTCCAATATGACGTAGGGTCCCTGCCATCCAATTTGCAATTTATTATTGCTGCTGGGCAACAGTAACAGAACCTTTTTCTCCCACCTCAAGTTCCCTATCTTTTGCTGTTTTATTGTAGTAAGCAGCCTGCTTCCTCCTGGCCTGTCTCAAGTTATCATTTGCCAGTTTCCAACTTGTTTTCAATCGAGATGTCAACTCGTTGACGTATTGGTATGAAGAAGTCACGGTTTCTTCTGCTTTTTCATCAGTCCATGTCCGCAACAATGCTTCCAGTGGACCTTTGATTGGTCGTCCCAACAACAATGTAGCTGGAGCCAATCCTGTGGAGTTATGTGGGACTTCCCTATAGGCAAATAGTGCTGAGGGTAAGTATGTGTCCCAAGTTTCAGGTTTCTCACTAGCCAACTTTCTAAGGATTGAAATGAGCGTGCCATTGAACCGCTCTACTTGACCATTCCCTTGGGCGTGGTACGGGCTACAGTGATAATGTCTAGCTTGAAATAACCTGAATACTTCTTGTGTTAGCTTTCCCCTAAACTGAGAACCATTGTCAGTCAATATTTGATGTGGGAAACCTAATCGGGTGAATATTGTTAACAGTGCCTCTGCCACATGTTTCGAATCTATCGATGACATTGCTACTGCCTCTCCCCACATAGAGCAAGTATCGACCAAGGTTAAGATATATGCATTTCTCTTCTTGGTCCTACTGAGGGGTCCAACAATATCCACGGCAACACGTTCGAAGGGCGTTCCCATGATGGGCATTTCTCCCAGTGTTGCTGGTGCAGTCCTATGTTTAGGAGCTACTCTTTGGCATTCTGGACAGGATCTCACATACCTCTTTATGTCCTCTGTGATCCCTGGCCAAAAGTAGTGACAGGCTATCCGTTGTCCAGTGGCCCCTATTCCCATATGTCCACTGAAGGGTATAGCATGTCCTAGCTTCATAACCTGCTCCCTGTATGATTTTGGCACTACAAGCTGTCCATGTCCTTTTGGTCCTGTTCCAGCTTTTCTATATAGTAGGCCTTTTTTCATATATAAGTCTCCTTTCTCTGGAGGGTTATGGCTTTTAGGTAATTTGCCAAAGCAAGGCTTCAATGTACTGTCAGCAGTTTGAGCCTTTCTCATCTCTTCTGGATGAGTATTGATGATAGTGTCCTCCTCTTTCTTAGAGCTTGCCCTGGTCTGGACTGTTGCCATCACTATGGGTCTTATAGGTTCTCCTAGAAAGACATATCTACATCCCAGTATTAATGGGTAGATAGGGTTGTCCATCACTGCTGCTTTGATCTCTCCTTCCACATAGCGAGATCTTATGTTGATTCGGGCTATGGGCAGTGTCATGGTTCCTGCTCCCTTGACTGGTCCTCTGATTTCCACTGTTTCTGTGGTTATCTGTTCCGGACTCACCAGAGAAGAGCACACTACTGAGTCAAAGTCCAAGCCTGTATCATATAAGCACAGTACTTGGGTGCCATTCAAGGTCACTTCCTCACAGACAGGGGGATGATGGAGGTCATTCTGACTATCTGCCAGGTCCTTCCTTCCCTTGTTCTCTGTTGTAAGGCATGCAGCGTGATGAGGAGGGTTTTTCCGTCTGCATTCCGCAGTATTGTGGTTACTCATTTGGCAAGATTTACACCACTTTCCTTCCTTTCTTGGAGGTTTCTTTTCTGATCCTAGAGGGTTTTTGTCTTTATAATCAGTTCTGTGTTTGTTCTTGTTGGAATTGTCCCTGTGTTCATAGTTGGTAAAGTTTTGTGAAGGTTTGAAGTTCTCACCCTGCTTCTTCTTATTTCCTGATACTTCTGACTGAGCTGCTTGATATCTTTCAGCCATGGTTAAAATATCTTCCAATCTCTCAGCTCCTTGTTCCATAAGAAATTTTCTCATTTCTTGAGGCATGGATTCTCTCAGTTGCTCCATCATGACCATTTCTTTTATATCTTGACACTTTCCTAAGCTAATCCATTTTGTCAGATAAGTTTCCAATCTGGCAGAAAACTGGTGATAGTTTTCTCCTGGAAGTAGCTTAGCAGTTCGGAATCTCTTTCTATAAGATTCAGAATTCTTTTCGTACCTGACCAGTAAAGCTTGTTTTAAGATTTCATAATCTTCCTGGTCTTCTTTTGAGAGTTTTAAATAAACATCGTATGAAACTCCCCTCAACCCCTGAGATAGCTTAAGGCTCCATTTTTCCTTTTCCAATCCATAGGTAGAGGCCAGTCTCTCATATCTATCCAGGTACGACTCAATGGCGTCCTCTTTTTCAATAAATGGATCCAGGTGGAAACTCATGGCTCCATTTGCCGCGCTATGGTTGGAGCTACTCTCAGAGTGAGGTGAGCTAGCACCATGATTGCTAGCTGCTCCCTGGAGTTCAAGTTCCTTTAAACTTAACTCATGCGCTCTTTGTAACCTTCTTTCTTCAGCTTCCAAAATTAGTCTCTTTTCTTCTCTTTCCAGTCTTTTGGCTTCTCTCTCTGCTTCTAATTTCTTAGCTTCAGTCTCAACTTCCATTCTTTTAGTCTCTCTTTTTCTGCCTCTAATTTCTTAGCTTCAGCCTCAACTTCCATTCTTTTGGTCTCTCTTTCTGCCTCTAATTTCTTAGCTTCAGCCTCAACTTCCATTCTTTTGGTCTCTCTATCTAAATATTTATCCACTTCAGTTGTGATATATCGAATTAGAGCATCTCCTGTCATACCCAAGTCTTTTCCTTCCTGCATAATCGCAGCTCTAAACTTCACCAATTCAGCCATGATGCTTACTTACCAGAGGGTATATAATTTTATCTTCACTAACAAACTAACTTAATTAAAATCAATTAATTACTTTGAACAAGACAAATCCTTAAAACCTTGTGAGCGTTTCCTATTTACTTCGTACTCAATGGTACTACTATTACAAACAAATTTCTAAGTTTTTAGAATTTTTTCCAAAAAAAAAAAAAAATTTATTTTTACAAACTATTTGTGGCTCAAGATAGAAGAATACATAGATAGTGGCCCAGGATACAAAATAATATCCCGCGAAAGAGCCCCCAATGTAGCGAAAGGTTTTCCTAGTATGATAGTAGTGGTAGAGCAGAAGTAGAATCTCTCTCCAGAAAGTATGAAGTTCCAGTGCCCGAGAAGTACACTGGTATCACAAGTGAGTTACAGCTGTGAATACTCTGAGCTGGACAATAGATTTAGGCTTCAGAAGTATAAGATGCTACTTCGCTATCGTAACCCTATGTGATATTATAATTAAATTAGAAAAAGTAACTCAAAATTTAACAGTTAAAAATTTAACAAGTCAAATGAGTACAATTATCCAATTTATTATGTACATCTATATATTCTTGTAATGATAAATGGGTGTTGGAAGATGGTAAAATGTATGATTATTTACAGTTACAAATTAAAATAACTAATAGAAAAAGTCTTGGATTTATCTTCCACTGAATTTATAAAACAAGTTTGTCACATTATCTCTTGCCATCTAGTTTTCATCATTAGAAAGTCGTTTTAGAACTGCTCACAGGATTTGTTGGATGGAAATATATAAACTCAACTTTATCCACGTCTGCTCGAGGTTCCTCCGACACACTGGAGTACGGAAGACTTTCCTTCAGCCCGCCCTATAACTACGGGGGACTAAGGTGTTGAAGTTTGGTTGACCTCTAGGCTTCAGTGAGCTGGATCAACTTCTTCAAGTCTTTAGTTTCTCGATCAGGAATGATCATAAACATTGATCATAAAAACCTGGAACAAGAAGTAATAGGTGGCCATTGTTCTAACAATCTCACCACCCTCTGCTGTTCATGATGCGACCATGTCTTCAGTGTTTGTATGTAAATGAATGAATCATGGTAGTATATTACAGAGATAGCATGATAAGATAATGTATAAGGTGCAGAATTAACAATATACATGAATAAATCACATGTTATGATACATGGGTACGATATAACCTTTGCCTTCCACTTATGGATGTCAAGTCACTTATGTACTTGCTGGTATGTCGTAAGCTTCCAGGCAAGAATTAGCCATAATATATTTGGCTAACCAATTAATGGTTATGCTTCCTGACAATGCCGGTGAAGGTTATCTCTGGTTAGCGTCATTCCCTTTTTTATTATATCTGCTACAATCAATCAGAAATAAAATCTGAAATAAAATGATATTAGTAATACATATATTTTTAATAAACTTACCTACCCTCTTAGGATTAATAAGCTCACGGTGAGACTGTATTGGCTTAACTTAATCTGCCCTGCATGCAGCGTGAAAATAGAACTTTTCTTGCAGAGGCTGTCCTCCAGTTTCTCACTCTGGCTTCTGGATTTGGTGTGTGATTTACAATGCGCCGCTCTGTCCTTATATTTCAGTCTCTCGCGCGTACGAGAAAGCAGCTCCCAAATTCCCCAAAAGATTTTAGTTTCATCTCCTGTTTTGAAGCTATTTGAAACAATCTGTGCTTTTCCTGTACTCGTTTTTCTCTTCTGTCACTCACACACTTATCTCCTTCCTTCCTTCCTATATATCATTTCCTTTTCCCCATATGGGGCTTTCATTACATATAAGTTTTATGCAATTCCGTTGAGGCTTGTTAGTGTAATAAATTTTTAAAGATTATTAGCTAACTTTTAGCCGATGTGATGAAGGTGAAAAATATTAATTATCTTTAAAACTATTTATATTTGAATAATATCCTTTTGGATATAATTCCTAGCCTATCTCCTTTGTTGAGTTATATTTATTTAATATTATTCCAACCATGCGTTCTCCTGTAGTGAATAATTTAATGTCCAGTAAATGCAAACTTTTAAAGTCGGCCATACATTCCTATATAGCTATTTTCTCATTCTTCAGTAATACTGTATGGCTTTTAACCGTAAGTCACATTTCCGCTGTCTACCAACTTCAAAGAAAGACCGCAGCGCTGACCTTGCGCTGGTGTGTGTGGGTGTCGCGTGGGCGTGTCGCGCTACAACCAAGCAAGTGTTTACCAAATCTCGCTACAGGTGCGCTGATGAAAATGTCACCACAGCAAATTATAGAATGCAGCGGGCAGCAGACATGCTAGTGTCATGGGCAGAGAAATGGCTTATCACAATAAACACAGACAAAACCTCCACAACACTGTTCTCCCTCGCCCCCAAGGACAAATCAGCTAACATACACCTAGGGACAACCGTGATCAAGGAAGAAAGCTACCCCACCTATCTTGGGGTGACATTTGACCAAAGGCTTACATGGAATAAGCATATTGAAAATGCAGAAGGAAAGGCCCGAAGACGACTAGGCATACTCAGAAAATTAGCAGGTACCAACTGGGGCGCAAATGAACGAAATCTAAAGAAGATTTATAATGGAGTAATAAGACCACACTTAGAGTTTAGCTCAGCAGCATGGTCATCAGCTGCTAACTCACATCTGCAGTCTTTGGACAAGGTGCAAAATCAAGCTCTCAGGCTCATTACAGGAGCCATGAAAACTACACCAATAACAGAGATGCAGAGGGGTGGGGGGGGGTTGGAGGTTGCTGGACTACAGACATTGTCCCATAGAAGAGACACAAAAAACCATGATCCAGATGGAAAAGTACAACAGTATGCCAATGCACCCAATGAAGGCAAGACTAGATGATCTGGCATTGGGACGTCTAAAGCGTAGCAGCTTTGTGCATCGGGGGAAAAGACTTATAAGACAGCATCAAGAAGACCTATCCATGAAGACAACACCACTGAAGCCCACCCTATACCCTGTACCATGGGAGCAGGCCAGCAGTGCCCTCCAAATTAATACAACAGTCAGTGGTCTCACAAGTGGATGTGAGTATAATGATCTGCAAAAACGAACTGCTACATTGAGTATGATCCAAGAAAGCTATCCCGATCAATCATGCATACATGCCTATACAGATGGATCAGCAACTAATGCTGTTAGGAATGGAGGTGCCGGTATCTTTATCTCATATCCTGACAACCACTATGAGACTAGGCACATTCCCACTGGTAAATTCTGTTCCAACTATACAGCTGAGGTTCAAGCTCTAGAGCAAGCTGCAAATATGATTTATAACACCAACTCTGACTGCCACCAGGTAGTCATCCTCACAGATGCACTGTCTGTCCTGCAAGCTCTCAAGGGTGGTAAACTCCCGCATCTGAGAAATGAACTAAACAAGGTAGCTGCCAAAAAGAGAACCATTACTTCAGTGGGTACCATCTCATTGTGGTGTACCCGGAAATGAAAAGGCAGATAAACTTGCAAAAAAGGGAGGGAGAATGTGAACAAGAAGATAATGAAGTCACATACTTTGAGAAAAAGAGAGCTATCCAGACTATCAGAAGAGAACAGAACCAACCCAAAGACGACTATCACACTGTCGACCGGCAGGGACAGACAACTATTTTTCGACTCAGGACAGGGCATAACAAACTGAATAAACACATGCACAAGCTACGATTGTCTGCTTCACCACTGTGCACATGTGGATTAAACGAACAAACTGCTGAGCATGTTCTACAGGACTGTCCTCTGTATGACCAGTTAAGAAAGATATACTGGCCCAATGACTCAACACTAACTCAAAGCTATATGGAGTTAAAGAGGAACTTCAAACAACAGTCGAATTCATCATGAGAACTCGTCTGACGGTGTAATCATCAAAGATGCGATCGCAAGAAGAAGAAGAAGAAGATTAACCGCACGAAAACTGGTATTGTATTACAAATGAACAGTAAAAGAGAAACACGGGGCGTTTCGGGATAACCCTTAGTCCGGCAGAGCCCAAAACCTAAAGAAAGACTCTTCATTATTAATTTTTACACATTATTTATTGTTTTGGCATCACAAAGCAGTTGTTATTCTGACATCTGAATGTTTTAAAAACAGAGCTAGAGTTAAAAAAAACAATGAAGACACAACTGAAGATAGATTTAGCATGTTTTTTTTTTTTAAAGAATGCACGGAAAGACCTTCTGCTGCCGGTGCCCAAGGTCTAGGCATGACCTATCTGAATGTCTATACTCCACAAGCAGCTGGAAGGCAAATAATTGAAGAACGTTTGTGGTGAAGTGGGATGTTATAAATATTTATAGGGGACTTAGTGTACTGACTGAGATCAGCTGTGAAGGTATCTATATCTAATAAGTGTAGTGTATTATAGATAACCTTACTTGCTGCCACATATATATATATCTCAGTCAGAATTATTCTGGAATAGTGTGATGACTACGTTGTATGTCTAGGGTATGTGTATGATGAAGTGTAAGTCATAACAACAACAGACGGATAAACAATTTAATTTATTCCACCACACTTGACAACACTGTGACACTCACATACATATAACACTCTAAAGGATAACTTAAAGGAGTCACTGATAACTTTTCAAATAACAATATGTATTCATTGCTGTTATGAATGAATATGTGTCCTGATTCAATTACAAAGGGAACCAGGAATCACAATCAATTTTACTTACAAGTTATATGTACAGAATTTATCAATATGAATATTGTAATGACATATATTATTAAAAGTATCCTATGTGTGTCAGTTGTGTAGTAGTAATATGAGGTAATACTGGTTTTGTTTTGTTCAAGCTCTGTTGGTATTTGTCATCATGACTTCAATAGTTTGTCTTTAGGGGAACTATTATGGGAGATGTTCTCAGTTCCTGATATTAACACAATTTAATTCCCCTCTTAATGTTATTTTTACAAGGTCATTTTAAGCTGGGGTACATAATTTTGAGCTCAGCTGGCCACATCAGCTTATCTGGCGTGATGGCGGCAGGAACAGACTCCTCTGCTCGACTCTCCCCTCGGCTCTGGAGACACCTCACTGATAGCTAAATGGACCAAGGAGTATGCTGTCCGACTCTGGATTCAGCAAAGCTCTGACCAGGTGCTGCTCAATACCATCAAGACCACGGTCCCTGTAAACAAGAAGGATGTACCTTCTACTTCATAACTAACTTATACTCTCTTTTTACACTGATCACAATACATCACAAACATTGAGTTCAGAGCGTTAGGCCAACTGTCAGCTTCATCTGAAATACTTTATACCAGTATTTACCTCCTTAATGGTTACCACGCCTCTGCACTTCCAGCATTATTTCTGTCTAATCAATAATCTAGGTGTCAGTGTACTGTTTGGCCATTCCATGCAGTTTTACTTTCCTCCGACACCTTCTGTTCAGGCTGGAGCATTATAGGCTTTATATCATGTTTGCTACTGAACTACACATATATACAGGCATAAATTAACAATTCACATTCAATTTTCATTAAAAGATACTGAATGTTTCAAGCTTACCACAATTCATGGAAACAAACACAGATACGTTGATTAGCAATGAATTCTGGCACAAAATACTGGCACAAATTCCCATCTGCTTATGTTCCAGGCTTTTATTTAACACAAATATGAGCTGGCTTCAACGCACTGTTGCTTTATCAAGCTTATTTGCACTAGTGGTCTCGAACTAACGCTCCTAAGTGAGTATATCAGCGAGTCTAGCCAATGGAGCCACGTTTCGACAAGTATTTGAAAAAATTTTAACTTCCTACGTCTCCCCTAACAACGAAAGATAGTATTTATAGCCCGACCAATCGTGGTTAGTCTTTCATTTGTTGCGCTCCAATCAATTTGGAGTTTACATGGTAGGCTATTTCTGTAACGTAAGGTTTTTTTCAAACACGTTATAAAAAAAATTTTATGAGCAGAAATGATTTCATGTTGTCAGGCATCCCCACTATTTTATTTTGGTTATAATTTATTAATTCCTGGACTATTTGCGTAACGTTTTACATATTCTTTGTCAGCAAGCCCTAAGGAACCCAAATATCCAAATTTAAAAGAGCTACGTGGCTGCGTTCAAAATATGCAATTTCTTCTACCTCCTGTTTCGAAGATGTGCTGTCTGGGTACTGTAATGTTTTCAAACGTAAACCCATCTATTGTCATCTTTCCTTATAAGCGTTTTTCAGGATTTTAAAACCTAACTCTGGGATGGGTAATGGATTTTATCACTGTTCGTCCGAAAAAGTTAGTGCATGTAGCCTAACACGCGTGATAGTAGTAATTGTGTATCGCGTTACGCTTGTTGGGGGTGGCATTAATAGCGAGACGCGTGTTTAATTTTGCATGCGTTCCTGATTTTATTCGCCCCTCTCTCTTTCTATTTGAGTCCATCTGTTCGTTCGTTTTGGTAACGCAGTATAATTAATGTTAGGATTAATTTAGGTCATTACGCAGTCTGCCTCTCAATGTTTTTTCCAAGAAATACAGCACACGTTTCATTGAAGAAAGCGGGTATAATACAGTAAGCTTTTACTATCAACGTGAAAGCGTTACAATTTGCAGACGAAGCAGAAAAACAAGGGGGATTTCGAGTACCTTCTTTGTGACAGCACTGTTATTTTACCATTGCTCTTTTCTTTATTAATTTTATTTGTTAGGCTTCATATTTACCTAATAATTTATATATGTGGATTAGAATATTCCACGACACCTCCCCTCTTAAAACAGACATTATATGTCAGTCCTTTATTCTATATACACATAGAGAAATTTATTATTATTTCTGGGGTTTACGGTGATTCTCATCACACGGATGGCGGCTTAAAAAATCCGCTCCCAAATTGGTTTTTCCAGATATATACTCAATGCTAAAATTATATGGAGCCAAAAGTAAAGACCATCGGAGTAACCTGGAGTTCTCATGCCTAGCCTGTGCTAGAAACGATAAAGGTTTGTGGTCTGTTTGCAACTTAAATGCCTTCCCATATAGATAAATATTGAATTTCTTTATCGCCCATATTACTGCAAGACATTCTTTTTCGCTAGTTGAGTAGTTGATTTCAGCTTTATTCAACTTTCTGCTAGCATATGCCACTGGGCTTAATTCCCCATCCAATGCATCTGATTTCTGTAGTAGAGTTGCACCTAACCCAATATTACTTGCATCCGTCCTTACTATGAATTCTTGACTTAAGTCAGGTAATTTCAAAATGGGTTTACTTGTGAGCTTTTCCTTCAATTCTTGGTAAGTCATTTCACATTGTGGTGTCCATGTAATGCGATCTGGATGTCCTTTACGTGTCAATTCAGTTAACGGTGCACATATGGAATTAAAGTTTTTGATATACTTCTGGTAGAAACCACATAATGAGACAAAGGATCTCACGTCCTTCTTGTTTTGTGGTCTCGGGGCTTTCTGTAGTTTCTCTAAATTCTTTGGGTCAGGGGTCATGTTTCCCTGATAAACTGTGTGTCCCAAAAATTCCAATTCTTTACATCCAACGCAACATTTGGTGGGTCGGGCTGTTAAATTTGCCTCCCTAAGTCGATTAAACAGCATGTTCAGAGAGTCAATGTGTTCCTCAAATGTTTCTGTGGCTATCAGGATATCATCCATGAAATTTGTTATACATGGATTATTCAGAGGGTCCAATAATTTTCTCATCATTCTAGAGAAGACACTAGGCGCATTCTTCAATCCAAATGGCAATCTATTAAACTCATAGTGTCCTTCTGAGGTACTAAAGGCTAGGTATGGTCTAACCTCAGGCTTTACTGGAATCTGATAGTATCCTTTACTCAAATCCACTTTTGAGAAATATTTAGCTTTATTTAGTCTGGCAAACAGCTGAGTTGTATCCGGCAATGGATCCACCTGTCCTTCTGTAATAGCATTCAGTCTCCTGTAATCTATACAGAGTCTATGTTCTCCAGAGGGCTTCCTTAAGAGTACACACCGGAACTATACGAAGACTCACTGTGCGAAATAATTCCTTCCTTCAATAGATAGTCTATCTCTTCCTTCAAAGCTTTCTCCTTAGCAAACGGAATCGAATATGGTTTCATACAGACAGGTGTGGAGTCTATTAGTTTCATATCATATTCCAATAGGTTTGTATGCCCTGGTCGGTCTGTTAACACCTCTGCATGATTATTTAGAACCTGTTGCACTCTCTCTTTCTGAGTTTTCGTTAAATGTGTACTGATTTTTCACCTGTGCTGCTGTCTCACAGGGGTGTAATGGATATTCAAATGATGAAAGTGGTTCCTTTTTCATCTCCATGGCGATGGACAAGGTCAACAAGTGTGTCTCTTCCTGATGTTCTCTTTCCAAATATTTCTTCAGGAGATTCACATGATAGATTTTTTTCTTTCCCCTTCTTATCTATCTTATAATTTGTTCTAGACACCTTCTCTAAAACTGTATATGGACCCTGCCATCCAATTTGTAACTTATTCTGACTCCCGGGCAAAAGAAGCAGTACTTCTCTCCCACAGCCAAATCTCTGTCTTTCGCCTTCCTGTTATAATAGGCAGCATGTTTCTTCCTGGCTTGTTTTAAATTTTCATTGGCAAGTTTCCAGCCAGTTTTCAAACGAGTGGTCAGCTCATTCACATATTGGTATGAAGATGTAATGTTTTCCTCTGCCTTTTCATCAGTCCACGTTCTTAACATAGCTACATATGGACCTTTAATTGTGTGGACCTATTTGTCCATGCACCGGTATGGTCTCTTCCACTCGAAGCTTTATAGTGATGATTTTTCCTCCCAGAATTATCATTCACAAAACGACCGCTACCAATTTTTCTCTTGGGGCTGTCTCCCCTCTTAAAATTCTTGATGAGAGATTTCCTCTCTACATCCTCTTCCTCCAGTTTGTTTAAGTCCGATTGAGGGATTTTCGGCTTATCCTGGGGTAAGACATCTCTTTGCACTCTCCGCATAGTGGCCATTGTAAAACAGTTAAGTGAAGCTTGTCCGTGAAAAGGGGCTTCCCATTCCATTTGGTCCACTTTATCAAATCTATTTTTCTTTTTATTATCAGGCCTAATTTTGCCCCGTGGCGTGTCCATGTCCTGATCCATGTTCCCACTTGTGGGTGTTCCCTCATGTGCTATGCTACACCTTTCTACAAAATTCTCAATGTCCCATCTTGCTTTGGGCCAATAATAATTGTGAGCCACCTTTTGAATGATGGTACCTATCTTCTCATGGTCCCCATCTGGTTTCACATGTAAGCTCCTTATTAAGTCTGCCCTATATCTTTTAGGAAGTACCAGCTGTCCGTGACCTTTGGATCTAGCTCCAGTCTTCCTATACATCAACTTGTTTTTCATGTAAAAATCTCCCTTGCCTGGAGTTGTATGACAAGTTGACAATTTTCTGAAACAAGGCTTGAGTGTTTTATCCCCAGCCTGTGCCTTCCTCATCTCTTCTGGAGTGGTATCCAACATAATATCCTCCTCCTGTCTTGAGGTCGACCTGACCTGAAGGGTTGCCATATACACAGGTTTCCTTCTGCAACGGTCAGTGTCATGATTGTCCATCTGACAATTTTTACACCACCTTTTTCCTTGGTTGAAAGATTTTCTTTCATCATATTTCCTTTCATCGAATTGTGGGAATTTATTTTTATTTTCATACCGTGGCCTATCAAATTGGTGCTTACCTTTATTTTGATCCTTAGGATCAAATTTATTAAAGTTCTGTGGTGCCCTAAAGTTATCCACTTGTTTCTTTTTATTACCTGTTACCTCTGCTTGAGCTGCTTGATACCTTTCAGCAACATTTAGCAACTCATCCAGCCTCTCTGCACCTTGTTCCATGAGAAACTTTCTCAGGTCTGGAGCCATGGACTCTCTTAATTGCTCTATAAGGACCATTTCCTTAAGATCTTGGGTTTTCCCCAGAGAAGTCCATTTCTCCAAGTATGTCTCTATTCGTGCAGAGAACTGGTGATAGGTTTCACCTGACAGTAGTTTAGCATTCCTAAATTTTTTCCTATAAAATTCTGCATTCTTTTCATACCTTAACAAAAGAGCCTGCTTTAGCATGTCATAATTTTCCTGATCACCTCTGCTCATTTTTGCAAAAACTTCATAAGCTGCCCCACGAAGTCCCTGAGATAACTTTAAGCTCCACCTTTCTCTCTCTAACCCATACGTGGTAGCTAATAGTTCATACCTATTTAGGTAGCTCTCTATATCATCGTCTTTCTCAACAAAATGATCTAAATGAAAATTCATAGCTGAGGTTGAGGCTCCTTGGCTAGCAGTGGCATCAGAGGCAAAGGGACTGGCACCATTTTCAGGAGCATGGCCCTGAAACTCAAACTCCCTTATTCGTAACTCATGTTCCCTTTGTAATCTCTTCTCCTCCTTTTCTGCTTCCCTTTCTGCAGCTAATCTCTTGTCTTCCCTTTCTGCAGCTAATTTCTTCTCTTCCCTTTCTGCAGCCTGTCTTCTTTCCTCGGCTTCCAATGCTTTAGCCTCTTTGTCAGCCTCAATCTGCAACCTCTTAGTCTCAGCCTCAGCTTGCAACCTCTTAGTCTCAGCCTCTAACTTTCTTTCGGCCTCTTTTTCTAATCTTCTTTCTTCGCGTTCAATAAATTTGTCACATTCCGTAGTGACATAGGCAACCATAACTTGCCCATCTAATCCTAACTCTTTTGCAGTCTGTACAGCAGCAGATCGAAAATTGGCCAGGTCCGCCATTGTCTATCAGGTAAATTTCTACAATGTCTAACCAACAATTTAATCTCTAAATATATCTAATGGACAACACAGGCACCGTGAGCTCAACCTTATTTAATTCCACCCAAGGATACCTTTTAATTCTTATATTCCCTGAAGTGAATTACCCCCAATATTTTTAATAGGGAAAGATTCAAAATCCCAAGAGCGAGACCCCAATATATGTGGTGAAGTGGGATGTTATAAATATTTATAGGGGACTTAGTGTACTGACTGAGATCAGCTGTGAAGGTATCTATATCTAATAAGTGTAGTGTATTATAGATAACCTTACTTGCTGCCACATATATATATATCTCAGTCAGAATTATTCTGGAATAGTGTGATGACTACGTTGTATGTCTAGGGTATGTGTATGATGAAGTGTAAGTCATAACAACAACAGACGGATAAACAATTTAATTTATTCCACCACACTTGACAACACTGTGACACTCACATACATATAACACTCTAAAGGATAACTTAAAGGAGTCACTGATAACTTTTCAAATAACAATATGTATTCATTGCTGTTATGAATGAATATGTGTCCTGATTCAATTACAAAGGGAACCAGGAATCACAATCAATTTTACTTACAAGTTATATGTACAGAATTTATCAATATGAATATTGTAATGACATATATTATTAAAAGTATCCTATGTGTGTCAGTTGTGTAGTAGTAATATGAGGTAATACTGGTTTTGTTTTGTTCAAGCTCTGTTGGTATTTGTCATCATGACTTCAATAGTTTGTCTTTAGGGGAACTATTATGGGAGATGTTCTCAGTTCCTGATATTAACACAATTTAATTCCCCTCTTAATGTTATTTTTACAAGGTCATTTTAAGCTGGGGGTACATAATTTTGAGCTCAGCTGGCCACATCAGCTTATCTGGCGTGATGGCGGCAGGAACAGACTCCTCTGCTCGACTCTCCCCTCGGCTCTGGAGACACCTCACTGATAGCTAAATGGACCAAGGAGTATGCTGTCCGACTCTGGATTCAGCAAAGCTCTGACCAGGTGCTGCTCAATACCATCAAGACCACGGTCCCTGTAAACAAGAAGGATGTACCTTCTACTTCATAACTAACTTATACTCTCTTTTTACACTGATCACAATACATCACAAACATTGAGTTCAGAGCGTTAGGCCAACTGTCAGCTTCATCTGAAATACTTTATACCAGTATTTACCTCCTTAATGGTTACCACGCCTCTGCACTTCCAGCATTATTTCTGTCTAATCAATAATCTAGGTGTCAGTGTACTGTTTGGCCATTCCATGCAGTTTTACTTTCCTCCGACACCTTCTGTTCAGGCTGGAGCATTATAGGCTTTATATCATGTTTGCTACTGAACTACACATATATACAGGCATAAATTAACAATTCACATTCAATTTTCATTAAAAGATACTGAATGTTTCAAGCTTACCACAATTCATGGAAACAAACACAGATACGTTGATTAGCAATGAATTCTGGCACAAAATACTGGCACAAATTCCCATCTGCTTATGTTCCAGGCTTTTATTTAACACAAATATGAGCTGGCTTCAACGCACTGTTGCTTTATCAAGCTTATTTGCACTAGTGGTCTCGAACTAACGCTCCTAAGTGAGTATATCAGCGAGTCTAGCCAATGGAGCCACGTTTCGACAAGTGTTTGAAAAAATTGTTACCTTTCCACGTCTCCCCTAACAACGAAAGATAGTATTTATAGCCCGACCAATCGTGGTTAGTCTTTCATTTGTTGCGCTCCAATCAATTTGGAGTTTACATGGTAGGCTATTTCTGTAACGTAAGGTTTTTTTCAAACACGTTATAAAAAAAATTTTATGAGCAGAAATGATTTCATGTTGTCAGGCATCCCCACTATTTTATTTTGGTTATAATTTATTAATTCCTGGACTATTTGCGTAACGTTTTACATATTCTTTGTCAGCAAGCCCTAAGGAACCCAAATATCCAAATTTAAAAGAGCTACGTGGCTGCGTTCAAAATATGCAATTTCTTCTACCTCCTGTTTCGAAGATGTGCTGTCTGGGTACTGTAATGTTTTCAAACGTAAACCCATCTATTGTCATCTTTCCTTATAAGCGTTTTTCAGGATTTTAAAACCTAACTCTGGGATGGGTAATGGATTTTATCACTGTTCGTCCGAAAAAGTTAGTGCATGTAGCCTAACACGCGTGATAGTAGTAATTGTGTATCGCGTTACGCTTGTTGGGGGTGGCATTAATAGCGAGACGCGTGTTTAATTTTGCATGCGTTCCTGATTTTATTCGCCCCTCTCTCTTTCTATTTGAGTCCATCTGTTCGTTCGTTTTGGTAACGCAGTATAATTAATGTTAGGATTAATTTAGGTCATTACGCAGGGTGCCTCTCAATGTTTTTTCCAAGAAATACAGCACACGTTTCATTGAAGAAAGCGGGTAATAATACAGTAAGCTTTTACTATCAACGTGAAAGCGTTACAATTTGCAGACGAAGCAGAAAACAAGGGGGATTTCGAGTACCTTCTTTGTGACAGCACTGTTATTTTACCATTGCTCTTTTCTTTATTAATTTTATTTGTTAGGCTTCATATTTACCTAATAATTTATATATGTGGATTAGAATATTCCACGACAACGTTATTAGTTTAGCTATTTAATTTTGTGTTTCCCACCCGTGAGGAAGATTCTTGTAGTAGTAACGGAGAAAGATGTAGATATAAACTGCCAATTATTTACGTTTCTGTCACACACTACCTTGACCGTCTTGAATATTAGCAACTCTCCTGGTCTGGTCAAATGTCCATATATTAATTAATGTATAAATTATTTTCTCTTTGACCTTAGCTTGTAGCTTCCGTTTCACAGCCTGTCATTTTAATATTTATCTTTGTTGGTTATCTTTTGTGGTCATGAATATCGAACTTTTGTTCTGTGCATAAATGTCGAGTATAATTTCTTAATTTGTAGCATTAATTGTCTTTTTTAATGTTTTGAGATTTTTAAAAAAAAATACATATTTTATCACTTAAAAAAAGGGAGCCGCGCTGGTGTAATGGCTTCGGCGTTGTACTGGCGACCAGGTGTTCATGGTTCAAACCCGGGCGTCGGCGTTTGAAGAAATGTTTACGGCCGGAAATTTGACTGAATAGCCTGAACGGCTCCTGTGATAAACCCTCTGTGGATGGGAAGGAGCGAAGCTCCTGACCGGGTTGGAAGGAAAGTCCTCAGGTTCCCCAGCCTCGCAATGACATGTCATTGGGCCGAAGGGCTGAAAGCCTAAGTGCCGCTGGTTAAGAAAAAAAAAAAAAAAAAAAAAAAAAAAATCACTTAAAAAAAAAACAACTAATGTCGCCATATCCACTTTCGAGATGTTTTACACGGACGATTGCTTCCAGAAAGTTTAGAAGGTCCCTTCTGACAATTGCCAGATTTTTTCTGCTCTGCTAGTACGAGCATATCCCGCAGTGATACGACTAAGCAAATTGTGTGCGGCGATGAAAAAACGTCAGTTGTAAATAAGAAACACTGGGATGAAAAGAAAAAAAAACGCTTCAAAGCAATTGAACAGAGAAATGAAGAGAGAGAGTCCGGTACATGAAACGCGAACTGACAGAGTAGAAACGAGGAGCATGTCGGAGTTTGGAAGGAACGTTGAGATCTGAGTGGTTAGTTTATAAAAGAGGGATTGTACTCCACACTGGCAGCTTTTGTGTGGGGAGTAAATGAAGCTCTCAACTAAATGCGAGTTGTCTTTTTGTTGATGTTCGTGGGGTGCTGCGCTTGGGCCCACGACAAGTCAGAATTACCGTGTCACAAAAACTGTAGGACCAAGAAAGCCAAAAAATATAATATAATGACACTCGCTAAAAGAAACGAAAAAAAAAACAAAAAAACAAAGAGAAAGATTAAAAAAGCTCCAGTACGAAACATTTCGTTTCGCAGTGTCCAATTTTTGTTTTGCTGTATTGATGTCAAAGAATGGTGCCTTCGGAGAAGCCGCGGGGGGCCTTGAGTTACGAGATCTTAATTCCAAAAACGGAACATGCCAATTTACTCTAAAAGTGAGGAGTCAGAAAAGCAAAATGGTTGGAAATCTGAAGTTGGTGACACGTGAAAGCTGCAAGTGAAGAACCATGCAAGAGATTGTATTAAAATATTGGCCATTTATTTCTTGTTTTCTACCAGTATCGAAACAGAGATGAGGAGAACGGGCAGGGAGGGGGGAGGGCATGTTTTAGAAAGTGCAGGAAGAAATCATACGTAGGCGGAATCAGGTGGAGGAGGAATTAATTTCACACGTGCCTATTGATATATCCATCAGACAGATTTCATGTTGAATGAAATCTACAAAAAACTATTGTACTTTGATTGTATGAGAACTTTAACGAAGGTCGGTCATTATACTGGAAACTGTGTGGTTAGCTGGATAATTCGGAAGAAGGCAAAGTGGAAGAATTGCTTATGCGATTATCTTTATTATTATTATGTGGTCGATTTCAAGTCGAAATACAGATCTTATACTGGACATGAATTTGGAGGCAGAGCTGAAATGTGTGCTGATTATTCGGCCAAATTTTGACCAGTTGGTCAGACATAAATTTTCAACGTTTTACATTGCTTTTTTTCCCAATATTGAGCTTCCTTGAATTGTGTTTGACTATACACATGATTTGATCGAATAAAGTCATTTTTAAGAAATTTCGAAATTATTTAATCAAAGTAGTTACAAACCTTTTTTGTTATTTGATGTGGCGAATGAATGACGAAACTCGCCACATTTTTGGCTTGACTCAAAATTCTACTACTCACACAGGCCATAACTCTTTTTATATACCTATTCCTGGCCTTTAATATTTGAACATCCGTCCCAAATGGTGCCTAGAATGAACGGAGCGCGCCTCACCAAAAGAGGAAAAATTTGATTTGTTAAAATATAACTCTTTCCACCCCGACCTTACGACATGGCACACTAGTGACTATATGGTAATTGAAAAGTCAATATTTATTTTAAAATCTTCCTATTCTCATTAGTATCTATTGGGTATATATAAGATTAATATCGAACAAGGAGGAATAACTGTCTTGTGATTATTTTTATTTCCAGAAACAAAATAAAATAATACAAATTTAAAATGGCCAATAAACCAACTTTCACAAAAGGGAGCGAAAATTGCTGGGCCGCAAGTGTTGAACAGACCACATCTCATGTTGAGCTATAAGTTTACGTAACATATCGTATATGTCATAAAATGACAGTTAATTTTCTTTATTTGAATGTTTGTTTCACACATTAATTGAATGTGAGTGAAAAAATGCAACATTTAAAATAGGGAGCGACTTTTTAGCCATTCTGTATTCTCCCAGGAGCCGCGGGGTATGCCTGTTTGGTTATTGCCAAATTATTCCAAATACTGCAAGACTTAAAATGTTTTCAAATAGTCTTCAGTCAATTTGTAAAGATTGTTATACATTATAAAAAAAAAAAAATTTCATTAATATATATGCTAGCTGCTTGTTTCCATACATCACTTGTGGAGAAAAACATGTCATCCATTTTGAAGTCTGAATAATACTTAAAAAAACTGCTTGGTACATTTCCCTGTAAAAGGCATGATAGGTTTTAATATCATCAGCATAATATCTTCTCGCACACTCAAGAGAGTTTGTAGTGTTGTTTGTAAGTACTTTCCGAAGAGTTTGGTCTCTCCATCTTCCGCACTCAGAATCTGACCTACTGATTTTTCTGGTGGTGCGAGGTCTGGCTGGTGATGAGGCCCCCCCCCCCCTCCCCTCCACCCTTCCCTCCGGTCTTAATGCACTGTCTTAGAAAAACAGGAATAATATAATCATGGAATAGCACCAAAAAAGGGAATAATAAAGGCATGGAATAGCTGTAGTGTTCCACTCTCTCACCGACTATTTCTTTCTCTAATCTTTTATTCCTCTCAAAATCTCTCATAGCTCTGGAAATGAAAACATTTTTCTTCAGATTTCTTCTCGCCAATAGTACTTGCTAAACCCCGCGATTTTTCACGGCTCAGGGCCAATAAATTATTCATGTGGCCAGTGGAAGCCATTTCCCTTGGAATGTGAAACCCAGTGCTACTAGAGCCCCTTTATCATACAAGAGTTACGCGAACTATGTCAGAATCGAAAACGAGGCTGAACGACGTAGACGCCATTTTCGGCTGGACAATACCAGGGCTAGTAGCGAGAATAAGCATCGAGTAAGATTTTTTTTTTTTTTAAATTAATGAAGATAAATATCCCGTCCAACCTCTGATGGGTTATAATTAGGATATATATTGTTTTCAATTCCAAATAATATGAACAACTGCCGATATGAGAAAGTGGCATCACATTTGTCGAATCATTGTAAATAGGGACAATCACAATTATGCTTATACGTTAAATAAATAATTAAAAAAAAGCAAACAAAATAAAGAAGAAACTCTGAACAAGAATAATATTAAAATGGAGGGGTGTAAAGGCCTGGTGGGTCCAGTTATATAACTAACTTTAACAGATATTTAATTGACTTTCGTCTATTAAAAGTCATATGTATTGTAAGAACAGCATCAGACCTTAACATTCCCAGCCACTACATATTAACATTTGTTCGTGTTAAATATTGTTTGACTATATTATGCAGTTCACTAGGACTGTGTATTCTTAACACCTCTTCTATATTTATAATATTATATTTATATATATATTTATAAATATATTATAAATATAATACATAATTATAAATCTATATATTATATATATATATATTATATAATTTTAAAGTATATAATATAAATTATATAATTTTATAATTATATAATTGTAATATATAAAGTATAAAATTATATAATAAAAATTATATAATATAATAAATTTTTTCTCTATTTTGGCTTCCTTATCTTCTATGTTTTGTTTGATCTTTTCAGTAAGTGAGTAGTCTATATTTGGTCTATGATCTCATATTTTATCTGTATATATATATATATATATATATGAATAAATAAATATATATATATATATATATATATATATATATATATATATTTATTATTATATTTTTTTATATATATATATATATATATATATATATATATATATATATATATATATATATATATATATATATATATATATATATATATATATATATATACACATACATATAGGTAGTATGTTTTGCTAAGTGTTGCAATTCTAACAGAATATTTGTTGCTAAATAGTGGAATTCTAACGGAATATAAAATTCAACGGAGTATGTGTTAAAAATTCACACTACTGATTCTATTCAATAAACCGGTAAGTAAACTAGTTTTCTTCTTTTTGTTTTGTTTGTTGAAATACAAAGAATAGTACAAATATGTGCTACTGTATTTGCATCTAATTTTATTTCAAATTATTAGTTAACCTAAACGAAAATGCATATTCGGTCTGAAACTCGCGATTGGGTCAGTTTTCCTGCAATACGGGTACAGCCGAAAATGGCGAACAAATTTTAGTTCCCGTAACTCTTATATGATAAAGGGGCTCTAAGTGCTACGATCTAGCCCGGAAGTAGACCCTTTTGTATCACTACCTGAATGCGCGTAAATCAAGGGGACTGAACTCTGTCCTACAGCTGCACAGTGACAGCTCGGACCAGTTTAATGATGAAGGAATTCGATCACCCTTTTCAGGACGTACACAGCGCTCACCCATCGGATCAGTATACGATAGCAATATACTAAAATGACTCGTACCAAGCCACAAGCGAAAAAGAGGAAAGTCTATGAGAAGCCCTCAAACACTTGTCAGCATCAGCAAACAAAAATCTGCACAGAACAAAGAGAGTCAGCCGGAGAGCACGACTGCCCCAACTCCTAGCGTCGGGGCCGGTCCCTCTCAGAAGCCGAACAAAGCAACCTTTGACACTACGACCGATGAGCGACCCAAAGCTTCGAAGGCAGAGGACAACCAAGCTCCGAAACCAGACATAACAACATCACCGCTAAAACAAGATGTCGAGGCAGTGGCCCCATTGTGCAGTGACCAGACAGCATCTGCAAAACACGGCCACAAAACATCGACGACAGAACCCGACAAAGCAAATCCACCGCCAAAACGAGATGTCATCTTAGTCGAGTCTCCATCATGCAGTGCCCAGGCAACTTCGGTAAAACGAGATCAGAGACAGACAATGCAGCAGAATGTGAATCCGTCCCGCAGACCACACGCTCAATCTGAGACAGAAGTTGGAACGTGCCAACTTCGCAAGCAACAAAATGCCGCTTCTAACATGGCACTACAGGAGAGGATAATTAAGATCACTCAGATGTCTGGTGGTGAGGCCTCGCTCAGGGCCCTACCCGACGATAAAGTAATCGGTATCCTGGAGGCAATAACGGGCAGGAGGAGCATATCTAAAGTTTCAAGACACGACAACGGAGTTATAATAACTCTAAACAACACGGAGAAGACAAACCAACTGATGATCGAACTAGAGGCCGGACACAAAGAAGTCCAGCTGCCCCACCAGATTAAAGCTACTGTGGAGATCTTCAAGAAGACCAAAAAGATAGTTGTAAGAGGGGTCGACAACAATCGGTCTACACAAGAAGTCCACAGCCGCCTACAAAAAGAAAACAAGAACATCAAAATAACACAGGTTGAAAGACTGAAGACATGGGACAAGAAGGACACAAACCTAGTTATCCTAACTATTGAAAGGACTTCAAGACCAAGTCAACTAAACCTGGACGACAGATGTAGAAAAACAGAAGAGTACATCCCTCCTGTTATGCAGTGCTCAAACTGCCAGCAATTTTCACATACTAAGAAAACTTGCAGGAGAGATACAGTTTGTCGGTACTGTGCGGGAAGTCACTCATACAACGAATGTCCTCAGGCGAAAAAAGATACCAACTATAACTGTCTCGGGAACCACGGGGCAAGATACCGTGGATGTCCGATCTTCTATGAGACAAAGGCCATACTGAAGGGATCGGTAACAAAAAACATCTCCTTCAGAGAAGCAAGAAACCGAGTGGCTTCAGGCAGCACTGTCAAACAGGAACAGCACACAAGAGCCCAGCTGGTAAAACTAACCACAGAGATGCAAGACATAAAACAACAACTCAAAGTCGAGACGAACAAGCAACACAACGAAGACTCAGGTGCCATAAGAGACGAAACAATAGGAGCCTTACAGAACGCCCAGGCAATGTTACAGGAAATGAAATCCATCAAACACGAGATAGAAGTCGACATCGCCAAACTCACAGAGCTAAAGGAAGAGAACGAAGAAATCCTCAAAAGAATTGAAACAGAGAGAAGGATCGTTGAGGATATCCTTACAAAAAGTAGAGAGCAAAACAAAGAAACTAAAGACAAAATAATAACCGAAATCGTAGAAGTACTAACAAGAAATCAAGAAAGAAGAAAAGAAGCGGAACACCAAATAATCATCAAAACCATAATGGGCTTCTTACCAAAGATAATAGCAACAGCCATAGAACAACACGTAGCCAAAACAGACAACGAATAGTAGAGACCGAACAGGCAGCCAGTGGCCCTTTTCAGGACCAATCATCTCCAGGACTAGGAACGTGATACCAGCGCAGACATTAACACCCTATATACCCAAATATAACCTTTTATAACCCGTAAGGCAGGATATGAACACCATGAGAACGCCACGACACCATAAACAGACAAGCAACTAAGAGGTATCCAGACAGTCAGCTAGTGGTCCTTTTTAGGACCAGTCCTTTTCAGGACTAACAACCGGCTAGCACCGAAGAAACTAAATACAATATATACCCCAATTATAACCAACTTTCAGGTTGAACAGGGTATAACAGCAACATAGTAGACAAAGGAACGAACGAACGAACGAACCCTGCAACCAAGTTCCCACACAAACTTGTGTGAGTGCAGGTGGAACGATGCCACCAACAGGTCACCCACCCCTGCACCGGGAAAGGCCATCAGAAATTGTTTGAGGGAATTTTAAGGCATTCTCCCGGTAACTATCATTTGAAGCAGAAGCCCCGGAGCGGGGTTACCTTTGCGAAATCCGTAGTGAAATCGTTCGAGCGAGTAAGTGATCTATATATTTTTAATGAATTTTCATTTCAGTGACAATAATTGTTATTTGCATATTTACATGTTACTCAACCATTTCTAAGGTATGAGTTCACTGAAGTCATGATTAATCACTGATCTTCTTCTCACATCATTGCAGAAATAAGACAGGGTTAAATAGTTCGTGTATAATTTTGTTACTTTGGGATTTGTATTTCTCAACTAAGCAGAACAGAAAATATCATAGTGGTCCTTGTACTTTCTATTTCTTATAATGTTCCATTGTTCTCGGTCAAGACGTTACAAACTGGATAAGAGTGTTCTCAATCACATTTTCATATCCCTTTGTCTCATATTAGAAATTAGTCTTTTCATCATGGAATATTCTCTATATGTAGGCTATTTAGTGCACTTCTATGCATATACCATGTTTGATGATTGAAGAACTATGCTGTTATCAGTTATGTGAATGATATTTTCTACAGGAACCAGGACTTTAAGAATGTTTACAATTATTTAGCCATTTAATGAATTTACAACTTGACTGACAAAATGTAAGTCAGCGGTTCTTAAGCCCTTGAGACCATGACTACCATCCAAATGATTTACTGCTCGAGTAGCAAGAATGTAAATCAGTGGTTCTCAAGACTTGGCAGCAATGGTACCCCAAAAGGTTTTACGGTAACATGGGAAACTATAACCCAGTGGTTCTAAAACCATTGGTGATGCTGACCCCAAACTGAAAATGCTGCTCTACGGGCACAGTGTGAACCAGTGATTCTCAAACATTTGATGACCACAGCCCCAGCTATCACATTTGTAAATAAGCAGACAGCCAGATAGAGGTTGAGAACTCCAGATACGCTATAATGTCAGTTAAGTAGGAGTATTTCATAGATACTATATAACACTTTGTTATTGAATGTTAGCTATGATTGTTTTAATTTGATTTCTGATGGACGCTTATCGCTTAGCAGACATCGGAGATGATTGCTCTTGAAACACCACTAATGGGACTTCAATTGGTTAATCATCCAGTCCAACCAGGTTACCCTACAAAACCAGATTACCCTACAAAACCAGGCTACGAGTTGAGGATACAAACCAGGTGACCATACCAAAACCGAGTTTACTCCTACCAACCATATCCTATCAACCAGTAACCCCTTCCTTACCAAACATCCCACACCAGAGGGTTCAAACCTGAGTCATAGTCCCATAATCAGAAGATGTATTCAGCAGGGCTGACTTACTCCATCCGTATCTGTGATGCGCACTGAGTCCAGGGAAGCAAACTCTGCCACCTATTGAATCCATTGATCTGTTTATGCTACCTAAGTGCTGGGACAAACCAACCAAGAGAGTCAGAACAAACGCCATCTCCACAGCTACTAAAGTCCTGGGGGAGTTGAGTATAAACCCTACCTACAACAATAAAAGGGATCTCCTAGTCCAGATGATGACCACAGTAGTTGTTTTTTTTTTCTAAACAGAAGAGCAATTTTTTTTTTCATATTTAGATGTAAATTTGAAGATGTGAGAATGTATACTCTTTTTTTAAAATTCAACTTAACCGCGTCTGTTGTTATTTTTCTTGTTAACTTTATTTGGGCTGTATTTTGTTTTAAACATAAATCTACACCCTGGGGGCCGAGCCATAAGTAAACTAACTTACAGTGGGTCGGGATGTTTTAGTTAATGTGGCTGGACACCAGGGATTTCTAGTAGACTATTTCCCGAGGAGAGCCAGTTCCATTCAAACTTGTAGACTATCTTAAATATATCAAAGATTATTATCTTTTATTCTTCCATTCCATCCAATCTGTCCTTCTCCTCAAAATCGCCACCACAATAGCAAAAAAAAAAAAGAATAATATAAGCATGAAATAGAAAAAAGGAATAATATAGACATGGAATAGCAAAAAAAGGAATAATATAGGCATGGAATAGCACAAACAAGAAGGAATAATATTGGCATGGAATAGTGTCACGGGACGCGAGTAAGTCTGCATTTTAATTCTTAAAACCAGACATCGTCTTCATCAATCGTGGTAATCCGACCAATTTCGCATGGACTGTTTACATAACAATAGACAGTGGGTCAACAGATTATTGAGGTAATCGCTTCAACGTCTCGGTTGTGTTTTCACAAAGGCAGGAAGATACAAGCAATATTATTGTGGCTAGCCGTAGAATATAATGGACAGAGCGCGAGGCAGTTTTACAATGAGTAATTTAAGCAGGTTCTCATCGAACCGACCCAATAACAATTGAGTAACGGCGACGCAGTGTCTGAGCCAGGGACAACATGAAAAGAGTGAGACTATGTCATTATGTAAAGACTATTAAATGCTGCACAGACACTCAAAAGACGAACGCAGACAAGTTGTCTCGGATAAGCAAAATATGAGAGCGACCATAGCAAAATAATACAGGAAATTTTACACAGTTTGAGGACGGAATGTCTGACTTTAGGAAAACAAACGAAATTTCACATGACACAGGAAGCGAACCCGAAAAAATCGCCCTAGGCGATTCAGACGATATATAACCCAACTATATTCATTGCTTGGCATTGGTAAGAGAAACCATTCCGCCAACCAAAACGTGGGTTCTAGATTTCACAAGAAAGAATCAAGACATTGTGTCAGTGAAATTCGTATAGGGACACCAAGGTTAGTAAAATATATTTTGTACTTTATCATTTTTATGTCTTAACTTCATTCAGATAATAATATACATATTTATTTTCCATAAATATAACACTGTAAATACCAGTCACGTTTATTATAATATTATATTTCACACTAATAAGTACAGGTTGCAATAAACGCCATGCAGAGAATGATTATATTTATAAGATTACACAGTTTCCAGTAACTATAACGAAGTAAATACAAGACACTTTTATTTTGCCTTTTTACATTACCGGTTAACCGTGCAGTAAACACCGCGCAACCATTTCTTCTAGTGATAAGATTTCACACACAAGACACTACAGGCGTAGCATAGTTTACGGGATACTTACAAAGGGTTCATTATTTTATCCATCACAGTGGTAGAGACAGGGACCATTTGAGATACTCATCCTTCGTCTACTACGTGGTTGGCGTTAAATTACGGGACAAGCTTTAGAGTAGGGCCGACCGAGATACTGCGACGACACGCATCTCACACGTAATTAACGGCAACAACCTACCAATACTCCACGGGGGTCAGAAAGGAATTTACCAGGCGGTGAAGGGTCTTTCTATCATCGACTACCCACACAGAAAAGTAAGCAGAAAATACCCATAAGGATTGATGCATTACTAACGAGCTGTCCACGTGAAGTTAATGATCTGAAGTGGCAGTCGCCAACGGATGATTTTTACACCAAGTGCCTAGAGAAATCTTGATCAGAAGTGGCAGTAGCCAACGGACGATTTTTACAAGAAGTGCTTTGAGAAACTATGATCAAACGCTGCAAGAGCAGACGGGAGATCTGGTAAACCCAGTGCCTACAACAATTATTGAGATCCTGAACTACCAGCAATAATGGACAGATTCTCGCAGTAAAAATTTGATGCGCCAACAAATACGACTATACACCCTATTTCCATCATCATCACCACATAAGCAAAATACCAACACAACAAAAGGACATCCGCATATCAGACGAAGTCTCACCCGCCTAACATTGTGTTCAACCTCACCCCTGAATAAGACACCTCGGACGCTCGGGACAATGTCAACACATGCATTGTGAAAGACAAAAGTACAAGCCGTGAACACCTGACGAAATCAAGGGGACCACCCGTGTTAGTGTAGGCAGACAAAGACTTGTCCATTGTGTACAAACACCCAGAGTTTATTGACAGTCAGCAAGAGACCAAGACAACAAGATATCCTTTTTGTTAGTATTTAGGAGTTACTCCCATTCATCATCATCACATACCTAGTACAGATTTAAGATTCATTGGTGTATTTTGCACTAACTATTATCTTTTTTTTTCACAGGTGTAGTTAATGTCCTTCCTAGTTGCATTTTATTAGTGTACTTGAATGTTGTTATATTTCAATAAGTTAATAAATGTTGTAGTTGTATTTACCAACACACGTTATTACATATATAAAGAAGGAAAGAAAGTGTGCGAAAGAGACATACTGTTCTTCCTTTCTTCCTCTTCTGTTCACTCAGTGTAATAGGGGAGTAGGGGCTCGTTAGCATTATAATATAGAGAAGGAGATAGAGTGGTAGGAGTTATAGTGTCACGAGATATAGAATCACTGGGACTGTCTGCGGGGAATTTATCCCAGAGTCTTACATTCGCCTTCTCCACTCCTGCTGCCTATTTCCAACGGGTTGCCAGGCAAATCTGAGCCATTGATCAAGCCGACACCACACAGATAACTCTCTTTGGTTACCCTTCGGGATAACCCTGTGACAAATAGTAAACAAAACGGAATGATATACGCATTAAATAGCAAAAAATAAAATAAAAACAAGGAATAATATAGGCATGGAATAGCAACACAAGGAATACAATAAGCATAGAATAGCAACAAAAAAAGGAATAATATAGGCATGGAATAGCAAGAAAATGAATAAAATAAGCATGGATTAGCAACAAAATAAGGAATAATATAGCCATGGAATAACAAACAAAAAAGAAATACTACAGGTATGGAATAGCAAACAAAAAGGAATAATAAAGGCACAGAATAGCAAAACAAAGGAATAATATAGGCATGGAATAGCAAAAAAGGAATAATATAGACATGGAATAGTAAACAAAGGAATAATATAGGCATGGAACAGCAACCAAGAAAAAAAAAGGAATAATCTAGGCGTGGAATAGCCAAAAAAAACATATTTTTAAGAAATGAAATCGATGTAAACCTAACAACAGTACGTGCTTTAAACTCCGAAAACAATCTAATCTCAGTTGTTCTTTTTTAATTTTAATTTAAAAATTTTGTCTTTACCAATTTCGGTGCATCCCTCCCAAGACCTGGCCCTGTGAGCACCTACCAATAATTTCCATATAATAGGATTTCCAGGATTGTTTCAATTTGTTTCTTTTTTGGTGCGTCCACCTGAGTCTACAACAATTTTCACTAAGAAAAAAATAATTGACTGACATGTCAGCATGGATGTGGCAACAAGTTAAAACAGATCTGCGACCATAAAGTGATGCTACCGGACAAGACTGGCGTATAGTAAGATATTAATATTGTCAGGTTGTGCATGTGGCTAACAGTATCAACATGTAACAGAAACGGCTACATAAACCAAACATTTAAATAGTCCATATATTGCTACTGTGCAGGCTTACTTGCATGGGTTCAACACCCTCTGGTAGTCTAATGTTATTAAGCAACGAAAAGAAAGACAGTCAGAGTGACAGAAAGAAAAGAAAAAAAATGTGGAAGATTCTTGAACACAAACGCTCATCTACAACTCACTCAACATGAAGTTAACAATAACTTATAAGTAATACGAGTAGTAACATATTTGTAACACTGTATTTGACGTCGGAAATAGTAACGGATTTATGAGCAATTAACCATACTAATTGCTTTATCAGTAATGTCCCATCTGTTCCCACCAAAGCAGAAATCTTTTCATGGTGCTTTCCAGCCAGGGAACTAACTTGCGCGCCAGTTGAAATAACGCGTATTTCCTCATAATTACACATGAATACAGAATTACCTATTTACACGAAGATGAAATGAATTGTTGTATAAAACGGTTAACATAATTTTTTTTAAATTTCTTATGAATGGTGTTTAACCGAGACTATATTAACCAGGATTATTTTTGTTTTCTTCGGTGAGCTTCAGTTACGTAAAAGAACTGTATTAACAATCACTTCTCTACCCGACCTGCGGAAGGACGAATATTCACTGATTGCCTGACCCAGTGGAAGGAGATAACCGAACTTACCATTGCTACACATGTAGTCTTCATGGATCAGGACTTATGAAATCTGCCTCAAGCATAATACTAACTAACTACTGCATATAGCTTGCAAGCGCGTGCAGCTACCACTTCGTGACATTAGACCGCATGACGATAGTCCAAAGGCCGCTGGATCTATAATACTGACTAGTGTTTTCACTGTTTCTAATAATAGCGATAAAAGTGTTCTATGGTATTCTAACATCAGTATTTTGAAAGGATAGTAGATCAAACAGACAGGAGTATTTTCAGCGTCTTTCTGAGCCATGCAAAAAAGTAGGATTGCTTTAACGTGGAAAACAAAACTGGCCAGTTCTTTAAAAAGATGAACAGTTTACAATAATCCATGAAACAAATCGTTCATCATCAAAGAGACCCATATGTAAGTTAAACGCGTTCGTGTATCATCTTGATCAAGGAACTGTCGAGATCTTTTTTCAGAAATCTGAGCTTTAATGTTTGAATTATAAGAATGACACTGTGTTCTAAAGCAAACGATGAGAATGTCTGTGAATGACTTGACGACGCCGCTGGCAAGTATTAATGTTAAATATTTATATTCCGTCTTGATACATAGTTCTTACATTCCAGTATCCAATTTTAGAAATCTCCTTAGCCCCCAAGATATTAGAGTGAGTCATGTTTACTGTCGAGCCTGGTTCTGTTTCGGTAACAATAGCTTGTTTTACGATAGTGAATTGTTAACTCACTGATCAACCCTCCGATCCAACCGACCGATTCAAGGGTTTCGAACAAATGTCTTAGAAAACTCATGAACATCAGTTGGAAAGAATTCAAGACTAATCGACAAATAAGAGAAGACTCTAGGCAGAAATATGTCTCCGACTATATAAGGAAAAGACGATGGTCATATATCGGTCATGTCCTACGAATGCAAAACAACAGAATACCACTACAGGCGCTCACTTGGGTTCCTGAGGGTAAGCGGAAAAAAGGAAGACCAAAAGAAACACTCAGAAGAACAATAATAAGAGAAGGAAGAACGTTGGGCCTAAATAATGTGCAAGAGCTAAGAGGAGTGGCGTCACAACGAACAACCTGGAGAGCACTGGTTTCTGCCTTATGCGCCGTGTTTGGCGCTTAAAGAATTTATTATTATTATTATTATTTATATTCCAAGGCGCGACATCAGTTAGAAGTGCTCAGTCATGTGTCTTGTGACGCCCTGTGATATACCCGGATGATTGCTCGTCAGGTGGAAACAGCTCGTTGTGTGAAGTAGATTCAAGTGAGAATAATTGTTAGACAAGAGCAGCAGATTAAAGGGAGAGTAAGTGTTAGATGTAGAATTCTGTTAGAATTAATGTTAGATATGGGAGATACAAGTTGGAGATTTAGTGAAAGTAAGTGTTAGATAAGAGATAAGAAGAAGACGCTGGCGACGGATAGGACACACACTGAGGAAGCCTTTACAAAGCAGTTTTAAGATCTTAAAATAAAAATAAATAATGAAAATTTGAGTTGAACAAATTATGCATTTTCTAGCTCATAATTACTGCCTGATGTTCGAGAATATATATGTATACACATACAATGTTGCCTCGTTTTGGCGAGACGCAAACCATTCAACCTAAACACAGGGTCTGTCGTTTATATTAGGGCACGTGTCAAAATATAAAAGACCTATCAGTCTGGTTAACTGTAATAAATTAGGAAGTAAGCAGAAATCAAAAGATGGAACGTTGATGTCTGCGTTGCACCTATTACCGAATGTCATCATGATGATAAACTGCTGATGACATTTTTTTCTTCTTCGTCGGTCGCTCTCAAATAACCAAGTATATCTCTCTTATAAAGCTGATAGTCCGTCTTAGGTTTCTCTCATCACCATACAATCTCATCCTCTGCATACTGGATTCTTGATGTTCCTTCTGCCATATTTCTCTACAGTTTTTCTGATTATTGCTTTTATCTCTTCACATGTAGTTCTGCCTTCTGTTTTGGTTTTCCTTCCTCCCTCTTTGGCAAGTGTACCTGCCTTCTCATTTCCATGAATCTTGCAGTGTGCGAGGATCCGTATGTTTACTTTTTTGAATGCATAGCTGGTTCCCGTTAGTGATTCTGCCAGGTTGACCAATTCATCATTTTTATTGTTTCTGAGACCAGAGATGACTGACGGAGAGTTTGTAAAGAGCACTATCATGTCTCTAGTAAGATCTTTTTTTTCCACGACGGTAATTGCAGCTGTTTTTAGTGCTTCTGCCTCGGCTTTGAGGTTGTTTGACAATTTCCCAATGGTCTCGCCTATATAGTTGGTGATAGGCATCATCTTTAAAGTGACCTACGTGTTCTCTGTCCCATTTGGACTTGAATATTGTTTTTATAGTTGGTTAAGCAATTTCATAAGTTGTCTCTATATCGTTTTGTTGCAGGGCTTTTCCTTCTTTAGCAAGTTTATCTGCCTCTTCGTTGCCTGGAATGTTGCATTTGGCTGGTATCCACTGAACTGTGCACTTGTTGAAGCATTTGGCCAGGCTTTCAAGTGAGTTTATCAGATCTTTAAATTCCTTAGCATGATTGCTCTTTAGGGCTGTTATTACTGAGAGGGCATATGTAAAGATCACTATCTGTTTTTCTGCATGTGCTTTGTACCCAATAAGAGTTTCCGTTGCCTATACGCATTCTTTGTGTTTCTGTCTGAATTCCTTTACTTCCAATGACAGATTTTAGATCAGGAAAACACCATCTTTTCCACAGTGGGATAATTGAGATTGGTGGTATTTCCTTTGCGATTGAGTTTGCTAGAATGGTATCTTTGTTAATGTTATTTTCTTTTCCTTGGGCACCAAAAAAAAAAAAAAAAAAAAAAAAAATACTTCGCTTGAGCCTGCCACTTCCTAGCCTGTTTATTCTCTTGCACATGGGATGTCCTTTGAGTCTCTTAAATTTTTCAGCTCGTTGTAAGATTCTGTTGTCTCGTCTGTACTCCACTGACTGTAGCCCTGTAATGATTTCTATATGGTTGATTTTCGTGGAATTTAGGGCCCCTGTTATGATACGTGCTAGCTGATTTTGGAATTTGGTTACTTTTTTCTGATATATTCCATTCTCATGGTATTGATGACTGCGATGATGTTGATGGAGTTAATAATAATTATGGAGTCTAAGTAACAAATAATAAAGTAATAACATAAATGTGAATTTTTTTTTTTTTTTAAATATTACAAAATACCCTCTTTGCCAACTAACCAGCAAGATACACATTAATTATAGGGATTGGGGCAGCATGCAAGAAATAACAAATATGAAGGTAAAATATAGATGAAAGACACCAGAAAGGGACCATCGCAAGATTTGTTATCTTTAAGCCAAAGTAACCAAAGCCTCTTGGGTGGTGCCTTATGACGTTTTCCGTCCCAGCTTTGATCTCGCCGAGCGTCGGTGCCTGCATATAGCCAGATAAGGATCAATTGAAATGAATGAAAAGAATTTAAAACGTGCAGACGAGCCAAAATAGCGTAGAGTCGCCAAGATCCAAGCACAAAGTCTACGTGCTTGACGAACTACGGCGTGTGGATTTGTAACACGATAGTTGATTTAACTAAAGATTCTAGCGCTGAGGCCTCGTTTATCCCTGGACTGTTAGAGCCCTCTGAGAGTAAACAGAGCTCACGAGGGGTCTACAGGGTGGCTCCTTCTGGAACAAAACGGGAGAAGTACCCCTGGGTGTCTCATTTAATCAGGTTCACACATTTAGCGGACACGTCCACACAAGAGAAGACATGTGACTTGCAGTGGGGGCAGAAGGGGGGATACCTTCTCTCTCACTGGGTGATGAGTTTATGAGTTTTTATCTTATTTGATGTTGGCTTTCGCCCTCCCTGCATTTCTTCTTTTCCTGGTCTGTTTTTTTTTTCCTTCCCCCTTCCCATTCGGAAAAAAAGGTCGCACTACTTCTGTCACGACACGGGTCTGTGTTCGTGGGTTTGTCAGCAGAAACAAGAGATGATTCATGATAACGTAGGCAGATTAGAGTAAGGATTACTGCCGATATGAGGGTGAACGAACGAACGAACGAACGAACGTTTATTTTCAAAGGGTTGAGAATTGGGCACGCAGGCCCGTCTGACATTCTGCCCTTCCTTTCTCTCACCTTTCATACTGAATTCATTTAACAATGATAATGATTGCGCTAGATGCTGCTGATAGTGGTAATTATTGTGAGTTTATGAGTTTTTATCTTATTTGATGTTGGCTTTCGCCCTCCCTGCATTTCTTCTTTTCCTGGTCTGTTTTTTTTTTCCTTCCCCCTTCCCATTCGGAAAAAAAGGTCGCACTACTTCTGTCACGACACGGGTCTGTGTTCGTGGGTTTGTCAGCAGAAACAAGAGATGATTCATGATAACGTAGGCAGATTAGAGTAAGGATTACTGCCGATATGAGGGTGAACGAACGAACGAACGAACGAACGAACTTTATTTTCAAAGGGTTGAGAATTGGGCACGCAGGCCCGTCTGACATTCTGCCCTTCCTTTCTCTCACCTTTCATACTGAATTCATTTAACAATGATAATGATTGCGCTAGATGCTGCTGATAGTGGTAATTATTGTGGTGATGACGGGGGTGATAGTGCTAATATAATGATGTCAATATCTTCTTCTTCTTCCTCGTTTGTCCTGAAAAGGACGTTGGTTGCGTTGTGTCTGTTTACGCCGGAGATGCGATATCTGCGCCTTTTGGCCGACACATCCGACTTCAGCACGGCATTTTGGGGGACCGGGTTTGCCTTCCCTCTTCGATCCCTACTCTCTCAGCCAGGCTGCAGTGATGCAGCCTGTTTCCAGGACCACCACGTGATGTCAATATAGTAGTAGTGAATTGCATTTAGAGATACAAGGAGATCGAAAGAAATCATGTTGGACAAAACAATAAGATCTTTAATTGTAACTGTTAAGATTATCCTCTAATAAATGTCTTTGAGACGTGGAGAATAATAAATAATACAACATATAGATTACAGATTTTCATAAGTAGGGCCTTGGGCAGAAACAAAAGTGTCGACTAGGTTGAACGGGACGCGCCTCGCAAAAACAAGCAAAATTTTATTTAAAACAAAAAATATACAGATTAAATTAGTTTGGCAAGAGCACTCAAGTACAAGGGGATTGACATAAGTCTTGGGCCTGACCATGAAGGACATGTCACAGAGAGCTGAAATTTTGTATAGTGTTTATTCCTTTTCAATATAGCTACCGTCTGAATTGACAAACGTCTGCCATCTCTGCTTGACCTTGAAAAGACCTTGGGAGTAGAACACCCTATTTTTCAAACTAAACCAGTCATCACATGCCAGCATAACCTCTTCAACGCTGTAAAAATGATTTCCTTTTAGCTGTTTTTTTAAGATTTGGGAATAGAAAAACATCTGATGGAGCCAAATCTGGAGAATATGGTGGGTGTGGAAGAATTTCAATATTCAAATCGTTGGTTGCTAGCTGCACAAGCCGTGCTTTGTGAGAGGGCGCGTTGTCTTGAAGCAAAGGAAGATTTTGAGTGCGCGTTATCCCTCGTTTCCTGGTCACAACCTTTCTTAGTTTGGTGAGAAGATCTGCATAGTACTGTCCATTAACTGTGTTGCCACGAGGCAGATAATCTTTCAAAAGGACACCTTTGCCGTCCCAAAAAACAGTCAGCATCACTTTTCCTGCAGATTTCTGTGCTCTCGGCTTGACAGGTGTTGGGGAGCCCAGGGTTTTCCATTGCATGCTGGCAATTTTGGATTCGGGGTCATAATGGTGTACCCAAGTCTCATCTACTGTCACCATGGTCTCCAAAAAATTTTTTGACTGACACTTTTTGAGCAACTGTTGACAGCAATTTACCCTCGTTTGCTTCTGTTCACGTGTCAACAGTCGCGGAACCCAGCGTGCACACACTTTTTTCATGATCAGTCTGTTGTGTAAAATTCTATAAACTGTTCTTTCATTTAGTTTCAATCTACTAGCTATCTCCACAATTGTCATTTTTCGATCCTGGTCAATGATTTTCTTCACTCTTGTTGCATTTTAATCGTTGCACTCTGAGGCTGGTCTACCGGATCTTGGCAGATCAGCAACATTTGAGCGGCCGCACTTTAACTGTTGACACCAGTTTTTTTACCGAAGTATATGAAGGACAAGACTCACGAAACACTGGTTCCATCTCCCTGTGTATTTCTGTAGGTGTTTTTCCCTGAAACATCAGAAATTTTATCACAGCTCTGGCCTCCTTCTTTTCCATTGTTTTGTCAAATCTTTGGAGCAGCATATCCGGTCAATAGGGTACATTGCGCCGTGCACCGTAGCGGGGGAAACCATTGAAGAAACAAACGCGTACTTTACACATTCAGTGCAAATATGATGAACTTTAAATGTGCCAAGTTTCATCTTCCTCCTGTGTCTCCTTCATGGTCAGGCCCAAGACTTATGTCAATCCCCTTGTACAACTCATGGAAAGAATCGCGTACATACCCACAGAAATGGCGCGAGTACATACAGCAGAAAATTAGCAACGAATTAAAGCGGATAAAGAAATATGAAAAACGGAACCTGAGAAAGATGAATGGGCAGCTAGTGAGATGAGAGAGGCGAGCGGCGAAGAAACCAAAAATAGCGAAGATTAAAAAGCAACCTCGCACCGATGAAAAAAAAGTGAGAAAAAAAAAGCTGTAATTATAAGACGAGGGTAAAAATATGACAGCGGCACCAGTAAAATTGAAGACAACAAATATACTTTAAAAAAAAAAAGATAATGAAATGTAAAGAATCAAGGATAAACACTCCCTGAAGCTGTGAATAGTATTCATGATTAGAAGTGCGTGTCTATTGCGCGTTGTCGTGTTTCGTTGGCGTTCATCTGCATGAACATAATTTCTTATCTTCATAACGGATTCCGTAGTCTCACTACCAAAGTCACGACCCAATTATTAATCTGCTGCCAAAATCTTACGAGAACTGAAATTTTTAAAAAGTTAAAAAAAAAAAAAAAGAAAGAGAGGCGTACACACAAATAAAAACATTTCCCTGCAGTGAAACAGTGTTTAAAATTCGTATAGATTTACCAGATTTTTTTCGACACGATCAGTTTCTTACCGTCTGTCTCTGAATAACAATTATGTGTGAAAGTAAATTGCTGGACAATTTCATAAAAGTGAAATAATTGCCCCGTCCTCTTGTTCATAATTTTCGTTGGTGTGTGTGTATGTGTTTAGATTTTTTATATGTCGATTTTTTGTTGGTTCGATTAGAAGAATTGTGTGTGTGTGCGCGTGCGTACGTATGGTGAGCTAAGGAGTTGTAGCGGATGGGTAATTGTGAAGGAGATAAATAAATTTGAAAAAAGTGTTGAGCACGGGTCGGTAACCGGTCAATCTTGATCTGTCGGTAGATCTGAAGGCATCATTTGGTATATATCTAGATGACGTAGGTTAGGGGTCACGATCTACCGTTAGCTCCCAGCAGATGATCTGGTAGATTTTGGCGACTGCGGGGGAAGGGTGGAGAGAAAGAATGATTTTTTAAACTAGAGAAAATTGGACTAGACCTCTCCCACCAGCATTTAAAATCGCAGTGTCCCCTGGATTATTAAAGGTACTTTTTCCGCATTTCTTATTAAAACTCTCGTGCTGACTACTGAAATATTGTATATACGCGAACTGCGTAAGACAGGAACGCGCGATGTTTTCTTTGTAAGATTCATCATCTCACACCCCTCCCCTTCTCTCCTGAGCTTAAAAGTACACTCACACACAATATATATATATATATATATATATATATATATATATATATATATATATATATATATATATATATATATATATATATATATATATATATATATATATATATATATATCAGAATCTTTATTCTCCAGAAAAAAACATTGATATGTACTGACATGATATAATAAAATACAACATGGCATGTAGGAGAATCATTTAGAGTCTGCAAGTGTGCTAAACCCTGCCCAGGAAACAATCGCCAAACGTTCATAATCCGTTGAATTCAGTTCGTCACATGACAATCAAACCTTTATGTTTTCACCTTTAAAATATTCAGCAATATAATCCTGAACATGGCCCAACACACTGCAAACTCATACAGTGTTAATGAGGGCTGTTACCACATGTATACATACATACAGTGCCGGATTTACATATGGGCTGAGCGGGCTGCAGCCCAGGGCCTCATAATCTAAGGGGGCCTATGCCTCCTGCCTAAAAAATAAAAAAATTCACCATTAATTTTATTCCATTTGTAGTGATAAAAATCAGGGGCGTACCTAAGCCAAAAATGTGTAAGCACAAATCCAAAATTCAGGAATAACTGATGAAAGTGATCAAAGCACACATTCTTGATTCTACTATGTAGGCATAGTTGCTAGTAACATTAAACACGTATGACTGGATAACAGTTACACAAATACGCGCTTACTGTTTAGTAAAGTTTGTGGAGGCTTTAACCCTTTGTTTTTCAATTTAGCCAAAAGAAGAAAATGCGACCATTTCTTGCCAGCTTCGCCAAAATGCGAAGCTATAATAAACCTAAGTTAAATTCCGAAATAAAAAACATTATGAACATTATTAGAGTCTAGAGTAATGTCCCGTGTATTTTGAAATCAAGTGAGGATTCTTTTATACCATTGTGAATCACAATAATATTTGACTTTTAGTGTAAAGAAAAATGAGTAAGCGATATGAAAGTGGTGCTAGTAAACGAAAGCGACAAAACGAACAGAAGGAAATACTGAAGCATTTAAAGCCAACCACGTTATATGGCTTTGTACAGCAGGCAGAAACCGCCCTGCATAGCCTCTCAGATACAGAACTTTCATGTTTACAAACAGAAGAAAATAAAATAGACTACACTGAGCAGTCTGGGCAGACTGATGATAAACAACCAGTTTATATACAGAACACAGCCTCTCAAGAACTTCAAGGAGAACTGTTGTCAGTAACTACTACTACAAATACGGAAACTTCTGGAGAAAGTGACAATGAAGTGAGAAGACCTATAGCCAAAGAATTAAAACAAGGCGCTGAAGGAACATCCCACGAGATAGTTACATTAAAAGAAGCAATCCAAGTTCATTACCATCTTAAAGACTATGAACAAGCAAATAAGCTCAGCGAAAACCCTAGAATTGCAGACACAAAAATACCAACTGTTCATGCTACTAGTGATTTCAGAGATAATAATGACGTAGGTTTATGGACGACATTGAATAACGAGGAAATATCATTCCGGATTGCAAAAGGCCCATCGGAATGTCAGCACTGGGATCAGCCTTTTACCAATTCGAAGCGAACATACAAAAACCAAGCCCGATTCTGTTCAAAGAATGTATTCCATTCCACTAAAGTAAATAGAGAAACCTACCCTCGAGAATGGTTAGTGTATTCTCCCAAAAAAGAAAAAGTCTACTGTTTTGAGTGCAAACTTTTCTCTAACCAAATTACCTCAACTACAGTTTTAGCCTCTACTGGATTCGATGATTGGCATCACGCTTCTCTTGTTCAAATCCACGAAAACTCTGAAAATCATATGAACTCCTTACGACCATACTTAACAAGAAAGTGTAGTCAAACGTTAACATCAAAACTCGGAGCGGTTAGCAAATCAAAGCAGAGCAGGATTAGTGGTGGCACGTACTTCAGCGAGTTATTGCCGACATCAAACAAGCAGGTTATTTTAGTTTATCAGTTGATTCAACCCCTGATGTTTCCTATGTTGATCAACTTATTGTTAGATATGTTTCTCCTAGTGATGGTTTACCAGTTGAACGTTTTCTGAGGTTTTTTGAACTGAAAGATCGTATCGAAGAAAGTATGGCTGAGCTGATACTGAACTACTTCAGTGAAATTGAAATTAATTTCAGTAAATGTAGAGGACAATCATATGACAATACAGCTAATATGGCTGGAAAGTATAACGGCGTTCCATAAAAACTCTGCAAAGGAACAAGTTTGCAAAGTTTATTTCATGCGCTGGACATTCCTTAAATCTAGTTGGACGAACCGCAGTTGACTAGTTCCTGGATGCAGTGAATTTTTGTTGGTCCAATAAATGAGCTTTATTGCTTTTTCTCAGCTACTACAAAAAGATGGTCCGTGCTAAAACGTTTCTTGCCTCCAGAGTAAAAAGTTCCTAAGCATTTATCAGACACAAGATGGGTTGCTCACGCCAAAGCTACTGCAGCTATTAGTATTCGCGAAAGTTATGCTAACATTGTTGAAGCCCTCAGTCATATTTACTGTGATGAAACTGAAGAAGGAGATACTAGACGACATACTGAAAAAATTCTACAAAAAATGGAAGAATTTGAATTATTTTCATGCTTCACCTTTGGACACATTTGCTAGACCAATTTCATAAAGTTAGCAAGGCCCTCTAAAGTTCGCAAATTTCATTGAGCACATGTGCAAAGATTTACAGCTCACTATTGCAGTTCGTATCAAACACTCGGGCTAATTTTGATGAAACTGAACAGCAAGCAAAAATTACTCTACCGGATGTAGAGTACAAAACTGTCAAAAGAAGGCAGAGAGTACGAAAAAAACAAAATAATGATGGGGCAGCGCGCGAAGCTTTAGACGAACTTTCTCCAAGATACAGCTGTAGAATATATTCATTTATTTCTGTCATGGATGCTCTTGAAGCCAACATAGACAGACGAGCAACAGTGTATAGGAGTGTAGCTGGCAATTTTTCATTTTCGGTGAACCTGCAAGCAACCAAGGAACAAATACATAATGGTGTCGAGATGTTGATGCAAGACTATCCAAAGGATGTTGACCTCAGTCTAGTCGATGAACTCTTGCACTTCCACCTGCACGTCAAACAAGCTCACAATGAAAAAGAAAATTTCAGCCACCAGCCATATCAAATAATATTCTAAGAAAAAATTCAGACAGCTTTTCCAAATATGGAAACAATTTTCAGGTTGTTACTGTGTTTAATGATTACTAATTGTAGTGGTGAAAGATCATTTTCTAGACTAAAAAGGATTAATGGTAGCCGTGTGGTAGAATTTAATTAAATCTAATGAAAAACGTCATTTTTGTTTTTTAATGTTTTTATGAAGCCAAACCATTTCTCTCCACAATACATAAGTTTATATTGCCCAGTGATGCATAGTTTTTTTTTACTTTTTAAAGGATAAGTGACCAGGGGGTGATATTAATTTTCCTTGACAACGCATTGTTTACCTCTGGTTACTAACCACTTTTTGAAAACATTAAGATTCCCACACTAAAATGGTGAATTGATAATGATTCCATAACTCTTCTGTACCAGAAAAACACCAGAGAACCATTTATGAGAAGGGACATTACTCTCCTTAAAGTCAATTGTTTATGAATCATTTGGTACATGTGGGCTGAAAATTTCAAAGTTGTCGGAGTTCAACCATTCATATTACACCTGTTTGAGTGAAAAAGTTACGTTATTGTGGTAAGCTGTACAAATCAATTTAACAAGAACAATATGGGTGACAAAAAAAAGGGGTAGGAAGTTAAGAAAACACAAGTTTTTTGGCAACCAGCGCCCTGGTGATGTTGTTAGCACAACAGAAAATAATGAAGCAGCTATTATCGATAACGAAGTTAAACCTTCATCTGTGAAGAAATTGAGGAAAAGCACTCTCTCAACCCATACAAAAGATGGACAAACAAATAATGCTTTCATTCTTATAAGTATGGAGCACTTGAATAACTTCATAACAGCAAACATGAGATGTGTAGAATGTTGTGGGTTTATAGTGTCGTGCAGGCTCAATGAAGAATCAAAGCAAGGTTTCTGTCACACAATCGTTGTCAAATGTAGCAACTGCTTGTGGAAAACATCTTTCACAACATCAGGAGATGCAGAAAATGTAGAGGAGACAGGGATAAACAGAAAAAAGAACATGGAAATCAATGTAAGGATGGTAATGTTTGTACGATCACTTGGCCGAGACCATGCAGCGCTTGAAAAGTTTAGCTTTCACACTAGTGCCCCGCCACCAATGACAAGACATAGTTATAGAGACATTTGTATGCATGTGCATGCTGCTAGCCAAGCAGTGGCTGAAGAAAGTATGTCTGAGGCTGCTTAAGAAATTAAAATGCAAAGGAAGGGGATATATATACTCTTGGAGGTCATTAAGATAAGGTAAGTGCACAATATAACTTTTTTAAAACAAATTTTTTCTCCTGTTTTCTTCTTTTTCTCACTTTCCCTATTTAGCACGACATGTACATTTTGAGACGCGATATCTCAAGAATGAATTGTTGGAATGCTCTGAAACTTTGCAGAGTATTTCTTAACATCTTGAACCTTGTCCTGAACCAAAATTTGATTTGCCCTCTCAATTTGTTTTATTTGTACAGATGTTTTGCATACTAATGAGGTTCAATAAATTTCCAATTTTTTTTTTTTTTTACAAATGGTCACACATAAGACATGCTATATCTCAAATATTTTTAATTTAGGACATAATTCACTCACTTGTGGACTTGTATGCAGAATTTCAACCCTATAAGTTGAGAAATAATTATGTTATGTGGGTTTAAAATAACCCTGCATTTTTTATACTGCGGCGGCCATTTTGAATAGCTAATTAGCATAATTATGCAATCACTCATGTGGTTAGATTTCTCTCTTACCAAGGAACATTTTAACATATATAGGCAAAATGTAAAGTTATATATAAGAAAAATTCATGTTTCTACCACACGTCAACAATGTCCCAAAATCGGTTGTCTGATCTTAGCTTTCTCTGCATAGAAAATGATAAACTGCGACTTACTGATTTTAATGACATAAATGATAAATTTGCATTAAAAAAAACTCGACAGAAACTGTTTTGAGTTTGTATTTAGTGTAATGTTTAAACATAGCTATGAAAGTTGTGTGTGAACGTCTTCATTAGTTCCATACTTTTGTAAACTTATTAAAGGTTATAAATTTATAAACAATCTTTTTATTAATGCTAAAATTTCGAAAATGTTCTACTTTCATTGTGTGGATAAAGAAGAGAACGAGGTTTTTTTCTCATAATCAGATGCTATTAAGTTTGGGCCTCCCAAGTCTTCTAACCCAGGGCCTCCAGTTGCTTTAATCCGGAACTGCATACATACTTACATACATACATACATATCAGAATCTTTATTCTTCAGAAAATACTTTGATATGTACTGACATGATATAATAAAATACAATATGGCGTATAGGAGAATCATTATAATCTACATAATGTAAATTTACATAAATTTATACAGCGTTTATGAGGGCTGTTACAACATACATACATACATAGTACATACTTACATAGAAGATCTATAGAGGGCTCAGTGTTACTAAATTATCCTAAAAGATCCTGGGTTGCCGACTCCTGACGTAGGGGAAAAACATTTTTAATCTAAGTAAATTTCGGACATGACCTCTCCCACCAGCAATTAAAAGCACCGTGTCCCGATGTTTAAAGGTACATTAACCGCATTCCCAGTGAAGCCCCGCAACCTAGCTTATTAAAATACACTTTATTCGTAAACTGTATAAGATAGACAGCGATATTTTCTTTGAAATGAAGTTAATATTTGGTAAAATATTTAGTTTTAATTTTCCACCGCTCTGGTAGTGGCATTGACGGAAGCAGATGATTATGCGGCAGAGATCAAAGTACATACAGGCTGGACTTATTCTAAATTCATGTGAGAAGTCTTACATTCGATTGTTACATTTTCCTGTGACCTCCTTCAACCATCTTTTGTGCCCTTCCTTTTTCTCAACCGCTCTTTATCGCACTTGTTTCGCTGTCATCGACCAAGGTTGTTTTTTACCGTATCGTTTAACTTCATACGGTACCTGTCTGCTTGACCTGTTTTATATGGCCGCTCGAGGCGTTTGTTTGACTAATCGCTAACCAGACGGATTAAGAGACTACATTCAGCGTCATTCTTATTGTTAACCCAGACTTTTTTTTCGGGGAAGAAACATCATAACCGTTTGATTCGTGAACATGAATGAAAGAAATTGCCTCGAAAACAACATTGTTCGGCTTTGCAATATGGATAACAGGTGTTATTTGGGAATAAAGTGTTAGTCGCAAACATGACGTGCCCAAAGACACGACCGATTTCACTGGGATGTCGGAAGATAACCATCTTGTTAAAGATTAAGGCACAGGAAATGATATAATATTTCAGGCAGATTGACTGTGTGGTGGTAATCAGCTACGAGAAAGTAACATCTTGGAGGAGATTGTCAGTGATAGATCTGTGAAGAGATTGTCAGTGATAGATCTGTAATGTTGCGAGTTATTAAACATGATAAGTGTCAAGTGCTTGCTGTGTGTACACATTGACAAATATGTATTACATACACAGGGAGCGACAAACATGGCTCGTTTTCACAGCAAATTGTTAATTCACTAAACTCCAACACGTAAATACGATATCCGACGACTTTATGTCACAAACTTGAGTATAACACAATAACACAGGCAGACTGCCGCTTCGGCCATAAATCATCACATAAGAAAAGCACAATATATGATGTGCATAATTAGGACAGCATCTCATGGAAAGAATTTCACAATATCTTAAATATATTTCCTAATTTTCTTCAACCAGTTCGCCTTCACTCTCCACGTAATCTCTCCTCACTCAAATCTCTGTCTCGAATGCCCTTTTTACCCCTGACCCTTTTCACACCTGACCAGTCTTCACCACGACTTCGTTCACAACAACTCAGTCATGCCCGTGAACTCGACATTAGCGCTTACTGCTACTAATGCATTCATGCTCGCAGGCAAACTTAACATTCACTCACTTCACCTCCCAACTTACATAAACATATCTAGTTCCCACCGGAGCATGAGTACTGACATTCATTCTATAAACCGTTCGTGACATCCACCCCTCCCTCTCCAAGTGAAAAACATAGTTTTTCACTGGATGGGTGGTAGATATCAGGAAACCAACCATCCAAAACCTCTGATTACATATGTGGGCAAAATCTATAGCATCAGTGTGAAAATATGCCATCTACAAATAATCAATAATAACATTCTGGAGAACACAAAAATAAAATTAAAAAAAATTACAATAGAACCGAGTTGCTAGAAAAATACAACAGCAACTATATGGCAAAAATCATGCATCTCTAATTACACACAAAATTAAAGGTGATACATTACATCAATTTCACCAAATTCTACTATACCGGAGAATATCTATTCTATAACACTGTGCTGGATACACAACATATGATAAGAACTTAGCTTATACAAAAATCATGCAGAATACAGTTGACACAACATTACTCATGTCCAAGTATCAAATACTACATAGAAATGGTGGTTAAAAAAAAAACACACCCATTTACTACAAGCAAGTGTTCATAATCTAGATAACGAATCTGCAAGAACATTTAATTTACCCTGAATAGGAAAAACAGTGAAGTTGTACTGTTGTAACAACAACGACCACCTTGTTAAACGTGAATTTGGTGATCTAGATGACTTAAGAAAAGTCAAAGGACAATGGTCCGTTTCCAGTACAAAATGAGATCCTAACAAATACCTAGAGAGTTTGGAAACAGCCCAAATAATGGCTAAACACTCTCTCTCTATAGTGGCATATCGCGTTTCAGCCGGAAGCAACTTCCTGCTGACATACATGACAGGATGTAGAAACCCATCATGTTCTTGCATCAGACACGCACCAATGCCCACTGCAGAAGCATCAGTTCTCAGTACAAAAGGCTTAGCCAAGTCTGGCAGTAGAAGAATGGGCTCGCTGGAGAATACAGCTTTGATGTTCCTCAGTGCTCTATCACACTCTTCAGTCCAGACCACTCTGTTTGGCGTGCCCTTTTTAGTGAGTGATGTTAGAGCTGATGACAATGAAGAGAACCTGGGGATAAATTTATGATAAAAATTTATCAGACCGAGTAAACTACGTACTTGTTTCTTTGTTTTCGGAGGTTGCAAATTCAAAATTCTTCCAACTGTTTGATCAACTGGTTTTAAAACACCCTGTCCTACCACATACCCCAGAAATGTTAACTCCTGAAACCCCACCTTAATCTTACTGGGTCTTGCTGTAAGGTGATGCACCCGAAGGCATGATAACAGTGACTTCAATCCCTCTACATGTTCATCCCACGTGTCATGAAACAAACAAATGTCATCAATATATGTGATAACATCCTTCTGTCCCCTCAAAAGCATTCTCATCATTCTCACAAAAGTTGCAGGGGCATTCACCAGTCCAAAGCACATATAATTAAACTGGAAAAGACCCTGAGGGGTACAAAATGCTGTAAGTGGCCTAGCGCCTTCTGCTAAGGGAATTTGCCAATACCCCCTCGATAAGTCTAGTTTGGTAAAATACTTTGCCCCCGCTATTTGGGATAGGAGGACCTCTTGGTTGGGCATAGGTTCTGCATCTATCACTGTGACACTATTCAAGCGGCGGAAGTCTATACATATCCGTAGGGATTTATCCTTCTTCCGCACGATGACCATGGGAAATGAGTATGATGATTCAGATGGGGAGATAACACCTAAGCGTAACATATCATTCACTTCTTTTTCAACAGCAGAAGTATAATGTAGTGGAATAGGATATGGTCTCACCCGGATGGGCTCTCCATAGGTCAGTTTAATATCATGCTCAACTAAATCAGTTCTTCCAGGAATATCTGTGAGCACATCTTGAAATTCGCACAGCAGTGACTTCACCTGTTTCCTCTGATGCTGCGGTAGAGATGCAGAGACCTCTACATCTCCCCATGATTCTGAAGCAACCAATGGCAATAGTGGGATCTGGAGATTGACCTCCTCACCTTTGTCTCCATCTTCCTCGATGACTGCTGCACTAGCTACAGTAACTGTACTATCAAGAACAGCGTTCACAACTGGTTCCAGTTCAGTTGGACGTACTACATATGGTTTTAGCATATTAATATGGAAAATCTTCTCCTTCCCTCGGACTAATATCAGATAATCCACATCAGTAATCTGTTTCTTTACTTGAAATGGACCTTGCCAGCTCACTAGCAGGTGATTTTCTTTGGTAGGTAGCAACAACCATACCTCGCTGCCAGGACTGAGGGATACAAGTTTGCTATTCCTATTGGCGTATGCTCTATACCTTGCACCCGATGTCTGTAATGCCTCACGTGCTATCGAACATGATGTAATTATGCGTTCTCGCAAGTCAATGACATACTCATAACTTGACTTAACGCTATCATCAGCATAATTCCCGGTCAGTAAGTCTCTCAAAATTTTCATTGGACCCCGAGGATTTGCGCCAAATACTAGCTCAAACGGTGAGAATCCTGTGCTCTCTTGTGGCATCTCCCTGTATGCAAACAAAACTCCCGGTAGGTATCTATCCCACAACTGTGGAAAATCTCCTGTAACCTTACCTAGCATTCTTTTCAGTGTTCCATTGAACCGCTCGCAGACCCCGTTGCTCTGAGGATGATACGGGGTGGTGAACACTTGGGCTATGTCTAACAGTTTAGATATGTGTTTCATCTCTTCTGAAATGAATTGCCGGCCCCTGTCAGACAAAATCTCTTCAGGAAATCCTAATCTGCTAAATAAGCTCATTAGAGCCTCTGCTATATCCTTTGATGTGATGGATTTCATTGGCAATGCTTCAGGCCACCTTGTACATAGATCAACCAATGTTAGAATAAATCTATACCCCCGATCAGACATAACTGGAAGGGGCCCAATAATGTCTATTGCAACCTTCTGAAAAGGGCGAAATGCCAAATCTGTTGCTACTAATGGTGCCTTGGGAGTCCTTCCTTTCTGGCTTGTCTTCTGACACACTTTACACGACCGACAGTAAACCTTCACATCCTTATTGTATCCACGCCAGTAAAACTGGGACAACACTCTACAGCGAGTTCTCGCAATACCCGTGTGACCCGCAAAAGGGATGTCATGTGCTGTCCTTAACACTGTATTCTTCAGTTCCACTGGAATAACCACTTGTGTAATGACTGAATGTTGCTCTGCAAAGCATCTGATTAGAATGGAGTTCCTAATCTCAAACCAGTATCGAGCAGACTTGGTATGCCGTATGTTCTTGGACTCAGCCAACTGAAACAAAGGCAGAAGTGAAATGTCTTTCTTCTGCATGTCTACAAAATCCGATGCTGTAATTCCAGCAACCGTAGGCACCCAAGGGATATTATTGGGTTGCGATATCATAATATTTGCATCCTCAGCCTTAGTCTGAGCCCTCGTCATTACTGCGTTAGCAACCAAATCATGCCCATTTTCCCACTCCTCAATATCCTGACTGGTGCAATCATGAACCCCATTAACATTTCCAATAATGAGATCAGCGATGGGAGAATCAAGGACGCATACTCGAACTCTACCCGACAAGAAATGGGTGTCGATCTGCACAATCGCCAATGGATAGTACTCGACCTTACCACCAATGTAATGCATTTTGCCATCTTTCCAATATAATACGTATCCTTAATAAATGTCTTCCTAATACCAATGGTCGTACATCCAGTGTCCCTCAAAACAGATACAGGTTTATTCTCCACAAAACCCTTATGTAAAGTTAAGGTGCCATTCCCATCAACTGATGAAAGGCAAGGCAAAGTATGGCCACATATTAAAATAGGCTTGCCATCAGGCTCGAACAATGGTCTGCACCCCTCACACTCCTCGCTATTAAATGTATCAAGTACAGTAGCTGAATTTGCATGCTCAGTGTTTTCCTTTTGGCTCTCTTTTCGACTGTTTCTTTTCTCATTACAATTGGGGCAGTGGGAATCCGTCTCTTGGCGCTTGTACGGGCTTCTCTTTGGACTGCCATTATAATTTTTCTTTGGGCTGGCATATGGACTTCTTTGTGGGTTGAAGGGACACCTCTCTGGGTCCCTCCCACATTGATAAGATAGATGACGCCTTGAGCCACACTTATAACAACCCCTTCTACTGTAACCTGACCCAAAAGAAGGGTACTGTCTCTTAGGAGAATATCTTCTGTCCCCATTCCATCTTCTATTTCCACCATCTTTATCAACATATCTGTCTAAGCTGCGGGCCCGAGGATGTATGTATGGCTTCTTTTCAGTTTTGTCTTGAGCCACACAAGCTGGAAAGGTCTCAGCAGCTGTCTGCTTGTGAATCGGCTTCCCCGGGTGCGCATTGACATATTGCTGCCCTAGCTCTGACATAATATTTATATCTTTTGGCTTTCGCTCTTGTAGAAAAGCCACTAACTCTGGATTGCAAGACGATAGAACCTTGTCCTGTAGCATAAGGTCGGTTAGCCCATCAAAATCCTTCACAATACCTGATAGTTCAATCCACCTATTGAACAGCAACTTGATTTCAGCAATAAACTCACTAAAGTCATTGCTTGTTGTAGGAATAGCCTCCTTAAATCTTTCACGGTACCCTTGAGCTGTCAGTCTAAATCTTCGAAGAAGTGTCTCTTTCACTGTGTCATAATTCATGCGATCCTCTACTGGCAATGCAAAGACACATTGTAAACTTCTTCCGGTGAGCAGATTATTGAGCAGACTTGGCCAATCTTCTTTCTTAACCTTCCAAGATACTGCTTCTTGTTGAAACCTTTCTAGATACACGTCCATCATATCGACGCCCTCAACAAAGGATGGGAGTCGTAGCTTGAAAGGACGAGTAGACTCCTTAGTAGCTGGTCTAGAACTCGCAGCCTCAAGTTCCAGTTTCTTCAAAGTAATTTCTTTATTCGCTTGAATTTCAGCTTTCTTTGTTTCTTCTTTCTTAGCTTCTACCTCGATTTCAGCTTTCCTTGTTTCTTCCTTCTTTGCTTCCCTTTCAGTCTCAATTTCTAACTTCCTTAGATCTCTTTCCTCATTGCGTACCCTCCGTTCCTCAGCATCCGCAAATTTAGTCTCAGCCCATAATTCAAGTTCATCCCCTGATTTACCAAGTGCCTGTCCCTTGGTGATAAAATCCAAGAGGCTAGTCATCCTGCAATATTTATCAACTATGATAACTATGAACAAATAATGCAACCAAAAAACAATTAAGGAGAGAGGGAAAAAAATGTATACCACCTGATATGTCAAATGGTGTCTGGAAAATTATAATGGATACCCCTGCACATATGAAGGACGTCTGTCATACACAACAGATTTAGGATAACTCTTCACACTGGGTTTACACACTGGGTCAATCTCTTGTATCAATCTGTATGCATTACAAACTGTAATAGACCAAAATAAAATGTGTCTGCTTATGTTAACACAAATGGTATGATGATGATTGAAATGATAATCACAGAACACACGACACTACAACAACTGATAGGCCAGTGGAGAGGAAGTTATAGACCAAGAAAGTAAGAATAGACCTTATATTTACACCCAAACCTATCAAACGAACAAAAACAGGATATCGTAAAATAACTTATATACACGGATAGCAGAGCAAAGGACTGAGAATCGCAACAGAAAAACACCACGAAAGAAAGACTATTATACAAGACAATAAGTAAACAAACTAAACGCAAACAACTAACGCCAACAATTGTTCCACAAATTACACGAGGCTTCACAACTCCCCAAATCTTAGACAGATTGGGTTCCCTACAGCGCAATTTGTCTCACAAAACCTATTAAAGACGACACAAGGCAAATTTCTTCAATGAAGAAAGATGGATTGTGCTCACCACTCAAAATCACCCTTATACAGAAATTGAAATTAAATACTACCACACAATATGAACGAAACAAAAACAAAACACTGGACAGTGAAGTAACCCAAGAGCTCTACTCGTGCACCCTGCAGCACGGGCAAACAGGAATGAATATATGAATACTTAACTAATAACAAGAGCTAATATAAAAATAACATAAGTTTCGAGTACACTGTAGAAGTGATAGACAGAAGGAAGTCTAGATATGACGCAGCAAAATTGTTGTCCTAAAAGGAACTAATATCAAAATAAACTAAGTTTAGTACGCCTTTAAATATAACAGATCATAGGGTTCCAATATAACGTTAATTAATCTGCAAAAATGCTATTGAAGAAAGAATGGAATTAATAAAAAATAAAAAAAAAACCCTAATAGTTCCGGGCAATAACCTTATCAAGGAAGAAATAAATAATCAAATAAATTAATTAAAAGAAGTATAGCCTATATATATATACAGAAAATATACAGACGCACAAGTCAAGTAAACAGAAGACTTGAAATTTACAAAATTAATAATAAACTTAACTTAACAATTTCCTGTGTCCGCTGCTCCACTTGAGATAGGCGCAGGCTTGGAGTCCTGGTGTTACAGCTCAATGATGGACACCACAAACAACACACTTCACGCTGCAACACAGCACAGTCAAATCGAACTCAGCTCCTACGTGCACCTCCGTACACGGTGAACCTGGATCTTCTTCAGTACTGATACAAGGGGCAGAAAAGGAAAATGCGTCTCTCACTGCTTACACCATCTCCAGGCAAGATGTTACGATTTCAGCCGATCACCATCAAAACAATGGCCTTGTTATTCCATCACAAGACCCAGCAGACGATTTTTCCGGTGTCAACAGTCATGCCGAACTACACAGCACAGATAAATTGACAACAGATCAGCACACTCATCACGGAGCGGAATAACATAATATCAGTGCGCCGAGGTAAACAAGACTGATTACCGCCTTTTCATTCTTCGTGCTACTTTCCAAAATAACACTGTCGATTTCGTCAAAACTGTCCCTTCGCCTCTCCTCCAGTGATTAAACTATTTTTCGTTCTTAAATATTCAGTCCTTCTGCAGCTATACCATTGCTGACTATCACTGAAATGAAGACTTCAGTTTTGCACATTAAGTTCTTGTGACCTGATTCAAACAAATAGGCCTAGTTCTCTGTTCCGCTTGATGTAATTTTGCAACAACAATTCATGAGACGGCGAAATTGTCAGAAATTCTGCAGAAAATTAGGGGTGGGTCCTCTCTTCCATTTACGAGCCCCCAAAATTGTCAAGTGCTTGCTGTGTGTACACATTGACAAATATGTATTACATACACAGGGAGCGACAAACATGGCTCGTTTTCACAGCAAATTGTTAATTCACTAAACTCCAACACGTAAATACGATATCCGACGACTTTATGTCACAAACTTGAGTATAACACAATAACACAGGCAGACTGCCGCTTCGGCCATAAATCATCACATAAGAAAAGCACAATATATGATGTGCATAATTAGAACAGCATCTCATGGAAAGAATTTCACAATATCTTAAATATATTTCCTAATTTTCTTCAACCAGTTCGCCTTCACTCTCCACGTAATCTCTCCTCGCTCAAATCTCTGTCTCGAATGCCCTTTTTACCCCTGACCCTTTTCACACCTGACCAGTCTTCACCACGACTTCGTTCACAACAACTCAGTCATGCCCGTGAACTTGACATTAGCGCTTACTGCTACTAATGCATTCATGCTCGCAGGCAAACTTAACATTCACTCACTTCACCTCCCAACTTACATAAACATATCTAGTTCCCACCGGAGCATGAGTACTGACATTCATTCTATAAACCGTTCGTGACAATAAGTAACAATGGAAGTGACAAGACCGTATATGGTCATGAAGGATGGTCAGATTATTTGAAAATGGCCTGTAAGGGGAATATCTTATGTGTCATGCAGTAATGTCCTACATAAGAATGGGCGAAACCCCAACCAAAATCAGACAATTATTTGCAATTGGTTTGGCATTTGAGATGCGAAATTAACTGCTCCTGTTTGGATCTTTCATCAACAATGCAACATGCGTGTATGGGGGGAAATTTCACTTATAACATACACCATTTTAAGACTAATTCGCCGATTCCAGCTTTGTCGAGGAGAGATTACAGACAACCAAAATAAGAGTTCGTAACCAGAACACCTTATAGGATTGGCCACAGGGTTAGAAGTAGCTGCTAAAATTAGAGAGCGTAAAACTTCAGTAATAATACTTAAAACCCCAGCCTAAGTACCCTCCTCAAGTGGAAACAGTAGAAAAATTCAGTAAGCTGTAACTTTATCTACCTGAAGGATTACTGCCTCTTAAACTAGTTGCCACCCATGTGTTACCGGGGCCCGAAAGGGGAGCAAAGAATAGTAACACTGTACCCTACCATGCATGTCGTAAAAAGCGACTAAGGAGGGTTGGGCATGGGGCTGGTTACCCCATCCCGTAAAAAACTTTTTACCACAAAAACTTCAACAAACATGGACAAGTCAAATACAGAATATAAATCAACGCAGCCGCCCAAGACAGAAGAAGGTCCTCTGGAAAGGAGGCGCATGAAGCAACCCAGAGAAAGCCGAAAGGAGTCTGGGTTGCCGACTAACCTTTTTTCGACTAGGAAAATCTCCAGGATTGGCACCTGGAATGTTCGCACTCTATGTGAACAAGGGAAAACTGCACAGGCAGCAGCAGAAATGCCAAATTACAGGATTGATAGCCTGGGTATCTGTGAGACACGGTGGAAGAGCGTAGAGAGAATGAGATCGATCACATGAGAAAGGGTGTTGTCCTCAGGACATGAGGAGGAAAGAGCCCACCACAGTGAAGGGGTGGCTCTAATGCTGTCTTGGGAAGCACAGAAGGCATTTATAGAATGGGAAGCAATGGGACCCCGAATTATAACAGCAAGGTTTAAATCAGCCAAAAAGAAAGTAAATATAAACATCATCCAATGTTATGCACCAACAAGTAATAAAGAAGAATCTGAGAAGGAAGACTTTTACACCAGATTACAAGATGTCTTGGACAAAAAGAAAAGAAAGGACATCACAATTTTGATTGGGGACCTAAACGCGAAAATAGGTACAGACAATACCAGCTTTGAAGAAATCATGGGAAAGCATGGATTAGGTATGATGAACGAGAATGGGGAACTATTAGATAACTTCTGTGCTTCAAATCAACTAGCTATAGGAGGAAGCATATTTCCACATAAAAGAATACATAAAGCAACATGGATATCACCAGACCACAGAACTGAGAATGAGATTGATCACATATGCATAAGTAAGAAGTTTAGGTCATCATTGCATGATGTAAAAGTATGTAGAGGAGCAGATGTGGTATCAGACCACCATCTTCTGTTGGCTAAAACAAAATTAAAACTCAAGAAATTTACAACAGTACATAGCTATAGACAACAGTACAATGTGGGATATCTAAGAAATAAGGAAATCAGAGAAATGTTTTCTATCACAGTATCCAACAAATACCAAGTACTCCAACAGCTGGAAGATGAAGCAGATACGGAAGACCACTGGCAACAAGTAAAAAATATATGGAACGAGACATGTGAAGAAGTACTGAGAAAAAGAGAACATCGGCACAAAGCATGGATAACAACAGAAACCATTAACAAGATAGAAGACAGGAAAAACAAGAAAGCAGATTTAAACAGAAGCAAAACCAGAAGCTCTAAAGCCAAGGCTCATGAAGTGTACATAGAAGCAAACAAATAAGTAAGAAGAAACATCAAAAGAGACAAGAGGAAGTATACTGAAGAGTTGGCAAGGGAAGCAGAGGAAGCTGCAGTCAAAGGAAATATGAGGGACCTGTACAACAACAATAATAATAATAGCCCCTTCAGTCATAACTGACTATGGGAATGCGCCCCTGAGGTGACAGCCCTCAGCTGCTTATTTTCCTGGTGCTCCTTTCGACGTTTTCTCCTCATCTCTGCTTCTTGTGTGAGCCTCTCTTCGCCCAATCTGAGGTGGCGCCGTAAATAGCATCGCCACTTAGTGCGATCGGCAGCTTTATCCTCCCATGTTGCTGGATCCATGTCCAGTGCCCTCATATCTCTCTTGCACACATCTTTGAACCTCAACTGTGGTCGCCCAACTGTTCTCTTGCCCTCTGCTAATTGTCCGTAGAAGATATCTTTTGGGATGCGACCATCATCCATGCGGCGAACATGGCCAAGCCAGCGAAGTCTGCGCTGTCTAAGAAGCGTATACATACTTTGAAGGCCAGCACATGACAACACCTCGACATTTGTCACTTTATCTTTCCACGAGATGCCGATGATGCGGCGTAGACACCGTACAACAACACAAAGAAGCTAACAGGGAGATATAAGCAAGCAAATGGCCTCATAAAAGATAAGAATGGAAAATTGCTTAGTAATATACAAGAACAAATGAAGAGATGAACAGAACATTTTGAGGAACTTCTCAATAGACCAGCTCCACCTAATCCCCCAGACATCCAGCCAGCAGAAGAGGAGCTACAAATCAGCTGTGAACGACAAAGTAGAGAAGAAATAAAGAAAGCCATAAAGCTTCTGAAAAATGGAAAAGCAACTGGTCCAGATGGCATTCCAGCAGAGGCCATCAAAACAGATAATGATACCTCTACAGAGATATTATACAAACTACTTGGCAAAGTCTGGGAGAGAGAGGAAATACCAGCAGAATGGAAGGAAGGTTATCTGGTCAAGGTGCCTAAGAAGGAAAATTTACAAGTGTCGTAATTTTTTTCTGAGAGAGTTCTGATGGATATTGGTCCCTTTAGAGTGTAGAATGATAGTGAAGGCTCTGTGGGAATAAGGATTTAGGAAAGTCAGGTAGTAGATTCACAAGTGCTGGGAAGAGTAAGGACAGTCTCGGTTTACGACAATAATTGACTCTCAAAACTACTCCTACCACTCTTCTGAGCAAACAATTGTTTGTCAGTTCCAGCCACTCAGGCTCACTCACCGATTTGGTGATTCTGACGCTCAACGTACATGAATACGGAGTACAATAACAAATATGGAAAATGTTTGATTTGGGCCAGCCGACACCAATGCTAATAAAGTTTTAATACTTTTATTATCATAAAAATCAAGTCACAAATAATTATCAATTTACAGTCAGAAATCAAAGGTTACAGAATACAAATATGACAAGGGGGAGGGGGGTCAGGATCATAGGTTACAGAATACAAATATGACATAGGGGGAGGGGGGTTTGAGGAGGAGAAGTATCCCATACACCTTTTCCGGCTTGTATTTACTAACAGAAAAGACCCAGTCCCAAAGACAAGGGGGGGGGGGTGATGATGATGATCAGAGATAGGCAATTTAACCCAATGGTAAATTTATTACTCTGAGGCAATGGGTTACAGTGATAAGGGGTAGAGGAAAAGCTAGGGTTCTCAAATGTTTTCCTTTATCCAACAAATTTTACGGGAGGGGGAAATGAACACAGTTAAACAATCCCGCTAGGAGAAATCCCGTACAATGAATACAGTACACCTTATTACTAGGTCGAACTAATTATAAGGGTAAAAAAAAAGATTAAATCTCTTTTCATTCAAAAACACGCTTGGCTGGCCAGCACACAGGCACACACACAGACTTACTAAATGGTGAATTCTGGCACTTCCTAGGAATTTTACTTCTTCTTCTTTCTTCTTCTTCTTTGATCCTTAGCCGCCGACCGTCAAAGCAGTCAGTGGTCATCACGCCTAGTGGCGTCTTGTAGGGCAAAAACAAATTGATTCCACTTTGCTCGGTCGGTGGCCATCCTTCGTACAGTGCCCCAACTCTGGTTCATTCTTTGCATCTCAGCCTCCACAGTCCTCCACCAGGTTGTTTTTGGTCGGCCTCTTTTTCGTTTTCCTTCAGGGGTCCAAAGCATAGCTGTTCTTGTGATGGCATCAGGGTCTCTTCTGAGGACATGACCAACCCAGTTCCAGCGTCTGCCAGCTATGATGGTGTGCATGTCCTCTTGCTTGCTACGAGTAAGCAGATCTTGGTTAGTGATGGTATTCGGCCAAAAGATTCGGTGAATTTTTCTTAGGCATGTTGTGTGAAAAGAGGACAATTTCGACATTTCCTTCTCTGTAACTCTCCAGCATTCCGCACCATAGAGAAGCACAGAAAACACACAGCTCTGATATAATCTTAATTTTGTGCTTGTGCTGTATTGGGAGGACTTCCAGATGTTGTTTAGGCTAAAGAAGGCTGTTCTTGCCTTATTCATTCTGATGTTCTTCTTCTTCTTCTTCCTCGTTCGCCCTGAAAAGGACGGTGGTTGCGTTGTGTCTGTTTACGCCTAAGCTGTGATATCTGCACCTTTCGGTCGACACATCCGACTTCAGCACGGCATTTTTTAGGGACCGGGTTTGCCTTCCCATTTCGATCCGTACTCGCTCAGCCAGACTGTACTGCTGCAGACTGTTTCCAGGACCACCACGTGTCTGGTGTTACTATGCTTTCTAGATATGTGAAGGTATCTGTCTGTACCAATTGCTTATTCATTACTGATATGGGCTCAGGGTTGCTCACATTGAGCGTCATGACCTCAGACTTCTTTAAATTGATGTTCAAGCCTACCTGGTGGCTAAACTTATTAAGTCTATCCGTTTTTTCCTGGATGTGTTGATGTGAATGTGCTAGTAGTGCAATGTCATCTGCATATTCCAGATCTTCCAATGTAGAAAATGTTGTCCATCTTATTCCTCTTGGACTGCCCTCTGTTGTCTGGCGCATCACCCAGTCTATGACTGTTAAAAATAGAGTGGTTGATAAGGGGCATCCCTGTCGTACTCCTGTCTTCACCTCAAAGGTTAAGGTTGCTCTGCCCAACACTGCACGTAAAGTTTGCATAGAGGCTTTTTATGATTGACACTATGCAGCTTGGAATTCCATAAGCCCTCAGTATTTTCCATAAACTGTCCCTATGTATGCTGTCAAAAGCCTTTTCAAAATCAACGAAATTAATGTAAAGCTGTCTTTGCCATTCTGAGCACTGCTCTATAATGTTCCTGAGAGTGAATATATGATCTACACATCTCCTGTTCTTTCTAAATCCTGCTTGTTCTTTCGTCAGTTTGTGATCTACTGCCTTTGAAATTCTCTGTATAATTATCCTGCCTAGTATTTTGCTGGTAACTGAGAGAAGAGTGATTCCTCTCCAATTATTGCAGTCTGCAAGATCTCCCTTCTTGGGCAATTTGACAATTATTCCTTTGTTCCACTCTGATGGTGTTGTCCCCGTTTTCCAGACTTGTGCAAATAGTGGTTCTAATAGTTCTGCTGCTAGCTCAGGGTCTGTCTTAAATAGCTCTGCATTTAAGTTATCATGGCCCGGAGCTTTGCTGTTCTTTAACCCTTTGATTGCTGTGATGATTTCTTCTTTTCGTGGAATGTCTGTATTCACATCTAGATCGTTTTCAGCCTCAGGAACATTCAATTGTGTCTCTGGTGGTTCCTTGTTCAGAGTTTCTCTGAAGTGCTCTGCCCATCTTGTTTCTTGTCCCTCTGCTGTCGTGATGAGATTACCTTGCTTATCTCTTACTAATGTAATATTGTTTGCACCTCGTTTTCCGCTGATGAATTTAGTTATTTTGTACACTGTGCTTTGTTCATTTCTCAGTGCTGCCTCCTCTGCCTGTCTTGCAAGATCGTCTAGGAAATTCCTTTTCTTGGCTCGGGTTTGGCGTTTAACTTCCTTGTCCAGCTGACTGTACTGTTCGCTATATAGTTGCTTTAACCTGGGGCACTTCGCTTCTGTTTTCTTTCTTTTCATTTCCTTTCTCATCGTTATGGTGTTTAAAGTTTCTGGTGTTATCCAGTCTTGCTTCTTCCTTTCCTGGAATCCCAAGCATGATTTGCTGCTTTCTTTGTATATTGTTGAAATGGTGTTGAAATTCTGGTCTATATCATCAGTCAATGTCTTTTCCTGACTTTTGGCAAATTGATATCGTTTCTTTATGTCGGCCGTAAAAGCTTTTCTGGTAAGGGAGTCCTTCAATTTGCTGATGTCAAACCTTTTCTGTGTAGTTACAGTTGGTGCAGCCCTTCTTAGTTTCACTTTCAGTTTTGCTACTACTAAATGGTGATCACTTCCCACATCTGCACCTCTTCTTACCTTCACATCTTGTAATGCATGTCTCCATCTACCGTTAACCATGATGTGGTCTATCTGGTTTCTGTCCCAACCATTTGGTGATTCCCATGTTAATTTGTGAATTTCTTTATGTGGGAAGAGTGTTCCTCCAATGACCAGGTTATTAATGCTACAGAAACTTATTAGTTTATCCCCATTTTCGTTTGCTGTTCCACTGCCGCATTTCCCCATTGTTCTTTCATTATATGTATTGTGTGTACCAACTTTCGCACTGAGGTCTCCCATTACTATAACAAGATCATATCTAGGTGTGTCTTCCATTTCTTTCTGCAGTTGTTGATAGAATTCATCCTTGACCTCCTCATCGCTATCATTCGTTCTTGCGTAGCATTGTATTATTGTAGTGTTGGTTAATCTCCCTCTCAATCTTAATCTTATCAGTCTGTTGTTGATGGGTTTCCATTCCAGTAATGTCCTTTCTATTCCTTTCTGTAGAATAATGGCTACGCCTTCATTGTGTTGTCCATCCTCTCTTCCAGAGTAAAGTACTGTTTCTCCTGTTGCTGTTTTAACTTTTCCTGCCCCTGTCCATCTGCTCTCGCTTATCCCTAGAATGTGTAACCTATAGTTTCTCATTTCTGCCGTGACCTGTCTTAGTTTACCTGTCTCATACATTGTCCTGACATTCCAAAAACCTATTCTTGTATCCTGTTTTGCGGTCAGGATATCCGTTTTCATGTCAGTGGCTTCCTTTCGGCTTTCACCACTGACAGTCATACGAGCCACAGACTCCGAATGTCCATCCCGCAGCAAAGTTTGTTCGTTTATTATTGTTTCCGTAACTTCATTGTTTTTTTTTTTACACAGACAGGGGTGTCAGCCCTGTGCTAAAACCCCCAACCTGGAGGACCAGGGTACCAGCTTTTGTCTGACCCCTACCCACACAGACCAGTCCAGCTTGGTTGAACCTACCAGGAGTAAAACTCCCACTGGCATAGCTCTGGGGATTATCAGGGTACGCAAGCTGCCATACCGCTACAAGGTATAGGTACCATTGATGGCAGTAGGAATTTTACAACAGCAGATGATATCGTAGAACAATGGAAATTGTCTTTTTATTTCTTCTGTGTCAGGCCCCAGATTTATCGAGGTGGGCTGGTAGCTAATAGTCTTAAAAAGTCGCCAGACGGTGAAGCGTAAAGGCTACTGTTTTTTTTTTAATAAAAAGTTCCTAATGAATGGCACAGGCACTTGGCTGAGTGTGAGGTATGGTGTGGTTTCTAAGATGGGCACAGCTGGTGGAGGTAACTTTCTTTTGCCGTAATGTCACAACTACAAAACACTGAGATAGGTTCTTCTTCGGGGGGGGGGGGGGGGGGGGGGGTGGGGGGGGGGGGGGGGGGGGGTGGGTGGGGGGGGGGGGGGGGGGGGGGGGGGGTTAAAATCCACTGAATATACTTGACAGACAGTGTTCAGGTAAATCTATGTTCTTCTTCACAAAAAGAGAGCATGAGTAGAATATTGCTACTGGCGACTGTTCTGCTTCCAGCTTTAACGACTTTATGAATTAGTATTTTAAAAGTGTTTCTTTGGTGGCTTTGTTCTCAGTTAAATTCAGAGGAGCGAGACCCGCAACAGGTCGCCACAAGTTTAGCTTTAAAAAAGTTCATATGTCACTGGAGTAATCGAACTGGGTCGGCAAGGCTCTATATATATTCTATTGCTGCGTAATGGCTGCTTAAATGCTGCCTAATTGCTGGGATGCGAGGTTCGAAAGATCACTCGTCTGCACAGAAAAGAATTCACTCCAATAGCCAACAATTTAGATGAAATCTAGCAGGAATTTAACTATATGCTAGTGAATCTTAGAATGCTGTCAGAACGAATGATAAAGTTGCCCTTTTCAGATTCTGTATATATCTAACGGGAATGTAAGTTAAATGGGTCGTGTGAAAATTTCGCGCCTCTTCAGATCCCATGGAAAGTCGAAGTTATTTAGCCGCCATGCTAACCGCGATGGCCCGACTGGCTTCCGACGTTCGTCTCAGGCTGCTCGCGCGAGGATGTGAAATTTCTGCGAGACTAGCCTCGTTCGCGGTGAGTTTCCTGATTCCTCAGATCGTATCCGCTACGCTGAGCGCTCCATCTCTCCCGTTCCATAGTCTTTCGGGCAAGCCTGCCGGTTGCCACAGAGGTGCGAAGTCTGCAAGAAGCTTTCTTCTGACCGCTCGTGTCCATCTTGCGAACGGTTCAGTGTTCGCACGGAGATGCTAAATTTCTGCTTCTCTGTTCTGGGGATCGTCTTTGACTGCTTTGATCATAGCCGCTACTCTTCGTTGATGAAAAGTTACAACAATACTGATGTTCAGGGGTTCTAATGTTATGAAAAGCTAAAGTCCCTTTAATCATCCATCAAATCAGGGAAATTCACTTGTCAAACTAGACGTACGTCACAACAAGCGTGCACAAATTATAGAGGAATAATGTTACTATCAGAGCCAGGAAAAGAATTAAACAGAATCGTCCTTGAGAGATTAAAAGAGTCCATAGACAAGAAACTGATAGATTAACAAGCAGGTTTACGACAAAACAGATCCTGTACAGACCAGATAGCCACATTGAGAATAATAGTTCAACAAAGTCTGGAATGGAATTCACTGCTTTACATTGGATTCGTGGACTATGAAAAGGCATTTGACAGTGTAGACAGAAAATCACTTTGGAAACTGATGAGGCATTATGGAGTTCCCATGAAGATCATTAACTTAATGAGGAAGACCTATGAAGACATGACATGCAGAGTTCTTTATGAAGGACAACTTACAGAACCGTTTAGGATAAGAACAGGAGTGAGACAAGGATGCCTCTTGTCTCCATTTCTTTTCTTACTAGCAATAGATTGGGTTATGAAAACATCGACATCACACAACAGAAATGGAATCCATTGGAATCTGACTAAACAGCTTGATGATCTGGATTTTGCAGATGACTTGGTTCTTCTGTCCCATAACCATAATCAGGTGCAAGAGAAAATGAAAATTCTCGATAAGGTCACAACAAGTGGGCCTGAAAATACACATGGAAAAGACAAAGATTATGAGAATAAATGCAAGAAATGATAACAAGATTGAACTTGGAGAAACACCACTAAAGGATGTAGAATCGTACACATATCTTGGTAGTAATATAGACAACGTTGGAGGGACAGACAATGATATCAAAATAAGAATACAAAAAGCAAGAGGAGCTTTCATTGCATTGGGAAACATATGGAGGTCAAGAGAAATAAAGTCGAACACGAAAATAAGAATCTTCAACTCAAATGTCAAGTCAGTACTATTGTATGGCTCTGAGACATGGAGAGCAACAAAAGCAACAACTAAAAAGCTACAGACTTTTATAAACGGGTGCTTGCGTAGAATAGAAGGACTAAAATGGTATGACAAAGTCACAAATGTGGAACTGATGACAAGAACCAGACAAGCGCCAGTGGAACAAGAGCTGAGAAGAAGACACTGGCGATGGATAGGACACACATTGAGGAAACCTGTTGATAGCATTACAAGGCAGTCCTTGTTCTGGAATCCACAGGGAAAGAGAGGCAGAGGTAGACCAAAAACACATGGAGAAGAGAGCTGGATACAGAGGTGAAAATGATGAGGAAAACATGGAAAGAACTTGAGCGGATGGCACAGGACAGGAAGACTTGGCATGTGTTTGTTGAAGGCCTATGCTCAGCGGGGAGCTAAAGGGTATTGATTGATGACTGAAGCTAGGTGCAGTAAATTACAAGCTTGTGTATTGATTCGCGTGATATCGGGGTAAGTTGTAATGTGTAAATTTTAACATTTTATATTTGTATTTTGACATACTTAATGGCTTGTGGATGTACAGAACACACGGGGCTGGCAACATGACCATGTAAAATAATTTGCCTCATGAAGCACCACTGCAAGAGCTGGTGACTACTTCGTGCCGATTTTTTCATAAGGAACCAATAGCAGAGGTGACCCCAGGCTCCAGAGGGAGTAGGGGGTGGATGATGAAATCATGGTGTATATATTTATTTTACTAACTCTTTAGTAAGTTTTATATGTAAATTTATAAATATTTCAATTGTTGTCTTCCGCTGTCCAAAAGCACTTTCATCTGACTCACTGGGTCTAACATTAATGCTCAGGTAGATGAACATTCTGAGGCAGATGAAAGGGTGGATGGAAGCGGAGGTCGGCTCATGCTCATATCAGAAGACTCAATACTCAAAAGAGGCATTTGTTTCCCTCTTAGTTTGTGGTACATGTTTCCAGTGGTCGACGCTAGACATCTACATCAGACGGGTCTTGAAGACGCTTGACAATTTAAGTAGTAACCCCGGCCTTGTTGCAAGGGACGTGCTACTGCTACCAGATTTGACTACTGAAGAGAAGGACCAGTCCAAGGCACCAGCGGGAACCAACAGCGGCTGAAGCAGACGCTAACCAATCCCACACTGGCAGCTAAGTACCATAGCAGCGCTGTCAATGAATATTTCTATTTTTTTCCTATCTTTCCACCAAAATTTAATTTCATCCAATGATGACAAAATATCCCCGCTTCATTTTTACAAGCAACTTTATCTATTCTACATTGTTAACCCATAAGTGGTTAATAACTTTTAAAGGCCGTGGTGGTTTTTCCATGTTTGACACAAGGAATTTTCTGTTACTGTACCTTGCGTTTTCATATAGTGGTACAGTTTAAGGGTTGGTTCTTTCGATGTTTTTTTAAAAAGTATTATAGTGTTACGACTGTTATGTTCTGTTATGACTGAAGAGGCTATTATTATTATTATTAATGTTATACGCAGTTGTGAAGGAAAAATAGATGAGGATAACATAAAAATTGGTACATCACGAAAAAAAAAACTTCGTTTAGAAACATCGGCCCGTAAAACTGGTCTCCCATCGTGTGCGCCTTGCAAAATCGGGCCCGAATACTGGCCTCTCGTCCGTTAAGAGTTAAACATGTTTATCTGTAACTATTAATCTATAGTTGGATGTAATCAGTATTAAAGGAATTATATATCTGCAGACGTACAATTCATATTGTTTTAAATACATAACCATACAGAGTTGTTAAATTAAATGTTGCTGAATCACCTTCAGCTGGGGGCTCAGAAAATATCATCATCAAAATCCATAATTCTCGCCGTTCGTACGTCGGTCACATCTAAGGAATGCAACTGTGGTTGAAAGTTAGACATTAATTGTATTGTTTCCCTTATATGTACTCTTCCGAAAATAGTAACACTCAACGAAGAAAAGTCTGTGTAGAACCCAGTTTCATTCCGGAAACGGATTTAACATTTTAAAATGTAAGTTTTTGCTTGTTTCTTCAAGACAAAATTTTAATTTAAAGTATTGCAGACTTATTATTATGGATCAAAATGATAAGATGGCTGCAAAACGAGCTGTAGATGCTAAGAGGAAGAGACGATCGTGTCAATCACAACGAGCAAGCGAGACTCTAGAAGAAGCAGCAATACGACGACAACATGAAGCGGCACAAAGACAAGCACAGCGTCAGTCACAACGGGCAAATCAGTCTGCAGAAGAGCATGAATCTCAACGCGCTGCAGAAGCTTTCCGCATTCGTCAGTTGAGAGCATCACAACGAGCAAAGGAGACTTCAGAAGAAGCAACCGAACGTAGAGCAGCAGCTGCACAACAAGTGAGACGATCAAGAGCTGCACGTAGTCCAACAATTCCAAATCATGATGCCTTTGATGAGAATGCAGTTGCTGTACACAACTGCGGCCCAATGGATCAGGAATGTCCGTTCTCTCTCTAAATTTTCAAGTGGAAAGATCAACCGATGGTACACTCAAATATATGCTGCCATAAAGGTACAGTGCTGTTGGAGCAAGAAGGAGAGCAGAGACGTCCTTTTCCTCCGTATCTCAAGGATCTTTTGAGCAACCCAGCGCATCCACAACATCGACATTTTAAGGAAAATATCCGGTCCTATAATTCAGTCTTGGGTTTTGCATCCACGGGTGCCAAAATCGATCGCTTCGTCATGAAAACTTGAAAGTTTTGGTTAAAACCACTTTTTATCAGGGAACATTCTTTGAAACAAATCCACGCACTTTCACAAAAAATGTTGTCATCAAAGAACTTTTATATGGAACTAAAAATATTTTAAAAATATATAACAGTTTTTGATTTATTTCCGTCATTATTGACGGGTTATTGCTAGTTAGTCAATATTTTCTCACAGAAGGGGCGGAGAATAATAAGTTATGACAGAGATGATCTCAGTTGTCATGCTTGCTTTTCTTTAAAATCCTGTGAGGCTCTCTTAAATAGAAGCATCATTCTTCGATTTATATCTCTGCCAAAAGTAATCTTGAGCGAAGGTTTATACCTTGGATGACCCTCATTTTTATACTCTAGGTTTGGCCATTGTTGGACCACCAACTGTAGAACAGGGGAGACAATACCGTCACAAATCCAGATACTTTGAAACTTGAATCGAGGCACGATTTGTTTTTTTTTTTTTTTTTTTATATCTTTAGAGAGCTCATTGTTACGAAAATAGATGCCCACAGCTTCTGGGTTGCCTACTGCTGGTGTTGAGTGACTCACATACAAGAACATATCCATATACGTATTTACATACATACAGGGCTGTTGTTAGGGCATTTGGCGCCCTGGATAAACAAGGAATTCGCGCCCTAGGCAAGCAGCCAGCGTTTCTAAAACTTATCGTCTCATGACCCCTTTACACTCTTAAAAATTGTTGAGGCTTGCAAAGAACTTTTGTTTATGTGGGTTATATATATATATATATCGATATTTACCGTATTAGAAATTAAAACTTAGAAATCTTTAAATATTTTTTAATTAGTTCATTTAAACATAAAAAAAAATAATAAACCAATTACACATTAACGTAAATAACATTTTATTATATGAAAAATAATTATATTTTCCAAAACAAAAATCAGTGTAAAGAGTGGTACAGTTTTACGTTTTTGAAAATCTCTAATATCCGGCTTAATATAAGACAGCTGGATTTTATCTTGTGCTTCTGCATTCAATTTGTGTGCGATATGTTCTTTTTGGTAAATGAAGTACGGTATATAAAGAAAATCCGGCCTCACGTAGAAACATAGTTGGACTCGGGAGGAGTACTTAACAGCCTTTTCAGATAATTGTGATTCTTTTTTTTTTGATACTACACCAAAACTCAACAAGTGCTAGTTCCTTTAAGGTAATTGAAACAAAAGAATATTCAAGCACACATTCCATCAGCCGTCAGGGCGATGACGTCATCACATGCCATGTAGTCTCTAGAAAACTCTGCTGTATACTCGTGAGAGAACGTGAGTGAAAAAGGCAAATAACGTCTAAAATGAAAACAGTTTTGACCTCGCTGACCCCCTGACAGAGTCTCGGGGATCCACAGGGGTCTACGTACCACAATATGAGAACCGCTGCCCTAGACAAAACAGGCTCATAAGCACCACCAAGTAGCTTATGGGCATCGACGGCAGTGAAAAATCGAGTTTCAAGTACAAAATGTCGATTTTTTACTTTTGAGCTTATTTTATTAAATAATCATCGAGGAATTGATCGAGCAAGGTTTTATAACATTAAAAACTGCATTTGATGTGTCAAAAAGCATATTTTCCGCACTCCCTTCAAGCTATGGTTTGCATATTGTGTGCCGAAAATGCAAGATTTGCTTCTCAATAATACCTTAATTATGCTGTCGGCATCGTGGAGTATGTGGTATCGATGAATAGGGAATGTCTTTATCTCCCCGATTATAGCAAATTCGAAACCTTTCTTTCTCATAGCTCTGCGTGATTTTGCATTAAAAACCCCCACTGATTTTTACGCTAACTTCCTTATAAGGAATGGTCCTCATTCCCTCATTCCTGCCGAATTCGTGTTTATCTTTTTGATTGGTTATAACAACGCGCTGATTGGCCAGCGCTATGCCGGAAGATAACAACATCAACTTCCGCTGTAAACAAAAAATCTTTGTTCAGTCGAACGTGGTGTTTCTTAGTCGACAGTTCTTTCTTGCTTACAGTCTAAATCTCACCAAATTGCGTTCTATTACTTCAAAATGGGGAGCCGCAGTAGCGCAGTGGTTAGTGCACTGGCTTCCTAGCTCGGTGGTCCATGGTTCGATCCCCAGTTGAGGCGGGATTGTTTTAGACCGCAAATGGCTCCGGGGTCGACCCAGCCTCATGAATTGGATACCAGAGCAACTCTGGGAAAGTTAAGGCGGCCGGCGTGATGCTCACCACATCACCCATAGTGCGCCGATGGTAAAGACAATATGGGCCTAACACAGTATTCCCAATATGTCTCAATGGGCATGTAACGGAATCCTTTACCCTTTACCTTTTACTTCAAAATGGGAAGAAAAGGTATGAAAGCAAGGCTAGAACTTGCTGCTACTAGAACACGTCAGCAGTGTGTAATTTCCAGCAATGATACAACCGAATCAATGGTGAATGATAACCAAACTGATGTAGGCTCATCATCAACGAATTTCTGCATACCAGTATCTGATAGGCCTATAGTTCTAATCGATGCCCCAGTAATGCCTTTTACCCCTGGCCCAAGTCGATTTTATATAAAAATGAACTTGAGCGTGAGCAAGAATGATGCTCCTCCTAACACTGCCTGTGCCCTACCTAAACCTACACACACAACCATTGTGGACATTTCTTTCATCACAACCTGCTTACCAATGTGTGTTGCAACGTGTGCAAGCAGAGCTACATTGCACACAAGAACTGACAACACCAAGTCAAAGGGTTTTTCTCTCTTCCTGGAAGTTGTGTGCCACACATGTGAAAAAGCAATTTCTGGAACGTACACATCCGAGAGGGAACCAGAAGGCCGCGGCTCTCGGGGACACGCAATCAACAAATCTGCTGTTCTTGGTGCCCTCATGTCTGGAATGGGCCCATCTACGTTCAATCTCTTCTGTGAGAATATGGACCTCCCTGGCCTGCACCAGAAAACATTTCATAGATATGCAGATCACATTTTTGATCATTTGGATACCATGCACAACTCTACAGTATTTCAACGTGCCGTCAGCATCATCCGAGCTGAACATGCTAAGATTCAGCATCGTACTATCAATAACAAAGAAGTCGTTGGCATCGCCATCAGCTTTAATGGAACTTGGCTAACTAGAGGTCATATGTCACTGATAGGTGTTGGCAGTGTTATCGACATCTTGACTGGTATGGTCATCGATACGCACGTTATGTCTACCTTGTAAAAAGAAGAAAAGTTAGGCAAGACAAGGGCGAGAGGAGGAGCTGCAGGAAGCTGAAGGAGGTGCAGTATATGATGCTAGACAATTTTAGAGACATTTGGCCCCCCCAGAATGGAGTATATTCTACGAGACAAGGTACTCTGTGAGTAAAACGCATTTTTCTCAAAAGTTAGTTTTAATTCACACAAAAACACATATCTCAAAAGGTATCTGACAGATCATTTTCAAATTTGGCATGCATGTAGTACACATATATATCTTTATTTTACCAGAAGAGAATTGTGATATTTTGGTAATTTTTTTTATTTTTTTTCATTCAAATATAGTGGGTGTGTCCTCAACATGATTTTAACAAAAATCGTTAAAAATAGAATTTTAAACTTATCAAAATAAACTTCTGAAACAATTTTTTAATTGTCAGTCACTACATATGTGTGCAATTTGATAAATTTTGGACAACAGGGAACAAATGATATGGTCTCTTAGAAATTTGTTTAAAAATCCAATATGGCGGATGTTTTTTTGGTTGCCAAAAACCACACGTTTTTTAACAAGATAAACTGTAGAATTTGGTTTGTGGACATACACTGTGTCCTTTGAGTATATAAAAAGGTGTGAAAATATTATTAGAACAAAAGTTAGTTTTCACAATAGTGCATGCCCTTAAATACACTTATTTACGATGGTGTAGAAGGGCCATAGAAAAAAACATATTTTTCCACGGAATTACTTTTAATTTGTCACACTGCAGTCTGGCCGAGAAAGTGGGGATCGAAGAGGGAAGGCAAACCCGGTCCCAAAAAATGCCGTGCGGAAGTCGGATGTGTCGGGCCGAAAGCCGCAAATATCGCAGCTGCGCTGTAAACTGCGACACAACGCAACCAACGTCCTTTTCAGGACGAACGAGGAAGAAGAAGAAATTTCCGTAAACTAACTCAGATATCTAACTATACCACACAACATATATAAATAAGCACATTTTTACAAAGGTACCTACTCACTCTAGCATATTCATACATACCAACTTACAAATAGATCTATATACATGTTTAAGGATATATATATATATATATATATATATATATATATATATATATATATATATATATATATATATATATATATATATATATATATATATATATATATATATATATATATATATATATATATATATATATATACATACATACGAGGATACGAGGTGTGTTCAAATGAAACCCGTCCCAGTGGCTTTATAACAAATATATGTAAGGTACATCAGCAGGAGTAGTAGAATTAAATACAGCAATTGTTATGAAGCAAGTACTCACTGGGGTCCTGTACAAATAGTCACCATAGGCATTCAGACACGCATCCCACTGCTTGGGTAGACGGCGGATGCCGTCCTAGAAAAATGACTTTGGTTGCTTATTGAACCATTTGGTCACCGAGGCCCTGACGTCTGCATCGGAGTCGAATCGTTGTCCCTTTAGAGATTTTTTTAAGGGTCCGAACAAATGAAAGTCACATGGTGACAGATCGGGGCTGTAGGCTGGGTGTTGCAGAACTTCCCACCTTTTCCTTGCTAACGCTTCGTGCACAATGTTCGCAACATGTGGACGAGCATTGTCGTGCAACAGAATCACACCTGCGAAAGCATGCCGGGTCGTTTATTCTTGATGGCTGTATGCAGGTTGTCTAGTGTATCTTTGTAGCGGATGGCATTGATGTTCACGCCAGGGTCTTTAAAGTCTACCAATAGAAGCCATTCGTGGTCAAAAAATGCGGTCAGAACAACCTTACCGGCGGAAATCTGTGACCTGAATTTTTTGGACGGATTCCTTATCACACCAGCCATTATTTTAACGATCTGCAGCACAACCAATGGATACTAGGAGAATGAACGCTTACACTCTTGTACATTCGTATGTGCTTATTACGTCAGATGTGACGTCATCATGCTCCTCCTACGAATGTCCACTTGGCGCAGCACGGTCGGGTTTCATTTGAACACGCCTCGTATATATATATATATATATATATATATATATATATATATATATATATATATATATATATATATATATATATATATATATATATATATATATACACGCACACACACACACTAACGAATCTCCAAGTTCTGATTTACCAACAGATCTACAAACGTTGGCACATTTAGTGTTTTTAGGCTACAGAGTCTTTTGTATTTGGACATCCGCCCTAATATAACCGACCAGCACTGTGTCTAGGCTGAACGGGACGCGCCTCGTTTAAACAAGGCAGCATTTTTTTTTTTTAAACAACACACACAACAACACACACAAACACATTCAGTACTCCTGCAGACTACATATGACACCAATAGAATACTCGATTAAACCAGTCTTAGCTCCTTTCACCCCGTGAGGGTGAACAAGCAGAATTAATTAATGTCTTGAATTTGGGAAGAAGCATTTATTGATGGAGATTATAAGACGCTTCCTAAGTTTACTTATTATAATAAACGTTCTAAAGAGAGAAAAAAAAAAGAAGATGTTTATGTACAAAAGTGATGCGACTTCATTTAATGTCTTTCACACCTTTGAGATGACACTCATTTAAGGATATGTATATTGAGGTTTATCTAAGTCAAGAACTTAAGCAGAATGTATTTGTTTTCTTCTTATTGTTGAGCTTGATTTTAAAGAATAATAGTTTACTTCGACGTGTCAAATGTGAAATACATTAGACTTTATTTCAGAAATTATTTAGAAGATTTTCATAGACATTATTCAGAAACAGAAATGATGAAAGAAAGAACTGTGAACAAACGACCACTTTTTATTTCATCATGGTAAAGTGACAAGCAATATAGTATTGCCTTTTCATTCTTCTGCCCAGTTCCGTTGTTTTCAAATTAAAACATTTTTAATTCTGTGACGGTTGGGAAGCTTGAAGAAGCGGGTGGTATCACGGTCATACATAATCTATTATATGTAATGGAAGCGTATTTTCCGTCTGTCTGTCCGCACGAGTTTTTGTTTGACCACGTATAGGCTACATTAAAGTCTGAAATTTTGCAAGCTGATGGGTCTTAAGATATGATGCCCTAGAAAAATCAGAAAAACCAAAAATTAAATACCGCAACGCCGTAATTAAGCCAACAACGTTGTGCGCCAACGGAAATAATTTTATAATATTTTTATTTTATTTTAAAGGGAAGTTAGTAGGTAATTATAAAATTAAAGATTGTATGTAATTTATTACCTAAAATTTTCTTACTTTTACAATGTAGCTTTTAAAAATTAAGCAAATAATTTTGGTATATAAAAATGAAAAAAAAAAAACAATATTTAAGAATTTATATCTTAAATATTAATATTGTTGTGTAATTATAAAGTAGTTCACTTTAGAAAGCGGATTGTCATTGTGCATAAAAATTACGAGTATGCTTTTGTAGTGTCTGTACCTGAAACAAAAGGCATTAATTTAATAAATGTATACTGGCATGCACACATTTAAAATGCTCCAAAATGTAATGAGGTCGCTGAAACATGAGTGTTTGCAGTACGGTAAAAGGGGCATTTTGCGAAATTGCAGATAATGTCAAGCATATCAGTGAAAAGGGGACTGTAAAGAAGAAATGGATGCCGCTTGAAATTTTACAACTGGTGGATGCAGGACCGACAACTAAACAAGACAGATAAGAATACCACATGTTAAATAAGAAAATAATAAGCAAATTTAGAACAGCAAAAGTAGCATTGCTAAACAAGAAGTACAAAGACGGGAACTTCAGCACAGAAAAAACACAACACCAATTAGTGATGAACAAAGTGATTCTGTAGACGGTGAAGGTAAAAACAACGGCAAATATATTATAAGAAAATGAACAGAGAGGACCACAGAAGTTAAAACAGATCTACATGTTGAGTTTTATAGACCACATTAACTCATTTGACAAAGTGAATCACGAGTAAATTTTCAAAATGTTATAAAATATAAACATTTATGTTAAAAACCTGAGAATAATAAAGAACATTTGTTGGCAACAAACAGCAGCTGTAATAAACAGCAGCTGTAATAATCAGCAGTCAAATAGGAACATTTCAACAGGTAAAAACAAAAGTGTTAGACTGTGATGTGTGCTGTCACGAGATCTATTCAATTTATATAGTGGAAAAAACTGAAATCCACAGAGGACATGCAAGAAATATCAGTGGTTGGACATAATATAAATAACTTGAGGTACGCTGATGAGACAGTCTTAATGGCAAATAGTGAAAATGAGCTGTAAGAAATGATTGATACAGAAGTGACAGAAAGTTAAAATAAAGGCCTTAGCCTTTAATAGTAAAAAAAGATAGAAGCTATAGTCAGCTCGAAGAAAACGAGTTCTCCGTAATGTTTTTTTTTCTCAAATTAAATGGAACAGTTTTTATAATGGTCAATAGATTGGAATACGTGGTCACATTAATAAAATCTGATGGAAGTTGTATCTCAGAAGTGATGTGCAGAATAGACCAAGTAAAAAAAGCATTCTATTTAAAATGAAAAGCATTTTATGCAACAACTCTTTGTTAGGTGGAGGTAAGAAAGAGAGCTCTTCAGAGTTATATAGGACCAATCCTGATATAAGGAAGTGAGTTATGGACAATTAGTAAACAAGTAGGAAAATCACTATATACCACAGAGATGTGGTTTTACAGAAGAATGTTAACATGGACAGCTAGGATATGGCGATGTCTTGAAAGATACCAATGTACAAAGGAATTTTATTCCTCAGGTTAGAAAGAAGGAATCCACTTTCTTTTCATCATCTTATGAGAAGAAGGAAGCTGGAGTATATCGGGACAAAAGGAAAGATAGAAAGAAAAAGAGATAAGGGCTAGCAGAGAGAGAAGATTCTGGACAGTTTGAAATCATGGCATGGGAAGAGGCCAACAACAGATTTGATCAATAGTACTGTAGATAGGAAGTTTTGTTTAATAAAGGTATGTCACACAGTTTAAATAAATACTTTTTTGATTTTTAAACTAGAATTTCAACTTTGGTTGCTTCTTTCGTTTATTTACTCTTATGTTTGAAAAAAAAAAAAAAAAGTGATTTACAGAGCAAAGAACGAGTAAGGCCTCTAGTACTACATACTACACTATTTGTGACCTGTGGGAAGGGGGTTAAGGAGAAATAATTTGTATGTAGTTATCCTTTTCTGATGATCAGACAGTCACAATCGTAGTCCCGTAGACAACGCCACTTATGACTGCTGGAAGCATGCAGAAGGCGCGGAATTAGTGATGAAGGGAGTTGTAGTGATCACATGATGTGTGTTATGTTGTCGTCTCTTTGGTCTTCTCACTGGCACAAACAAAAATTTATCTATCTATCTATCTATCTATCTATCTATCTATCTATCTATCTATCTATCTATCTATCTATCTATCTATCTATCTATCTATCTATCTATCTATCTATCTATCTATCTATCTATCTATCTATCTATCTATCTATCTATCTATCTATCTATCTATCTATCTATCTATCTGTCTATCTATCTATCTATCTATCTATCTATCTATCTATCTATCTATCTATCTATCTATCTATCTATCTATCTTTCACTCCAAGTATCCTGTTACAATGTAAACGCACCTTACTTACTTAGTCGTTCCCCTTCTACCGTGAGGTGTAGAGGTATAACGCACCTAGGGGAGGTAATTGGCAAAGAAAGATAACTTTGACTGTAGTATATAATGTAATGCATTTGCAAGATTGTTGAAATTTCTCCAACTCTTGATACGATGACGGAGCTAGCTGCAACGTGTATCGACCCGGTTGAGAGCCCGAATGGCCAGACTCCTTGCGAGGAAGAGCAGAAAGCAGATGCAAGCAGTTCTGAACTTGATGATGAAGACCCAGAATATGACTACATGGTGAGCGCATTAAAGCAGATAGAACAGATGTCAGAAGAAGAAGACCAGATGAAAGCGTTAAAACCAATAAAACAGATGTTGGAAAGAAGAGAACAAAGAAGACAGGAGCCTAAAACCCAGGGACCACCACCACAAGTACCCAAATCGTCAGCTGAAGCCCTGTCTACCACAGAGAAGCTGCACAAAACACCGTTGACACCACCACATGATGCCGAGATGAAAGAAGCACTATTTGAGGCGGCTCCAGTGTCAGACATCGAGATACGCCGGAATCCTACAAAGAACAGCCAAGTCCTCCGAGGTGAACAAGAGAAGCAAAATCACGAGCAGACAGAAGAGGACAGGGCACCGAGCCCGAAGACAAATACTCAACCAGTGTTGGCAGATGGGAGATGCCGCCCAGGCGAACTAAGAAAAAGTATTCACAAAGAACAGGATCAAGAGCGCAAAATAAAAATTACGCAGTTGTCCGAAGGAGAAGCCACACTCAGGGCACTCCCGGACGACAAAGTAATCAATGTCCTGGAGAAAGTAGTAGGCAAAAGAGGCATAATTAGTATCAGAAGGCACCAACAGGGAGTGACACTTGCCCTGAATGATACAGAAAAAACTAAATCGCTGATGACTGCTCTGGCATCCGGGCCTAAAGAATTTCAGCTACCACACCGGATCAAAATCCAAGCAGAAATCTACACTGAAACCAAGAGAGTAGTCATCAAAGGGATAGACACCAGCTTGTCAGACACAGAGGCCCTCAGCTACATCCAGGCCGAAAACCCTCGGTACAGATTCACACACGCAGAAAGGCTTAAAATCCTGGAACAAAGAAGACACCAGACTGATAATAGTGACTCTACAGGGGAAAACAGTCCCAGAAAACATCACTATCCAGAATAGACCTCGAAGAGCACATGCCTTCATCCCGCCAGTGATACAATGTTCAAAGTGCCAGGGATTTTCTCACACAAGGAACACGTGCAGAAAAGAGACGGTCTGTAGATACTGTGCGGGCAGCCACGAATACAAAGACTGCCCAAAGGCCAAAAAAGACCAAGACTACAAAGCACCAAATAACAATAGAAAAATGTACCAACTGCCTCGGAAAGCACGGAGCGCGATACCGAGGATGTCCCGAATACCAACAAACAAGGCAAAATAATTACAGTTGCCATTGGAAAGGGAGTATCGTACCAAGAGGAAAAAAAAAAAAACACACTGAAGGCAAGTACTCTAGGTGATAGGCGCCAAGACAGCCTAACGGATCAAGTCAGACGGCTCACGACTGAAGCGAGAGATTTCAAACAACAACTGCGAAAGTAGAGAGAAAACCGCCAGCCACACAAAAACAGAACCTCAACTGATAGATGTGAAGAAATACATGACAGCTCGGAAAGCGCGAAACAACAACAATTCATAAACGACATGAAAATAATACACCAAGACATGAAAAGAATTCAGCAACAGGTAGAAGAAGATGTAAGGAAACTGATAGAACTGAAAGATGGAAACGAACAACTACTGAAAAGAATAGAGGCAGAAAGAATGACCATTGAAGAAATTACATCAAACACAAAAGACACTAAAACGAACGACCAATCAAACGAAGAAGTCATCGAGGAAACGTGGGAAGAGCTACTCCCAACAATGATAGAAAAAGCGCTTTCCCAGATACTGGAGAAAAGGAAGACACAAGAAGCAGAAACGAGGAGGGCAAAAACTCAAAAAACCTAACAAGCCAGATAGGAAAACAACAAATGTACACCATGAACACGCCACGACACCCCGAATGGACAAGAGCAAAGAGGTATCCTGACAGGCAGCTAAAGGTCCTTTTTAGGACCAGTCCTTTTCAGGACTAACAACAGGCTAGCACCGAAGATAGTAGACACCCTATATACCCCAATTATAACCAACTTTCAGGTTGAACAGGGTATTACAGCAACATAGTAGACGAAATCAACAACAACAACAACAAAACAACAACAACAACAGATTGTTATCATTTTAGAGGTAACTCTGTATGAAAGAATAGCTGAATCAGCATTACTGAGAGAGTCGTGTTCAGTAAGGGGCGGATATCACATAGGAGTGAGGGGAAATTGCGTCGGCTAAGGACAAGTCATTTTCAAGGCTTCATCGTGCAAGCAGACTTTTTTAAAATATTAAATACATGAACATGTGCAGAAAACAACATTGACAGAGGCAGGACCAATACCTTCTTCATTTTCACAAACTTCTAAATCAACGAGGTGTGGGGTGGTGAGTTATCTAAATGAGAAGCAAGTGACGCAACAATGTATTGTTTCATGAAGACGGTGTCCTGTGTTGTTTGTGGCTTTCTCTGCTCAAGGATGATTTCTTGGTAGGGAGCAGCACATGTCATTTTTCTCTTGATCATAACGCTCCTGTCCATGTTAGGATCATCTTGTTCAAGATCCTAAGGCAGGGTTCAAGAAGTTGAAAGGTCTTCCTTTAATCGTTTCACTGTACGTTGTCGGCCTGGTAGTTGTTGCTGGCTGGTGCAAGTTGCCGTGTCTTCTTCTTCCATGGTGATCTTCCCTAGAGGCCAGCAACTCTTCATTGCTCAGATCTTCTTTCTGAGATTCAAGAAAGTTTACAATTGTATTTTCGTCAACTCCATCTAAACTAGCTCTTTATGCCATTCTGACACCATCCTTAATAGCTGTGATGCTATTATCATAAACTTTACAGTCTTCAAAGTCATAACAGAACTGATGGCATAGGTTGTTTTTTTTTCACACAGCGTTTGTGCTTCGCCGCGGAACTTCATTCAATGCAGTCTTGATTAGCGAAAGTGCATCTTTAATAGTGAGTGCCTTCCGGAAATCCCTGAAAGAAACATTCAAGCTGGCATCATCTTGCTCTCGCGCTCCCGTTGGCGCGCTGATAAAGTACAGTAAAAAATGTCTAAATATCGAGTCGCGTAACTTCGAATTTGGCGCGTAAATAAAACAAAAATGCTTAAAAATTGGTGCGCGTAAGTGCGAATTCGCGTATATAAAACACGCGTAAGCACAGAACTACCTGTACGTTAAGATTGATGAAACAAGAAAATAAATAGTAGGCTACAATGAGAGTAGATTCTGTATAGTTCAACATTGTGGCGAAATGGAAGTTGGATAGAAATAATAGATATAGTTCCCACAACTGGAGAAGAGATCTGGTGAACAAGATGTAGGGATGGCACAGGACGTCAGGTAGCTAACTGCACAATCTAGATGGTAGCCGTAGAAAAGAACTGTGAAGTAAGTCAACTTCTCGCTAGACCGATCATATGCTCCAATGGTGTCTCTATTAATAGTTGATAATGTAAAATATAGCTCGTTATTTATCCATACCAATTTAAATATTAAATAATTCTTTTAATTTTCACACAAGAACAAGATTTCGAACAGAAACTGGAATTTAACTAAATCAATGAACATCGATTAAAAAATATATCTGTACATTTATTAATTTAAAATAGTAGGTTGGTGAGGATTGCAGATATGTATTTACAAAGTCACGGGCTGAAAATTATAGATTGTTTATTGTCTTTGTCATCATTATGGCCATTGGTGACTTCTGAATCTTGTTTCTTCAAGGTAACTATTACTTATCTAGTTCAGGTCCTTCCACTACAGACACTTTCCATCATTAATCAGGTGCTAATTTGCAAGATCTTTATTTCCCCGGACAGGTAGCCCAATGCTACTATTCAGTGAATTGCACAGGTGGTCCTTTAATCACTCACACTTCAGTCTGTTATGCTTCAGCTACGAAGCCTTTGTTGTGACTCTCTCTCCCCCTGATTATAGTATCTGTTTCCTACACAAAAGACGATCCTCCAATAATGACGGGCCACTATTGATCAGACCCTCATTTAGACAACATAGTCCACGAGGCCGTGGTCATGTCAATCGAAGAAGTACGTCATAAATACATATATATGTCAATTGCCGTCTTGCGCTGTCCAAAATAACTTTCATGCGAGGTTAAAATGAAGGCCCAGCGAGAGTGCAATTTCTGAGGAATATGAAGTGTAGATAGAAGCTGAGGTCGCCTGATGCTCATATCAGGAGACTCATTACTCAGAAGAAGCGTTTGTTTCCCTCTCAGTTTGTGGTTCACGTTGCCAGCAGTCGACACTAGAATATCAAAAACAGACGGGTCTTGAAGACGCTTGACAACTCTTGTAGTTACCTCAGCCTTAATGCGTGAGACGTGCTACAGCCACCAGTTTGACTACTGAAGAGAAGGACCAGTCCAAAGCACCTGTGGGAACCAGCAGCGACCGAAGCAGACGCCAACTGAAGACACGCTGGCAGTTAAGTAACATAAAAGCTCAGCCAAGGGACATTTCAAATCTTTTTCTATTTTCCACCAAAATTTAACATCACCCGATGATAAGAAGTATCGCTTCTTTTTTACAAACAGCTTTATTTATTTCACATTGTTAACCCATAAGTAATTATTAAACCTGTTTATCTGTAACTTTAAATCTATAGTTGGATTAAACCCTGTTGAGTGAATTGTATGTCTGCACCGTATGACTCATATTGTTTTAGGTATATAACCAGATAGAGTTATTAGATTAAGATTTTGCTGAATAACCTTCAGCTGGGGGCTCAGAAATACGAGGGAATATATTTCCTCACAGAAGGGCGGTAGAATAATAAGTTCATGACAGCTTAAATGATGACAGTTGTTATGCTTGCTTTTCTCTAAAATCCCGTGAGGCTCCCTAAAGTAGAAGCATCATTCTTCTATTTATATCTCTGCCAAGAGTAATCTTGAACGAAGGCTGATGCCTTTGAAGACTCTCAACATTATCCTCTAAGTTTGGCCATTATTGGACCACTACCGCGGAGCAGGTGAGACAATACCGTCACATCTGGGGGGAAGAAATTCCTTTAAAAAAATAATAAAACAATATCTTAAAACGTGTCTCTCAGTAGGGGTGATTAGGCCTTAACAGGTCCACCGGTACGTGGGGCCCAAGACGGTATTTCATTAATAACTGTTAGGTATGAAAAGGGCTTCTGGTATGAAACTGCGCAAGGCCCCCGTATCTGTACCCTACTGATGTAACTTCTCTGTGAAATAGGCTTACAACACCTCTTCATTTTGTCTTGCATGGACAGTTGTTTTCAAGTCACCTTGAAGAGTGGTAAGTAGTTTCATATAAATCTCGATGTGTTCTCTTGCAAGTGCCCTGGCAATGGTGATAGGAAACTCTACACAGAACATTACAACAGGAGGCAATCTGATCATCACGGTATATGCTATTAACGCCGTCTGCTAAAGGTTAGCAGACGTGCAATCGTAAAGGTTAAGACATTTAATATATTGCTATAGATGTTTCAATTATTGAACGCTCCATACACGATCGATTATGACGTGTCTAGCGTTGTTTAGGACACAGTCGGTAACTAGGAGACGCTACCCTTTGTTACTTGACCGCCAAGCTGAATAGCTGCGTTTTTTTTCTAACCTTCCAATTCAATGGCATGATATAGCCATTTATATGTGCATTTTTGATGGACCAGGGTCAGTTCTAGAACTCTATATGAGAGGAAAATTTATGGAGGTTAGTATTTAACTAGAATCCTCAGAAGGAGGAGAATAATCGTCAAATTCGTATGAAATATTCAGACTCGCAGTCTCACTGTCGGCAGGTAGCCATGTCTAGCTGCGCGTGCATATAGCTGTGATGTTCTGACGACAATACTGCATTGTATCCTTAAACGGACATTGACACGTAAACCAGCAGTCTACGTTATTGATTAATTTATGCATGACTTATAAGGACTTTTGTTCTGTTCCTATTTGAAATGATCATCCTGTGTGTACATGTGATTAAATATTACGGACTCAATCTGAAGACATTAATTACTTCATTAATGTTGCTGAGTTCAAGTTACATGAACTACTTCTTCATACCATGCTACTGAGTTGTATGAACACCTTCACCCTAATTCGCGTAATACTAAACAAAGCACGATTAACAAGAGATCACTAAAGTAACCATACTCAGTGCATGATCTTCAACCGGCAAATAACTCAGCAACAAAGTGGCGGCCGAATGCGGGGAACGACAGAAAAAAAGAAACAAACTTCTGTTCCTTACGCACATGTTAACCATAATATTTATGATCAAGTTTCGATCACATGATCCAGTCGAAGATGACGTCTTACTCATTCTAATGCCTAACAACGTGACGTCACTGAAAGTCGTGTAGGTGATCTGTCGGAGAAACCAAAGTCGTTTTCTAAGCCTAACCAGGGGAAACATGAGCCATTTGAAGCAAACACACGATATGGACTACAGGAGCAGACAGTCAGGGGCATTAGCCTAGCTGTTGACGACCTCTAGCACTGATCTAAGCAACGGAAAAGATAAGTCTAGTTGTTTTAATACTGTCGTCATTGCAAACAGTAATACTGAGTCCATGCCTTTTGCCTGCATAGGCATGTCTTTTCTGAATGTGTTTCATGTATTTTTTTGGGTTGTTTTAATGTGTTGTTAATTAGTGGGCCGGTTGGAGGGAACTGAAATCTCTGGGGAATGTCGCGAACAGCTGACCACCTAGATTTCAGTCGGTCTTAGGGCAGTTAAACGATTGCACTTTTGGAAGCCCCATTGAGGTTTGCCATTGGACTACCTGTCCAAATCTGCTGTCGTTTGACGATTTGTGTTAGCTGTGCCGTTCCGTAGATAACTGGCGTATTTTATTCGTACTCAGTTCACAATTTTATTCAGTTTTGTATCATGTTCGTTAACTATTTCGTCCAGTCTACTCTCACTATAATTTATTTTATGATTGTTAAATGTTTGTCCGTTATGAGTCCTGTGATGTCATCATTTTTTGCAGTCATTTTTTTTTGTGTACTTTGAATATTAAGTTGACCTCGGGTCAGACCTTGACCCTTCATTTGGCTTGTGACACTTCCGCTTGTTTTATTTAGTTCATAAATTCATTTTTAATTGTGAAAATGTCTTGTTTGCGTCTTGACATTGTTTGTACCCTTTAGTTGCATCATTGTTTTGTTTGTCCTCATGATATATATTAAATACTACATTAATAATATGATATTATATGCAATAATACACTTGTAATTTAATTTAATTAATTTTTTCTGATATTTAAGGTTAATATGGGACATTGCATAATTATGCAGTGATAGTCCAAGAAAGTAGCACTACAATTTATAAGAGATGCCTAGGGCATAATAATATAATATATATATATTGACCAAATAAAATAATCTTATAGTCTACCTTTGAGGTAATAGACCCATTGTATATTATTTAATATACTTTTCTGGTACTAAGAGAGTGACTTAGTACATTGAACAATATAATTACTAGGAATCATACCCAACATTATTGGATATTGAGATTAATTGTGTGATGTAATTACATTATAGTTAACAGATATCATAACTATTTATGATATAGTTCGTATTTAGATACAATATTATTACAAAATATTGTCTATTAGTTGAACTTAGACATAAGAGTTCAGTACTATTGTGATTATTTATATTGAATATTCCTAAGTTGAGTAAGTATAATAATTACTCTGAAGCTACTATTGACTATTTTAATCAGTAATTATCAATAATTACTTACAGATAAAAGTCAAAATGCTTACTATAGACCATTTCGTTAAAATTGGTAAGGAATATGGTTATAAATCTCAAGAACTTCGTCAGTTTGCTGAGGCAGAACTGGAAAAACATAAAGCAGAAATGGAGGAACGTGAAAGAAAAGAAGCAGAGAAAAAGGCTGCATTAAAGAAAGAGGAAGAGGAACAAAAGGCTGCATTAAAGAAAGAGGAAGCAGAACGTGAGATGAAGCAAATTGCCAAGGAAAATAGATTAAGAGAAATTGCTCAACAGGAAGAAGAGAATAAATTGAAACGAGAGGAAATTATTTTACAACAAGAAATGGAATTGGCGCGTATTAAATTGGAGACAGCAAGATTACAAGCACAAAGTGCTGATGCAAACCAGAATAATAACGCACAAAATGGATCATCATCCAGCCAAACTAAACATTTCTACAACTTTAAATTACCCACTCTCAACTTAAACGTGGACGACCTTTCATCGTTCCTGTCACGTTTTGAACAGACTTGCAAAACTAACCATTTGCCTGAAGAGTCATGGGTACTCAAGTTAAATGAATTCTTGGTTGGAGAACCACTGACGGCTTCTCAAAATGCTGACCCATCAATAGCAAATAACTACGGTGCTATTAAGTCCTTGCTTTTACGAAGGTTTCACCTGGACGAGGAACACTGTAGGTTGAAATTTAAGGGAATTTTACCTGAATCTCCAAAAGATTTTGCAGGATTCATTGCGAACATACGCAATACATTTAATAGATGGGTTGAACTGGCAGAAGTCAACAAATCGTACGACAAATTAGTTGATTTGCTACTACGGGATAAGGTATTATCTTCGGTTAGCCAGCCATTTTTTGCATATTTGCAGGAGCGTAAACCAGGTACTATGGACGAGTTAGAAAAAATTTCTTTAAACTACTGTTCGGCACATCCGAATGCAACCATTTCTAACTCCTCATTAAGAGAACCTCTACCTGTGGCGTCTAATATGGCCTACAATCATAATAACAAACAAAGACATCACAGTGTAGACAGAAGCAGGTTCCAAAGAAATCACAATGTTAACTTTCAGAAGGGACATAATAATGATTTCAACAATAAAAATGAGTTCAACAGAGGTAGATCACGAGATAGAAATTATTCACCTCAAACAAACTACCACAATGGTCAACATAACACTAATTATAATCGATCACATACTCCCAATAATAATAATAACTGGAATGGTAATAATCATGGCTCGAGACATCGAGATAATAGTTACTATAGAGGACGACGAGATAATTCTAACAATTATACTCGGAATCGATCTCATTCTCGGGGATCATCTCATTACAACCATAATACAGGGGCGGCAGTTACAAATAATACTACCCCTATAGCTCAGGTCCCACTTGACAATAATACAACACAGTCTTCTGCTGCATGTTTTGCTATTAATTATAATGTGGCAAATAGTTGCCAACAATGCAATCTTATTTTTCAGAAGGCGAAAGAAACAGTGCTTAACTGCGGACATATTATACCACAGGTAGGTCTTGCAGTCAACGATGGAACAGGCTTACTAATTTTTAACAGGGGATTAGTTAATGGATCCGTCGTCTCAGTGCTGAGGGATTCAGGATCCACAACGATTGGTGTACGTCAGTCGCTGGTACATCCTAGCTGTGCGACAGGAGAATATGTACGCTGCATGACATTTGGTGGAACTATTGAGTTCTACCCAACAGCTATTGTTCTAAACATCCTTTTTCACAGGGAATGTAAAAGTATGTATGCTAAAAAAGCCTATAGCTGATCTGATGGTTGGTCGTATACACGGTAGTAAAGATTGTACTCCAGATGAGATCATAGAATGGGAGAAACATAACCTATGCACTGGAAACGCCGTGACGACTAGAGCGCAGACTCAACTCATGGAGAAAGTTGATGATAATAAAATGGATGCAGACAACCAAGAGGAATTTGTAGTCAATTCACCTATTGACAGGGAAACATTTGCAACTAAACAAAAAGAGGATAAATCTTTAAAAAAAATTTTTAAGCTGGTTGATAAAGGTGACAATCTATCCTCAGGTAATAATAACAAACATTGTTTTGTTATTAAAAATGACATATTGATTAGATGTTTTAATGACAAATCACAAATGAAACAACAAGTTATGGTCCCGTATACTTTTAGACGGTACATTCTTCAACATGCACATGACTCACATTGTGCTGGACATATGGGATATACTCGAACACGATCTCGAGTACTGTCTTCATTCTTTTGGCCAGGAGTGTCAAGAGATATTTCGCAGTATGTACGTTCCTGTACTACATGCCAAGAAGTGAAAGCACGTGGAGCTTTTCACACGGCGCCTATTCAGGCTTGCGATATCTCAGTAAGACCGTTTGACAAGATGGCAATAGATATTATTGGTCCATTGCTACCATCGGCCAGAGGACATAGATTCGTCCTTACGTGCATTGATTTGTGCACACGATGGCCAGAAGCTATCCCATTAAAGACCACCACTACCACAGATGTAGCTGATGCACACATCTCATCTTTTCTAGAATAGGGTTTCCTAGAAAACTTTTATCAGACCATGGGTCACAGTTTATATCTGACACCATGAAGGAAGTCATGAAAACTTGGAACATTGATAGGAATTTAAGTAGTATTTATCATCCTATGAGTAATGGTGCGGTTGAAAGACTTAACCGTACACTTAAACAACTACTACATAAGGTTACTGTTAAGCACCCTCATGACTGGGACAGAGCACTCCCAGCTGTTCTATTTGCTTATCGGGAGGTACCGCATGAACAAACTGGCTTCTCTCCCTTTGAATTAGTTTTTGGTGCTCCCCCAAGAGGTCCTATGGGACTAATAAAAGACTTATTAATTGACGCGGAGATGACTCAGGACACTCAGTCATCTTACGAGTACGTGATTAATCTTCGGAAGAACATTATTGAGTCTTGCCAGTTGGCAACAGCTTCTTCTGAGGCTGCAAAAGCTAAGGCTCGATCTCTACAAAAATAGGTCTCGACGATTACGCCAATTATTCCCAGGCGACGAGGCTTATGTGTTACTTCCTCACAATAACAATAAATTATTGATATCTTGGAATGGTCCTTACAAAGTCATTGATAAAATTTCCGACGTTGATTACGTCTTAGATATCAAGGGACACAAAAAGATATTTCATATTAACATGCTCAAGCAATTTCATACACGTCCTGAACACTTACAGTCAATTTTTCATGAACTAGATGACACCACAGTATCTACTTGTTATTATTCTAACTTATCCGTCATTCAGGAAGAAGAATCTTCTTTTCCTGAGGTACAGTTACCGTTACCGGTACCAGTAGTTCAACCTACTGAATCTTGGCGGGATGTAACCATCTCTTCAACGGTTACACCGCAACAGCGTCTACAGATTGCTAATCTATTACAATCTTATCCAGATGTATTGACCGACGTCCCGGGTCGCACATCGGCTATCAGTCATGACATTACTCTCAATGATGATACACCTATTCGTGTACATCCCTATTCGGTTCCTTTACATTTCCTTGCTAAAACTACTAAGGAACTTGAACAGATGTTGTCTCTGGGAATCATTGAGACTAGTAATTCGCCATTCTCTTCTCCATTAGTGATTGTCCGGAAGAAGGACAATAACATCAGACTATGTGTTGATTATAGAAAATTAAATGCTAAGACTATAGTTGACAGCGAACCACATCCACTTATCGACGACTTACTGCCACGTCTATCCAACGCAACTATATTTAGTAAGATAGACTTAACTAAAGGTTATTGGCAGATACCACTGACCGAAAAGGCTAAGTACTACACCGCATTTTCCACTCCACAAGGTCTATACCAGTGGAATGTGATGCCTTTTGGGCTTGTTAATGCGCCAGCTACCTTCATTCGCCTGATGCGACAAATTTTATCAGGTAGACCAGACGTTATTACATATATTGACGACATATGCTTGTTTAGTTCGTCGTTTGAGGAACATGTTTCGGGACTTAGATATGTTTTCGACACTCTAAGGAATTATCATCTAACTGCTAAACCTACAAAGGTGCAAATCGCGTGTAATGAGATAACCTTTTTGGGACATATCATTGGAGCGGGATATATATCCGAACGTTACCTAGTACAGTCTCCAAAATTCTAAACATAGCAGTTCCTCAGACGAAGAAACAGGTCAGGAGTTTGTTAGGACTTGTTCAATATTACAGTAGATTCATACCAAACTTGTCATCCATCACGGCTGTATTGTCTTCATTGTTAAAGAAAGACATGCCGGTGAAGGTGACATGGACTGGTACATGCAATGAAACTTTCAACAAAATTATAAATTTGTTCTCGCATGAACCAATTTTAAGACTTCCCGATGCTTCCAAAAGATTTTTCTTACGAACAGATGCTAGTAACTACGGCATTGGTGCATGCCTGCTCCAGAACCATGATGGCATTCTACATCCTACCTTATATATTTCAAGAAAGCTAAAGCCGGCAGAAACAAAGTATTCCACAGTGGACAAGGAACTTTTATCAGTGATATGGGCAATAACTAAACTTGAAAAGTTCTTGCTTGGTGCTCCCTTCACCATACAGACGGACCAACGTGCTGTAGCATCTTTGCGTCGATCTAACCACAAGAGCCCAAAACTCGCCAGATATGCAATCATCCTACAGCCATTTGAATTCTCCATTGAACATATTCCTGGCACTGAAAACATTGTGGCGGATGCGTTGTCACGTAATCCTATTGACGACGAATAATCAACATTGACATTCCTAAAATACGTCAATCATCACTACATTGAACACTATATGCATCACAGAATTGAACTAAAGACAATCAAGGTATACATATTGACATTGAAACTTCGTCTAACGTCCATACACGATATATGAATATTCGTTGAACAATCATGGAACAATATCTGACGACAAGTCGAACTTATTATCCTATGTGCACTTAATTCTTGGATGCTGGGATAAATGACATTTCTTTCCAACGTAAACGTTTGAACATTTTTGCCTAAAAGAATTCATCAGGATCAAGACTACGGATGGATCATCATATCCTATACTAATTAATTAGTTAACTTAACTTCTTAATTGAATTATTATCAATAAAATGAAATGTGAGGAAAAAAAATGAAATGAAAGAACAAAAAAAGAGAACGAAATATAAAAAGAAGAAATTATGAAAAGAGAAAATAAATCTCACACAAGTATTAGATTAATATTTTTTTTTAATGTACCTATACGTTATTTAGTTAGTTAAATTAGATAGTTATTATTCACTAACACTTAACACACACAATTAAGTTAAACTTATATTCGAATTTCTTTCTATTTCTTCTCACTTATTTTGTCTTTTCTTCTCTCATAACATCGTGTTACATTAGAATCTTAATAATTTAACTCTTAGTTTAATTAATTAATTTAATTTTAATTAGTCAAATTAATTCCTATATGACATACTAATACGACAGACCTTACTTTAATTTAATTCTATCATTCACTATTAACATTGGACATTTTATTTAGTTGATATAATAATATGTATAATATTGATATATAATATGATTAATGTTAGATGACTATGACAAATAGTTAGTTGACATGACCGCGACACGGTTCTACTCAGAACATCGTCGGCCATATGTCACGATTGTGTTAAATTTTTTTTTGAAAAATTGTTAAGTCGGATAGATCTTGAAAAAAAAATCTATCGATTTTTTTTTTCCCCGGTGTACAGGGAATTGTTACGGTATATGCTATTAACGCCGTCTGCTAAAGGTTAGCAGACGTGCAATCGTAAAGGTTAAGACATTTAATATATTGCGATAGATGTTTCAATTATTGAACGCTCCATACACGATCGATTATGACGTGTCTAGCGTTGTTTAGGACACAGTCGGTAACTAGGAGACGCTACCCTTTGTTACTTGACCGCCAAGCTGAATAGCTGCGTTTTTTTTCTAACCTTCCAATTCAATGGCATGATATAGCCATTTATATGTGCATTTTTGATGGACCAGGGTCAGTCCTAGAACTCTATATGAGAGGAAAATTTATGGAGGTTAGTATTTAACTAGAATCCTCAGAAGGAGGAGAATAATCGTCAAATTCGTATGAAATATTCAGACTCGCAGTCTCACTGTCGGCAGGTAGCCATGTCTAGCTGCGCGTGCATATAGCTGTGATGTTCTGACGACAATACTGCATTGTATCCTTAAACGGACATTGACACGTAAACCAGCAGTCTACGTTATTGATTAATTTATGCATGACTTATAAGGACTTATGTTCTGTTCCTATTTGAAATGATCATCCTGTGTGTACATGTGATTAAATATTACGGACTCAATCTGAAGACATTAATTACTTCATTAATGTTGCTGAGTTCAAGTTACATGAACTACTTCTTCATACCATGCTACTGAGTTGTATGAACACCTTCACCCTAATTCGCGTAATACTAAACAAAGCACGATTAACAAGAGATCACTAAAGTAACCATACTCAGTGCATGATCTTCAACCGCAGCCACCAGACCTCTTGAACCTGCTTCCACAGCTTCGACTTTAACTGCGAACCCGTCATGTCTCAAGACTCAATGTTATAACAGTCTTGACTGCGGCATACTTTTTGTTACGCTAATATTTCTTTACCTTGACAATGTTGTCGTCAATGATTCTGGAGATGTTGTATGCTGTAAGAATACTGACCTCCTTCCTCGATTTTTTCTTTTTCTATTGGGACCTAAGACAAAAGGGTACGGTGACAGTAAGACAATGAAAGAACACACCCAACAGGAGGATACAGTAAGATGAGACTCACAGACAACCTATTTTTTCCCCCGTTTAAAAAAAAAAAAAAAACTGGAGGAATGAATAAACCGTTTAAGAATACTAATTCCAATTCTAAACCCCACACTCATTTATTTTAACACATGTGGGAAAAAATACTTCTACAAATTATTTTCGAAAGAGGCGGATAATAAGAGATTGTGAAAGGGACTGGCGCCATCATTATTTAAAACAAATTGCTACAAATATAACAGCTACAAATATAACAGCTACAAATATAAACAGCTACAAATATAAACAGCTACAAATATAACAGCTACAAATATAACAGCTACAAATATAACAGCTACAAATATAAACAGCTACAAATATAAACAGCTACAAATATAAACAGCTACAAATATAAACAGCTACAAATATAACAGCTACAAATATAAACAGCTACAAATATAAACAGCTACAAATATAACAGCTACAAATATAAACAGCTACAAATATAACAGCTACAAATATAACAGCTACAAATATAACAGCTACAAATATAAACAGCTACAAATATAAACAGCTACAAATATAACAGCTACAAATATAACAGCTACAAATATAAACAGCTACAAAAGGACATGAATGATTTGATGTCGACTTCCTGTAGGTGAGACAGATATAGTGGTGGGTCCATGGGTAGGGAAACAGAAAATTATTATTAATATTGGTATTGTTATTTACTTTTGTTATTAATATTATTTTTGCTGTTTTCTTTGTTATAAACTAGGCTAATTCAGAATTCATCAATATTCCAAAATTTCTGGAAAAAAAAAAAAAACTTTTATCGAATGTCAGAGTATTATGTTTTGTCAAAGGAACGGAATCCTGTCCCAAACAACTCATAACACATTTTAAAAAAATATAATCAGGGTGGCCTTAGTGCGGCTCGTGCGCCGCATGCGGCTGCCTTCACTAGGTACCCGAGATTATATACACATTTTGCAGAAAAATCTTCAAAAATGATTATTTTATATATTATTTTTTAATCACAGTGATGCTACAAAAATATTATTAGGAAAATGAAGTACCCCTGGCTTTCATTTATAACAGAACATTTTTTATTACATATAATCATACATAAACATGAAAATTAAGCAAACATATTTCGTGTTACAAAATCTATTAAATATACAGACTGGCCTCGACTTACGAACGGTTCCATTCCTACGCCTCCATCGTAAGTCGATATGGTCGTAAGTCAGAAATCTCTATAAACTATATAAACCATAAGGATATGCTAACAATTAACATGCCTGATTGCTAAAATGCGCAGGTCTGTTTTATTATATTTTACAAAACTAATTTTACTCTTAGTTTATAGCGAAATTATACAATGTGCAAATTACATCCTAAATAACCGTACTGTACAGTGCTGTATTGTAATAAATAATGAATTTATTTAAATATATAGTTTCTCAATTATTTCTGTCATTCTATCCGTTTGTAACGCTCCCAAAAATGTTAACACTCGCCAGAAAAAAAAATGCGCAAAGGACAGTGTGCATGCGCAAAAAACATCTCTTTGTCAACGGCGTGCATTTTCAAACTTTATTTAACATCGGATGTAAAACAAATATTTTGGTTTTTAATACGGGAATTAAAAAATTGAAGAAAATGTTGATAACTATTCTCACTGTTACCACCTAAGTGAATTGTATCTGATGAAGAGACAATGGCAGCAATATTGTTTAAATGTGTATCTTCGTATACAAGTTGTTAGAGATGTATAAATACCTACACTTAATGTCTACGGACGTTAATGTCCTCTAACGAGTCACTGTGTGCACCAACAATAAGGAAGCTTTAGATCTGAATGACTGAATAAGTATAGCCAGCAGGTGGGTCTGCACACCATGAATAAAGCGAGAACAGCTTTTGCTAGTCTAAACAACATCTTGAAGTCTTCCCAGTACAGCACAAACACCAAATTAAAATTATATGAGAGATGTGTACTTTCTTTGCTTCTCTATGATGTGGAATGCTAGAGAGTAACAGAGAAGGAAATGTCGACATTGTCCTCTCTCCACAAAATCTGCCGAGGAAAAATTCTCCGAATCTTTTGGCCGAATACCATCACCAATCAAGAACTGCTTACTAGGAGCAACCAAGAGGATATGCACACCATCATAGCTGGCAGACGGTGGAGTTGGGTTGGCCACATCCTCAGATGAGACCTTGATGACATCATAAGAACAGCTATGCTATGGACTCCTGAAGAAAAGCGAAAGAGAGGCCGACTAAAAACAACTTGGTGGAGAACTGTGGAAGCCGAGATGCAAAGAATGAACCAGAGCTGGGGCATTGCACGAAGAATGGCCGCTGACCGAGCAAAGTGGAATCAGTTTGTTGCTGCCACTGACTGCTTTGACAGTCGGCGGATAAGGATCAAAGAAGATTCCATTGATGTTATGAACTATCCGGCCGATTTAAACAACAGAAAATCAAGGTGCTCTTCTGATGGACAATCGGATGTTCACGCCTAACATTGTTTTTTAACAAGTATCTGAATAAATAAAATTGCCGTTAAGTATTGGTGGCTTATGATTGTAATTCCCGTCATACGACGGGCTTTTACTTTTGTAAATAAATAAATAATCAGAATGCGCGGCCGAACGTCCGGGAGCCGAAAATAATAAAATAAGGTTCGTGGGATGTACGTACAAGTGGTCATAAGCCGCATACGTCGTAAGCCGAGGACAGTCGGTATACGGAGTGCTCTATTAAACAGTTCCTTCTGTATTGCGGCTGGGGTGGGAAGGGGAATGAGAGACCTCTTATGATTCTATATAAAAAAAAAAGATGAACATTCTTCCCTCAGACGTGTCGTGCACGTGACTAATATGAGGTTGTACATGAGGCTGGTAACCTCATCAAGTAACAGAAACAGCTACAGAAACCACAGCTGTTACATCATGTGAATGATTAGCGCAGGCTTCCTGCAAGTGGGTCAGCTGTATTGATGGTTCCATGCTCCATAGAGAGCAAAGAAGAAAATGATGAAAAATAAGTATTACGACCACCCCTCTTTCCTTCCAAGGTTGCCTAGTTGGTCGTTAACCTTGTTATATAATAATGAAAAATATAAATATTACTGCCCCTAAAGGTTGCCTGGTTGTCGTTAACCTTGTGATATAATAGTGAAAAACTAACAAATTAAAAAAATGAACATTCTGACATAATTCACACAAATTAAAGTGGATGAAAGATAAATTCAGATATCAGGCCATTAAATTCGGTTACTCTGCGTAAAGAAATTACTTTAACTGCACAAATACCGCTGGATAAAGAATATTTATCTCACACTCCCATCTCCTCGTGTTCCATAAAACAGCTGCTAACGTCGACTAATAAACTGTTGTCATACAATTACAGTAATTTTATACATTCTAAATGAGCAGCTCTAACCATATTAAATAACATATGTTTCAAAGGTGTTGCTGCAAATGATCCTTCTTCTTCAATATTATTTATCTATATACAATTTATTTCATTCAATACACATGTTGTGAATTTGTAATTCAATTAATAAAGCAGAATATGAGTTTGGAATTATAATGATGCTTTAACAGGTCAATAGAAAAAACACGTTTTATAGATTATTTTTTATTGTTACCGAATGTACTAAAATCCAATACCATAATTCCCGCCGCAAGTACTTCGGTCGGTCGGTCGGTCAGTCACATTTTTGCACACCGTCATTTGCGCACTTTTTCTGTTTTCGAGAGAGTACATTAACTTTCAACCACAGCTAAGGGGGTGCAACTGTGGTTGAAAGTTAGACAATAATTGTATTGTTTCCCTTAATATATACTCTCGCGAAAACAGAAAAGTGTGACAGTGTGCATTAAATCAACAGACAATCAAGATACTCTTCTGTCCAGTTTCATTCGAAAAACGGATTTAACTCATCATTTTTCTTAAAAATAACCTTAAAATGTAAGTTTCTGATTGTTTCTTCAAGACAAAATTTTAATTTAAAGTATTGCAGACTTATTATTATGAATCAAAATGACAAGATGGCTAAAAGGAAGAGACGATCACGTCATTCACAGCGAGCAAACTGATTACGGAAAGAAGCCAACAACTTGATCTGGAGACAGGAAGGTGCGGAGATGCAGACTAAATCAACAGACAACCAAGATACTCTTCTGTCCAGTGTCATTCGGGAAAAGGATTTAACTCATCATTTTTTTTTTCTTAAAAATGTAAGTTTCTTTATTGTTTCTTCAAGACAAAATTTTATTTTAAAGTATTGCAGACTTATTATTATGGATCAAAATGATAAGATGGCTAAAAAGAAGAGACGATTGCGTCATTCACAGCGAGCAAGCGAGACTATAGAAGAAGCAGCAATGTAATACATGTAACAGAAACAACACACTATAATTAAAAACCTGCCAATTTTGGCAGGTTGTTGCTAATTATGAAATAAATACTGAGTAGAAGAAAACATGTGGATGGTCAGTTATCATAAATAATTCTTCATCGACCAATCAATTAATACCTGATGCTCCCCAAGAATCATAGTCCTTCAAATAACACATGACATTTCCTCCTGTCACGTGCCATCAGCTCCAGTTCTTTCTACGTCTTCCTCATCATTTTCACTTCTGTCTCCAGTATTCTTCTCATATGTTTTTTTTAAATCTACCTCTGCCTCTCTTACCCTGGGGATCACAGAACAAGGACTGTCTTGTAATGCTATCAAAAAGTTTCCTCAATGTATGATCTATCCATCGCCAGCGTCTTCTTCTCATCTTTTGTTCCACTGGCACTTGTCTGGTTCTTGTCATCAGTTCCACATTGGTGACCTTGCCATGCCATTTCAATCCTTCTATTCTACGCAAGAACCCATTTATGAATGTCTGTAGAATTTTGGTTGTTGTTTTTGTTGTATGGACTAATCACCTGTTTGTCAAACATTTTGATTACATGTTTTGCCCAGGAGCCTTGTGCTCTTTGGGTCACCTCTACACTTCGTTTTACGGGGTAGAAGAGGTTCCGATTATGAGATGAGATGAGTTTTTGTTGTTCTCCATGTTTCACAGCCATACAATAGGATACAGTAACTCTTCATATCTTTCACAAATTAAAAACGTGCATGGCAAGTTATTATTATTCAGTAATTCTTCATATCGTTAACAAAGTATTATTTTTTGTGAACCATATGGAAACAGCAGCGAGGAAGGCAACTAGTCACCCTACTTCTCGATGCTGGACTTAGTTTAGTGAAGTGTCTAACACTTCACCCTCCTACGGCAGTATCTGCTAGGGGACTGCCTTTACCTTTTTATGACAAAATAAAATACGGTACTTGTGCGTTTATTCACCGGTTAAATCAAATTCTGGAAATGTATTACCAAAACTGAGAACCGTACTTTTTCTTGACCGAAAAATGTTGATTTCACATTGTGATTTGGGAGGCAAGTTAAAAAAAAAGCGTGTCTCTTGCATTCATAGTTGAGACGCTTACAACAGACCCGCCCCCACCCCCCCCCCCCCCCCTCAAACACCCCCCCCCCCCGTATTTTTTTTTTAAAGTTTATAAACCAATAGAACGGAATTGAATCCGTTCTACAAGTTAACGGTACACCGGAAACAAGGGAAATCGCTGCCATCGCCTTCTCTACCTCAAGATCAGAGTGAGGTACCCATTTACAGCTGGTTTGACTGATGCGTGACACCTGTTCCCTTCCTCGCTGCCGTTGGCCTTCTCTAACTCAGGATCAAGTCAGGTAACCCACAGTATAACTGCTTTGACATTGCAGAATTTTGGCCTCCTCTGTAAATTATGCAGCTACGAACGAACATGTGTATGTCCCTGATATGTGCCAAGCTTCAGCGATATTCTAGAATTTGGTAAATCTGTTCTCCCTCACACGTCCTTTTCAGGGCCCACAAAACTGCAACCTACTACGGTCCTATTCAGGGCCCCCAAACAAAAATTTACTACCAACACGGTTTTTTTGACACTGGGCCCCACAAAAACTGGACCACGGTCCTGTTTAGGGCCCCCAAAACCAACAAAACTGTACCCTGAGGGCAAGAAAGCCTTTATTTTCATTTTCACCGCTGGGTGGTGGAGGCTGGGGTGGAGGAGTTGGTCCCCTCCCTCACTATAACACTGATCCTTGTCAAATATTTACCTAATCAGAGCCGATTAACGTAGTAGCAAAAGTATAGCATATGCTACGAGCCCCTTTCTATTTAGGGCCCCGCGCCAATAAATATGTACATCATTTTTTGGTCATCTTCTAATACGAGCGTTGAAACCAATGATCTTGTGATGGTATGCCATCTTTAGCGCCTTTTCATTTGATTGTCAAGAAATTGTGAGAGAAATAGCATAACATGGTGACTTAGTGTGACTCTTTATTACTTTGATCTTAACTGTTTGCGTACAGAAGCAGTCATTTTCGAGAGATGGGGCCTACCTAGCTATAAATGGGTAACTTAACTTTGAGTTGGAGGGAAGGAAAAGACAGTGAGGAGAAGGAAACTGGTCTCCCCCACCTCTCGATGCTGGACCTAGTATGGTGAAGTCTCTTAACATTCCATAACCAGCTGTAAATGGGTACCTGACTCTGAATCCTGAGTTGAGAAGGCAAACGGCAAGCGAGGAAGTGGAACAGGTGTCACGCATCAGTCAAACCACTGTGCGAAATGGGTACCTCATCTCTGATCTTGAGGTAGAGAAGGCAATGGCAAGCGATTTAATCCCTTTTTCCGGTGTACCGTTAACTTGTGGCACAGAAACTGATTCAATTACGTTCGATTGGTTTATAAACTTTCAAAAAAAAAAATACGAGTCTTCAAAAACCGCGCCAAAACACATAATTTAAGGGAAAAAAAAATTGAATTAAAAAAAAAAAAATTCTACACTACAAATGGGGGAGAGCTCACAATGTGAAATGTCACGTTTTCAGTCAAGTGATCGGTTTGGGCAATAAATTTGCAAAATCTTCATGTTATTACCAGGTGCCTCTTTTTGAACGCCAAGTACCTAAAATACTCAAATCAACGATAAATGGTCCAGCGTTCCACTATGACTCTTGAGAAATCGAGCAGTTGACTTGACAACTATGACTATGTCTAAACTATGACTATGCAATTAAGAGTATAGAATGTATTCAACTTTTATTTCAGCCACAGCAATGTTCATATTAGTTCGTTTTATAGCAATTAAACATTTTGAATCCATAAAATGTTTTTTTTTCTCTTTACTTGTTTTTATTAAGTCATAACTGAATATCAGGTGTTTGGAACAGTTGTCGTTTCCGCCCAGTAAAACAATCGTTGAATAAAATATGCGTTGATAAGGTTAAATACACAATGCAGGGATTCTCAACGGGACGTATCAATATCCCTTGGGGGTATGGGAACCAAATGATGGGGGTATGGGACTCGATGTCTGAAACGGTACTTGCCTTCTTCAGAAAACAACCCGTTTCAACCGGCACTTTTTAAAAAAACCAGCACTGGTGACAGCAGCAACATGTTAGATTATATAACAGCAGTCGAATCATTATCAAAACGGGAATTTTGACTTTTACCATGATGCCAGTACTAAATTTTGAAGGATGTGACTGTATGAAAATGTTTAATTTCTTGAAGGATGCTGATGAATTCTTGTTGAAAATGAAGTGGGTAAGGGACCCCGTGTTTCGTACCAGAATCAAACCACTTAAAGAGGCACCAATTCTGATGCCATATGATGATGGATGGTATCCGCATGTCTGGTTTTGTGTAGTGTGTAGATGTGTTCAGTCAAAACAATGTTCATACAACAATAACAGGGCAATCCACATAGGACGTCAGTAAACTCACGACGTATAAAGTCAATGAGTCTTGAAACAGCCGTTGACGTTTTTCTTCATTATTTATTGTGGACGCCACAGTGACAAAATGGTTACGCAAATGTGTAGGCACATCAAACAGTCATTATCACAGCAACATTCAATACAGCATAGACGGTAGACAGCATTACAATGATGAGTCAGATGCATGTTATATTTCATAGTGGTGTAAATGTAGTCAGGTGAAAAACTCCATCCTTTTCTATAACAGCCAGGAGATAACCAGATGTATGAGATCAGTTCACTCTCCTTAGTTTGACTTCAGCAAGACAGACACGTCTGCCGAAGTATAAATAATGTCCTCAAAAATATCCTCTAGATAATAAAGGTTTTCCAAACCGAACATCTCGTGACGACGGCTTTCGGAGACAGGCTATGAATCGAAATCGCTCACGACCCAAAATCGATAGAGTTAATGAAAATGTTAATTTACCTTGCTTTCATGAAATACACAGAAATATCACGCCTCCCGACATGTGGGAAAACACTAGAGGTATTATCTCGAATAAACGAAATATCCATTAAGAGGACTACACATCCCTGACAGAACAAAAAATAGCGGAGATCCCCTCTTCAACGAGGCATCTCTTTCGCCATTCCAAATCGCTCACTCCACTAGTCGTGGGCGGAAACCGATCGACCAAACAACAAGACAAGTCATGCGCAGTCCAGCGCAAAAATGACCACAGCTCAAACTTAACTGCATTCGATACCAACGCGAGAAGACAAATGCTTACCGAGAAAAGTGACTATAAATTCCAAGCAGTTGTTGCCCTTGCGTTATAAAACAGACATTGAAACAAAACGATGTTGCGAGAATTTATCACGCAACACTAACCAATCAGGATGTAAAGTATGTGTAAAGTATTTGAAGTCATACTGGTACGGTAGCTTATTGGACTGGTGATGATGATGATTTCAACAGTCTGGCGAAGGGGGTATGGGGACATATTTGGCAGTCCATTAGGGGTCTGTAATCTTAAAAAAATTAAGAACCTCTGACCTAATGTAAAGCTCGCAAGCAACTTGGTCATAACTAGAAATGTGATTAAAACAAAAGAAGATGTGACCCAGCTGCTTGAAGAAACATACTGATTTAAATAGGCATATCACCATTCACCATCCGACGCCCGCTCCTTCATGTACCGAAAGGGAAAGGTAGTCCCAAAGCAGATATTGGATATAGAGGAGTTAAGTGTTAGATACTGAATTATACTAGGTCCAGCTTTATGAGGTGGGGTGACCAGCGCCCTTCCTCGCTTCTTTTACATTTCTTAACTTAGTAGTAGAGTCAAGTACCCATTTACAGCTCAGTGGACTGGAGCGTGACACTACCAGGTTTCGAACCCGGACCGGTAGCTTTCCCGCAAAAGGCAAGCGGTCTAACAGCTCTGTAATCGGACGCTCTCAAATATGATGCACAGTCTATATTCGCAGTTCTTTATTTCCATTACTTTAATACTCTTTTTGTAATGTAGTTGTTTTCATCTTATTTAACATTGTTTTTAAGTTATTATATAGACTGGGCTAGATCAATGTCGATCAAAACTTGCAAGGTTAAAGTGTACCCAAGAAAAGGAGCTGCAGACCACATTTCAGCTCTCTCTCTCTCATCATCATCATCATCATCATCATCATCATCATCATCATTTGCCATCTCTGTGACGGGACGTTTTCGTGCATTATTTTTCCTTGGTTTAATGGTTTTGGTTTTTCCTTCTCTCTATTACCGTCCTTCCCTCTATTACCGTTTCCCTAAGTTTTCTCTCTATCACGGTCGCTTCAATTATTTCGCCCTTTCCACGAAAGTTATTTATCATTCCAGCCAGTGGGCGGTACCTTGCCCAGGCTACCTGGGAAAACTCAATTTACAGGTGTGATAAAAAAAATTATCGATTTCCTGCGTTAGTCGTGTGAGATCGGACTCTATTATGTTTCTTAAGTTTCTTGTTCAGGGAATGAGGGGACATCTCATTTTTTGTAGCAGACATGAAGACGCCAGAGACCACCCCTTCGATCTCACAGAAACCACATAAAAATACAGAACATACAATATTCCAGCACTCTCAGCTACTGCCTTCGATGAGCTCCATGTCACCAGTGCGAAAGTGAGAGTAGCTATAAAATCAGTTTTGTTATCTGTGGCCATAGCAAATTCTAAAACACTAGTTAATTATCTAGTGCATTCCTAGCTAAAAAAAATTTAGCAAGAAAAATATAAATCCTGAAAGCTTCTTCAGAAGAAATATATATAGAAAGGTCACCTCTGAAAAGTAACGCCGACCAGAAAACAAGTTCTGGGAAGTTCTGAGCTCAACAAATGGTGAGCTATGTAATCTGTATGTGTATATTATTGATGATATGTATTTAAGGTGACGAAATGTATATTGTGACCTGTGCCTTCTGTATATGTCGTTCTGACCTTGTATATTTTTATATAGGTTTTCTGACAATAGGTTTTTTGTGCGAAAATTTCCAATTGCGCCAGAAACTGTCAGACGTTTTTTTAGTTATGTCCTAACCTTTGACGGACAGTATATGGTGTAAAACTGATAAAAGTAATACGCCCACTAAACTCTGAGTCAGAGGTAATAACTGACGGGGGACGAGACAAATCTCTGATTTATAGTTATATTTCTAACCGGTTCCCTGTTATCTATATTTTATTTACAGTCTCTGTTGGCATCAGAAGCTGGTGTTCTTAGCACATTGTCAAGGAAGGCAAGCACAGTGTCCCGTTAGTCCATGGTGGAAACAGAGGGAAAGAGAGTCACCCCAACCCTATGGCAGTACACTAAGAAAGAATCAGCCAAGCACAGATAAGTCATAAGGGACTGAAAATCAATTCATGGCTATTTGTATTCTGATTTAAATGCAAAGTTTAATTCTATATAAAACTTTGTAATTATATTTCTCTAAAATTAACAAAATTATCATTCAACAACCCCTGTCTAGGATGATCTAACTAAATGTAATATTTGGAGGAAACAAAAACTCATTAATACATTTGTTTGATTTGATGTGTAGCAAGATCACTTGTCTGCATGTAGGTTATTATATTATCTCAAAGTGTTGAACAAAAATCTATGTAATAAATGATATTCGTTATATTTATATAATATAACTGCAGAGTATTGTTCAATTCATATTTCAATGTTGTAACAAGCACGTTGTGACCAGTTATTATACACTCTTATTATTAGCACTCACTTCACCTATCCTTACATCTATACCTTATCATCCAGTATATTCTAATCCTCGACTATACACCAGGAAGGGGGCATCATCCAGCCACGGTCTATCAGATATCATTGTCGGATCTGATCTATTATGAATTTCAGTGGTCTCAGATAATTCAGGACAGCAGTGGCAGAGATAAAGATCTGGAGCAGACATCTATTCTTCGTTATCTGTACCCATCGCTTTCTCTAAGTTCTGTCCCATACGATAGGACTGCGGGAACCGCCAGTCATTTCTTACTCCTTTCACGAGCCTAAACTTCTATTTAGAGAACTTTTCCTGCAGAACTATTGAGTTATCTGTTATTATCTCCTATATTATCTACTACTTATTCATTCATTCATAACCCTCCACTCCCAAAGGAGCATAGGCCTTCAACAAACACATGCCAAGTCCTCCTGTCACGTGCCATCATCTCAAGTTCTTTCCATGTTCTCCTCATCATTTTCACCTCTGTTTCCAACTCTCTTCTCCATGTACTTCTTGGTCTTCCTCTGCCTCTCTTGCCCTGCGGGGTTCCAGAACAAGGACTGCCTTGTAATGCTATCAACAGGTTTCCTCAGTGTGTGTCCTATCCATCGCCATCGTCTTCTTCTCATCTCTTGTTCCACTGGCATTTGTCCAGTTCTTGTCATCAGTTCCACATTGGTAACCTTGTCATACCATTTTAATCTCTCTATTCTACGCAAGCACCCATTTATGAAAGTCTGTAGCTTTTTGGTTGTTGTCTTTGTTGTTCTCCATGTCTCCGAGCCATACAATAGGACTGACTTCACATTTGAGTTGAAGATTCTTATTTTCGTGTTGGATCCTATTTCTCTTGATCTCCATATATTTCCCAATGCAATGAAAGCTCCTCTTGTTTTTTGTATTCTTATTTTGATATCGCTGTCTGTCCCTCCAACTTTATCTATATTACTGCCAAGATATGTGTATGATTCTACATCTTGTATTGGCGTTTCTTCAAGTTCAACCCTGTTTTCATTACCTGCATTTATTCGCATTATTTTTTGTCTTTTCCCTGTGTATTTTCAGACCCAATTGCTGTGACCTCTCATCGAGTGTTTTCAATTTGTCCTGCATCTGATTACGGTTATGGGACAGGAGAGCCAAATCATCAGCAAAATCCAGATCATCCAACTGCTTAGTCAGAGTCCACTGGATTCCATTTCTGTTGTGTGTTGTCGATGATCTCATAACCCAATCTATTGCCAGCAAGAAAAGAAATGGAGACAAGAGGCATCCCTGTCGCACTCCTGTTCTTATCCCAAATGGTTCTGTAAGCTGTCCTTCATGAAGAACTCTGCACGTCATGTCTTCATAGGTTTTCTTTATTAAATTAATGATCTTCAGGGGAACTCCATAATGCCTCATCAATTTCCAAAGTGATTCTCTGTCCACACTGTCAAATGCTTTTTCGTAGTCCACAAATCCGATGTATAGTGGTGAATTCCATTCCAGACTTTGTTCAACTATTATTCTCAAAGTGGCTATCTGGTCTTACATGATCTGTTTTGTCGAAAACCTGCTTGTTCATCTCTCAATTTCTTGTCTATGGACTCCGTTAATCTCTCAAGGATAATCCTGTTCAATACCTTTCCTGGCATTGATAGTAACATTATTCCTCTATAATTTGTGCACTCTTGTAGATTTCCCTTCTTGGGCAACTTAACCAGATATCCTTCCTTCCATTCTGCTGGTATCTCTTCTTTTTCCCAGACTTTACCAAGTAATTTATATAACATCTCTGTAGCCGTGTCGATATCTGCTTTGATGGCCTCTGCTGGAATGCCATCAGGTCCAGACGCTTTTCCATCTCTTAGAAGCTTTATGGCTTTCTTTATTTCTTCCTTCGTTGGTCTTTGACCGTTAATTTGTAGCTCTTCTTCTGCTGGCTGGATGTCCGGCGGGTTTTGTGGAGCTGGTCTATTGAGAAGGTCCCCAAAATATTCTGTCCACTTATGGAGACTAGTAATTACGTATCTCACCTTCGTCACAATTAGTGAGCGAATCACAAGAGATATTTAAACGGGTCACAATAACGCCACAATCTCCACAACGAAGGCCAACTACAATGGATCTCCGACGTCTTCTGTCTCTTGTCTTGATAGTGCACTCTGATAGACTCTTTCCTGTTCATCTGTTGGTGTTATCTTCCTACTCACAGCGCTGTCTTCCTCTTGCACGTTTGCCTTCAACTCTTCATTCTATTATGGTCTTCGGTAAGATGTTATGTCTTTTTACATGGCGAAATTATTTTACCTGTCTATTCTTGATCTCCTTAATTCTCGTTTCATTTCTAGGTTTTCTACGACCTCGTTTTTTTTTTTTTTTTTTTTTGACGAACTTTTTTTCATGCTTGGAGCTACCACTGGGATTTGTCAAAGTAGAAACATGTTTTACACTTAAAGATTCATGAAAACCACAAAGAGAAAATAATGTTGTAAGTATTCTTTTAAAATAGAGTTTCAAGAAGTTATGGGCGCACAGTAATAAGAGTCTGAAAATATATAGTGGGGGGTGAGAAACAGATAATGAGAATAAATGAAGCAAATGGTAGCAAGGTTGCACGTGGAGAAACGTCCATATTTGATGTGAACTCACATATACTGTATATCTTGGCAGCATCATAAACGACGTTAGTGGAACAGATAATTATATCAAAAGAAGAAGTCAAAAAGCAAGATGAACTTCCGTTGCGCTGGAAAATATATGGAAATCACAATAAATTATATCCAATCCCAAAACAAAATCTTTAGCTCAGAGATCAAGGCAGTCCTATCGTATGGCTCTGAAACATGGAGAATAACAAACACACCATCCAAGAAGTTACCGACTTCCATAAGTGAGTGCTTGCGTAGAATAGAAGGATTGAAATGGTTTTACAAGGTCACCATGTGGAACTGATGACAAGAACCAGACAAATGCCAGTGGAACCGGAGATAAGAGGATGACGCTGGCCTTGGATTGGATACACACTGCAGAATAAATGACAAGGCGGTCCTTGTTCTAGAATTCAGTTAAACAACCAGGGGCAACAAATAACCATTTTTTAAATACAATTAATGTGAAGATATACAAAAAGAAAGAACGAAGTTTTCAGCTCATCAATCATGCACAACAAATTAATTAATTTATTAAAGATAAAATTCCCATCGATATATCCACAGAAAGAAAAAGCAGTCCATTCATGCACACACACACACACCCGCACGCGCGCGCACACACAAACACACACAAATAATTAAATTTAAGATAACATTCATTTGAATATCTCACAAGAAAGAAATAATTAGGGCCTATGAAATATTTAAAAACAAACATGCGTAAAACAGCTGTTGCAGCACCATTAATATTTCATACAATTGCTATAACAAAGCAGCCGGAACTAAAAAAAAAAAAAAAAAAAAGAAGAAGATAAAATATAATATTATCCTAAAAGCAATATATATTCAGTATAACATATTTCTAGCTAGAAAATAACAAAATAAATTTTTTTTTTTTTAATGTATGTTTCTTTAAAGTCGTGACCGTTGTTCTACAACAACAATATTTACTTGATTAAAAAACATTATACGTTATGAATATGTTTTCGACAAGAACTAGAGTTATGAAACACCAATAAAATTTACGTATGGCTGAAGAAAACATCCAAAACATTGTCCGTAGCCTTTAGAACACTCAGCATTTATAATGCCGTAACATTAGTACAGTCATGGCTTTTCTGTAAATGACAGCAGCATTGGGAAATAAACATTGAAGCTTAACAATTTTTTTTGTAACTTTGTTAAGAGTAACACAAGAAAATAAAGTGATAAATACTGTTTCGACAAATTTTTCAAATGTTATATTAATATTTGATACAATTATGCACGGCCGTCTGATTGACAGAGTGATTAGAGCGCTTATCTCTCTCGGCAAAAGTGCCGGGTTCGATTCACGGTATCGACACGCTCCAGTCTACCCTGCTAGAAAACAGTACCTGACTCTGCTTTTGAGTTAGGGAAAGCAAAGGCAGCGAGAACGAGAGCTGATCACCCCACCTCTAGAAGTTGGAACTAGTGTAGTGAAGTATCGAACATGTCACTACCCTACGGCAGTATCTGCTACGAATTAATTTTATTTACCTTGGATAACCCGACAAATAAGAAAGCCTAAAGAGAGGAAACGCAGATATTACAAATAAGAAAGAGAGGAAACACAGATATTACAAATAAGAAAGAGAGGAAACACAGATATTACACATAAGAAAGAGAGGAAACACAGATATTACACATAAGAAAGAGAGGAAACGCAGATATTACACATAAGAAAGAGAGGAAACGCAGATATTACACATAAGAAAGAGAGGAAACACAGATATTACAAATAAGAAAGAGAGGAAACACAGATATTACAAATAAGAAAGAGAGGAAACACAGATATTACAAATAAGAAAGAGAGGAAACACAGATATTACACATAAGAAAGAGAGGAAACATATATATTACACATAAGAAAGAGAGGAAACACAGATATTACACATAAGAAAGAGAGGAAACACAGATATTACACATAAGAAAGAGAGGAAACACAGATATTACACATAAGAAAGAGAGGAAACACAGATATTACACATAAGAAAGAGAGGAAACACAGATATTACACATAAGAAAGAGAGGAAACAGATATTACACATAAGAAAGAGAGGAAACACAGATATTACACATAAGAAAGAGAGGAAACACAGAAATAAAAGACACCGGCAACCAGTCGATACCGATCTACCGGTAATCCCTTGGGATCTTGTGCTAGATGTCGAGGTGACGGATGGTGAGGAAAGAACTTTTTAACCTAGATAAATTTCGGACTAGGTTTGCTTTGTGAACCATACAACTGGAAACTGGTGTTTGTCGGGTGTATGGGATCCCCAGTTCAACTCCTGGTATTTAGAAGCACGTAATCCTCAGGATTGCACCTAAATTTCCAGTGTTTCCGCTGAAAACCCGCTAATTTAGTAAAGTTCTCTTTATTCGTGAACTGCATAAGATAAAACGCGAGCTTTTCTTGGAAGTGAGTGTAACATTCAGTTAAATATTTAGTCTGAATTTCCCACTACTCTCCCAATGGGATTGCATGAAGCAGATCGTGCGACAGAGATCAAATATACTTATAAGCTGCACTAATTTCAAATAGGCCCACTATCAGACCTGAAAACACATATGTTTTTACAAGGCAGATTTTTTGAGAGATCAGTATTTATAAAGTAGGTTCTCACAGATCCTTGGTTGCCTATCGCTGCATTGGAGAGTTTAGAAAATAGAGAAATTATTAACACGCACGCTTGTTGGTGCCGCACTTGATGGTGATAACAATAACAAACAACAGTGACTAGCACTCCATTTTATATGTCATCAAGTGTAACGGTTTACATCACATAAACACCTTACATAACAACAAACAGAATAATTATGATTCGTTAGCAACACGTCCAGACTTGAATTAGCCTTGCCAATTTTAAACCTATGTAAACAATTAATCGTGCGTCGAGATTTTTGCTGATCTTTTGGTGATGTTGGCCTATGTCTTAAAAAAAAAAAAAAAGAAAGTCAAGAACATAAAACTCACCCCTAAAAGAGTTGTAGCCATATTCAAATTACATAGTTGTAGAAAATGTGTTGTCGCCCTTAAGCGTGGAGCTGAATTTTTAACTGTCGACACTTCAAGATGTCTGCAAAAGTGTGTAGATTGGCCGATAAGCCGTTAGAAGTCTTTCGCCGTAGTATTGTGTCCATCAAACAACACTTCACATTCAAATAAAGCGACCCGCCCATGTAACGGGGATCTCGTCTGCTGTCGGCGGTACTCGGCAGGAGGCGCTGCTTGGCTGATGTGAAGAATCGAAACTTCTAGCGCTAGAAGGCGCGGTTTATCAGCACCGTCTGTCGCTGCAAGTTGTCTCCTGAGAAATTGTGAAATGGGAAAGAGGAGGAGTTGACGGAGGTGGATGAGAGGGCGGGGAATATACTACATGTCTCCCCGGGTGCTTCCACCTTTTGTTTGTGCTGTCGTCGAAATCGTCTGTTACATTCTCTTTCCTTCGTTTTAATGAAAATTTGATCACGGGCCGCTTTGAGAGTTGTGGGAAGTTTAGGGAGGTTCAATGGGAGGAATGGGAGGTAGAGGGAGGCAGAGGGAGGATACAGAGGAGGAGATTGGAGACACAAACAATCCGGCTATTTTCGGAAGGTTCATGACCGAGAGCGCGATATATTGTCATTAATATCATTACTACACACATTAAAACTGAAAGCGCCCGATCCTTTGAAACTTCGGCTTACTGCAGTCTCATAAAAAGACATAACAATTTACAACTTACTGGCTCTTTTTAGCTGATGAGCTGTCATTTTGTGGACATGGTTTAGACCAGTAGTACCTAATCTTTTTTACACCTAATGACCACTTTTCCAACTAGGCCTAGGGCCTACATTTAAGTTGCGGACCAACAGCTTTTTTTGAAATATCGCAATGCCATAAACACTCAACTGTTTTTTATTCAATAGATAAATAGGCTTATATTCAATAACACAATGTGTTAATTATTTGCCAGATGACAAAAAAATTGTAAGGTAATAGTAATGAAAAATAAATTATACATACAATTTATTAAATACATACATACTGGTTACATACATATTGGTTAAATACTATATATTCAAACAATTCAATGGTTAAAATTACAAAATATTCATTTGATTTTCAATATTAGGCTTCATTGAAGTTAAAGAAAGTCTCAAAGCTGGTTCTACTTGCAAACGGTTTATGCGTCTTGTGTTTATAGCACTAAAAACGTTGGGAGGATCAGAGCAAAATCAAACCACTTAATACCAAACCGATAACGCAGCCGCGGGCCACCTGATGATGTGCCGCGGACCACAGGTTGGGAACCACTGGTTTAGACAGCTTATACACAGTATATTAATACTTGCTGCCTACGTCAAACAATGTCATTAAATAAAACTCATGGCGAGAAGATTACAGCATGTGAGGTTGCAAGAACCGACATATTTTGTATTACCATAATAGCTCCAGTTACAACATTTGTTGTGAACCCCTCGCCTCAAATTCCACGAGCAAGTAATTACATTCTGGTCAGTTTGAAAGCACGCTGCTCATCTAATCTGGATTCAAAATGGCACCGTCATCTCAGTTATCATCATCAACATTGTAATTTTCCGTTGTGTTCCTTACAGAGCATGTATCTGGTCCCCTTGCGGGCAGCTGTGGTTTCTGTGACAATTTGTTTGACATGATAAGGTTGCCAGCGAGACGCACAACCTCTTATTAGTCGTCTTGTACGACATGTGGGACCCAAAGATGCAGCAATAGAGAATGCAGTCAGCGACCCATAGCTTGACTGCTTGCATCAGAGTCAGCGAACCAGAGCTGACTAAGACCCTACTCCACCTCCACGTGGTGGTCCTGGAAACAGTCTGCATCACTGCAGTCTGGCTGAGAGAGTAGGGATCGCAGAGGGAAGGCAAACCCGGTCCCAAAAAATGCCGTGCTGAAGTCGGATGTGTCGACCGAAAGGTGCAGATATCACAGCTTGGGCGTAAACAGACACAACGCAACCAACGTCCTTTTCAGGACGAACGAGGAAGAAGAAGAAGAAGTACGACATGTGAGGGGGGGGGGGGGTGCACTAGTTCAATGATTTAATTTGTCTCTTCAGATCTCCCTGGGAACGACACGGGGCCAATCATTGATATCACTACATTTACTACTATAATACTTCTATAACTGCTGCCATTACTACTTCTACTACTACTAGTAATAATAATAATAATAATAGTAGTAGTAGTAGTAGTAGTAGTAGTAGTAGTAGTAGTAGTAGTAGTAGTAGTAGTAGTAGTAGCAGTAGTAGTAGTAGTAGTAGCCCCATTCAGTCATAACTTCACTGATATAATGACTGCTGAGTGTCTACTTCAAAGGTTCCCAACATATGAAGATCAGAGAAAGCGCACATGGCCATCACCAGTGCCATTCCTAGAAAAGATCTACGGAGATACCAACAGCCTTAGACTGATCACTGCTATATTCAAGTTTACGTCTGAGGGTGAACGAAGAAGAAGAAATCATAACTGACTATGGGAATGTGCCCCTGGAGTGAGAGTACTAAGCTGTTTTGTTGTTGTTGTTTTTTTTTTGGCCTAGTGTTCCTGTCTGTTCTTTTCTCTTCTGCTTGTTGAGAGACCTCCAAATCTGAGGTGACGCCGTACTTGGTGCGATCGGCAGCTTCATTCTCCCAGGCTGCTGGATCCATGTCCAGTGCCCTCATGTCTCTCTTGCACACATCTTTCAATCTCAGCTGCAGTCGCCTGTCTGTTTTTTTTTTTTGTGCCATCCGCAACGTTGTCCGTAGAAGGTATTTTTAAGGATGCAACCATCTTCTTTGCGGCGGACATGTCCATGCCAGTGTAGTCTGCAGTGTTTACATGCTTTGAATGCTAGCACGTGACAACATCTCGACATTTGTCACTTTGTCCTTCCACGAATTACGAAGTATGTGGCGTAGACTCCGTAGAGGCGTAGATGGAAGGTATTGAAACAATTATAGTAGAAAAGCGTCATCTTGATTCCAACACAAATACAAGAAATTTTCAGCTTAAATATCAAGTCAGTCTTATTGTATACTTTTAACACTTGTAGAACAACAAAAACCAAAACCAAAATTTTGCACTGTCATAAATTGGTGATTGCGTAGAACAACCGTATTGTAACAGTTTGACAAGATTACCGATGTGGGATTCGTAGAAAGAACTATACAACCACCAATGGAGCAAGTACCAACGGGCTGATCACCCGTTTGCCAGTCACTTCGATTACGGAAACAACGGCAAATGGATTGATTTGCCGTTGCCCTAAAGACGCCAATAGGCGTGATGGGAAACAATGGCAAAGAAAACCTATCTGCTGTTGCCCTAAGACGCCACTAGTTATATGGCCAGTGACTGCTTTGACGGTCGGGGCTAAGTATGGAAGAAGAAGAAGATTTTTTTTTTTTTTTTTTTTTTTTTTTTTTTTTTTTTTTTGAAGAAAAGACTAATACTGACGAAATTCGTTATTATTTTAGGGACTAACTGACATTGAAAAGGAATCCCAGCTTATTTCTTGTACATAGACAGTTTCTGTCCCTCGGGATCCGCAGGCAAATCGTCGCCGATTTTACCCATGCAGCTGCTTGATCAGGAGCCGCCAGTGATCCACAACGACACTCCTTCAAAGGTGGCCAAAAAGTTTATCCAGTAATCCCGGTCGACGAAATTATCCTCAAAGTCGCCCGGGTTTGATCCAGGGGTTAACTGCCAGAGCGGTGTTGATCGCTAGTTGCTCAGAAGATAATAGTGGCTCAGAGGTAGACTGTTGAGATGGAGGGAGGCAAATTTGGAAGTCGGGACAAGTTCCTAGAAGGCGGTTCCAGTGATTCATGTTTCCCGTGACATTATTATCTCTACTCAGCTATCATCCCTCACCTATAGCGGACGGGCCCCCACCCTTCCCCTTCACACACTGCGAGAAGAATAAGAGATATAACTTTAAGTCTCTCGCACTGTTTCGCGCCCTCGCTATTGATGCGATAACTTTGTTGTATTGATAAGGAACAAACTAATGCAAGATTTATTGACTTAAAAGGAGCCGCGCTAGCGTAGTGGTTACCACACCGCTCTGGCGACCGGGTGATACAGGATCAAACCCGGGCGACGGCATTTGAGGATTTTTCGTCGACTGGGATCTGGACTGGATTAACTCGAGACCTGGCGAGGACATTTGAAGGAGTTTTGTCGACCAGGGATTGGCGGCTCCTGAGCCGATCCAGCTCTAATGGGTACCTCCGAAATCGGCGAGTATCTGCCTGAATGGCGAAGGACACCTGTCTCTGTACAAGAAAAAAGGGATACTCACGTAAAATCAATGTCAGGTTAGACAATAATAACCTGAGATTTCGCCTCGAGTATTAGCGGGCGTACGAAAAAAAAAAAAGAAAAAAGAAATTGACTTAAAAGCTATATATCCAGAAGAACATATATTTACATGTGCAAATAAATATGTGCTATACATGGAAACACATTATGGGATATAGTCATAAATATACCCAAATGCAACTTAATGCTACAGTGTGCTGTAAAATTCGAGATGAAGATGACTGAAATCTAATACTAATAAAGTGACGTAGACTGGATTGGCTTAAGTGACTCCACTGGATCCACTTATTTTCTCTAGTCACTATATACTAGGAGTCGCGATAGCGCAGTGGTTAGTGCACTGTCTTCCTAGCTCGGTGGTCCATGGTTCGATCTCAAGTTGAGGTGGGATTTATTTAGACCGCCAACGGCTCCGGGGTCGACCCAGCCTCATGAATTGGGTACCAGAGCAACTCTGGGAAGGTTAAGGTGGCCGGCGTGATGCTGACCACATCACCCCTAATGTGTCGATGGTCAAGAAAATATGGGCCTAACACCATATTCCCAATATGCCTCAATGGGTGTGTAACGGGATCCTTTACCTTTTACTATATACTGGGGTGACTTCTTGTTAAGTCCTAATCCTAGTCAAGGGGAGTTTATCAGTAAAATACTTGTAAGTACAGGCTGGGCCTTTGTTAGCTCCCTTGTTTAGCTGTTAATGTGTGTGGCGAGAGGTTTTATTTGGCTCTTGGATCAGTATAGTACTGACAATTACAGAAATAGAATTTCTGCAGAAAATGGTGAAGTCCCGGTGTCTGAGAGGACTACTGGTATCACAAATTAGTAACGGCTGAGAATGATCTGATCTCGAAACAATAGTAGAGAGGAGACCGACATAAAGTGCCACCTCCGCTGTGTAACTAACTGTGATATTAAAAAAACAAGGAAACAGATTTTGCTTAATAATGATAAAATTGACAAGCCTTCAAATACAATTTCCTATTTATTTATTTAGTATATACACTTTCTACTCTTGTACTGAAGGGCGAATGTTGAAAAATGGAATGTAATGAATTTGTAAGTTTACATATGATGTACAAATATTTATATTTATATAGATATGTAAATAAATATTACAACAAGTTTTCCAATTATAGGAACAAAATTTATATCAGCTGTGCTGTTATTCAATTATAGTACACGTATCAGCTGTGCTGTTAATTAAGGATATAACGTTTATCAGCTATGCTGTTATTTACGTATAATTTATCCACACGATCTTATTATTGTCTCTTGCTACGCTAATTCACGTTTTCTTCATTGACTTAGATTTTGCTCACAATGCCGACAGAAATGGTACTAATGTGTACTCATCTCTTAGAAGTGCTGTCCTTCTTGGTTTGGTTGACACAAAACACCAGCTGTTGATCGTTTCGTTAGCCCACCCAAGACTGAGGGGGGACTAAAGATGTAGAGTCTTGACAACCTCTATGCTCCTGCGGAGCTCCAGGCAGCTGGATTGACGACCCACGACCTCAGTTTTTATTTGAAGTTATAGGAGACAATAGATTGAGTCCTAACAAGGACTGTTTGGGTTATATTGCAGTTGGTCTGAGATAATAGAGTGAAGTTATAGGAGACAATAAGTTGAGTCCTAACAAGGACTGTTTTGGTTATATGGCAGTTGGTCTTATCGGAGATAATAGACTGAAGTCATGTGAGACAATAGATTGAGTTATATGAGACAATAGATTGAGGTATGAGTCCTATTAGTCTTTGTCTATTCAATCATAATAGGAAATACAATCATTATACTTAATTTCCCCAAGATACAATCAGTAACCAGATAGGTAGTATAAATGACACACAACAAATACCAACATTATAGACCTGCTGAAAGCCTATTTTCCTAAAGGTTATCGTAAATATATTTACCCTCTAAGATTCAAACCGGCCAGATTTTGACTCGACTTAGCATAGCAGACTGCAGGTCATTGCACTCCAGGTAAGCTATAAATCAAGGTGACAACTTCTCCTCTTCAGTCGGTCGGTATCTCTGGCGTCGCGTCGGTGATGTGTGATTATGCATAAAATCAGCCCGATTATATAGGTAGATGAATTCTTAAGCAAGGCTTTTGGTTGATTCCTGGCGGAGCAAGCTGATTGGTTTCCTCCGGTTTAGTCCCATGTGCTGTACAGCCTAATTTTATTCAGTTTTAATCCGCCATCTTGCGTGAACATGATGGCCGTTAATTTATTCTGTCTCAGAGACTGGTGAACGGTGCTCGTTGATTGGTTGAAGCAAATCTGTATCTCGACATAGTGATTAACAAAGTAGTGGGTTACACTCGTTTCACGACAATGTGTTTAAAATAACTTCGCGTATCTTCGCGAATGTTCTGGAACGTGGGTGAACGAAATTCATTTCAGGCGCTAAATCCGCTGAGCTGATTTTTTTAGGCGGGGAGATTTTTCGTGACATTCGAATGCTGAGATAGCTTAGAGAAGGGACTGACGATTATGGTCAGTGTGTCCCGATATGGAGAATAGTTTTGGTGAAAGGGATTTTGATATTGCCTAAGATTTTTTCATAAAGCCGTGGATATAAAGGCTGATATATGTATTCTGCAGAATGTGCATTGTTAAAGATTTTTTTCGGGCCTTGAATTATAGGCCGTTATGTGTTGATATCTCCGATGAGGGAGATTTGTGAAGGTCGACAGATTATTATTATAGGGAAGGTGTTTTTCCTCAAATGAGTTATGTTGAGTCTGACGATATAGATATATGTACATTAATTTAAAGCCAGGAACTTATACGGCTTATTTACCATATTGTCAGAGATGTTTGAGAGCATATTTACATTACTGAAAAGCCAGGAATAGGCTCTTACATATATGCGCTGTTTATACTATATACAGATGAATTGAACTGTCGTTATTTCCATGAGATGCTTAGAACTGTGACCTATTGTCGGTGTGCTGTTGTGATGTCTGCTTTTGTTACTGTGGCGTAATATACAGTATAGAACTGTACTTGAAGTTTTAAACCTTCCTGACTCCCATGTGTGCATTGATATGTGATTGCTACTGAATTACTTCAAGAGCCTTTACGCCAACTTCTTATTCAGCATTCGGGGCATACTCTGTTTACGCCGGATTCAGTCATATTTATAATTGTTTAGGTGTGACGAGATGTCTTAATGTTGTTTTCGTTATATTTTCCTCTGTTCTTTAGTTCTTGATTAATTTGTTTGTGAGTGTCTTCCTCCCCTTTCTATCTTTCAGTTATATTCGTTTATACACTGTTTTGTCATTTGTATTGTATACTATTCGCGGCTGTCGTTGCAAGCTTTGCAATAGTTTTTTCATTTTATTTCTACTTTTTACTTTAGTTGATTCCTGCGAACGTTGTCATTTGTTATTTATATCTAGTTTCGGTCTTCTTGTCAGTGCTATATATTGTGTCATACGCTGTCAATATTATAATGCACAATAGATATATAAGTGATTGATTATATTATTATAGTTAAGGTAATTATACAGGTTCTAGATTAAGGACTTGTGACCCACTGAGTGGCATAAAGTGAGTTTCTCAAGTAACATATATTTAAACAAGGATCTATCTCATATAATACAGCATCATGTCTACTTTGGGTTACTTCATTGAGCAAGGGAAATCCCTTAATATGACTATTGAGGAGGTAAGAGAATTCGCACTTGCTGAATGTGCCAAGGCGAAGAAGGCTGAAGAAAAGAGACAGAAAATGGAGGTGGAAAGACAGAAAATGGAAGCTGAAGATAGGAGATTGCAAATGCAAGCAGAAGAGAGAAATTTCAAATGGATGCTGAAGAGAGAAAACAGAAATTAGAAGCTGAAGAGAGAAAACAGAAACTTCAGATACAAGCTGAAGAAAACCAAAGACTACACGAGGAAAGAGTCTTAGCTATGGAGCTGGAGAAAATAAAGGTGGTGAATATGGGTAATGCTCAAAATGAGGCAAATAATCAAACAACTTCTAATAAGGCAAATACTAAACCTCATGATATTAAATTACTGCTTTCAACCCTGCCAGCGACGATATCTCATTCTATCTAAATAGATTTGAACTTTCATGCGAATCTCATAAGATAGACAAGACGTAATATGTTGCACAACTTATGAACATACTTAAGGGTGAAGCTTTGAGTTCAATAAGTATGATGGAAGGTCCTGACAAGAATAACTATGATGTTGTCAGAGCGACCTTATTAAAAAAATACCAACTGGATGAAGAAGGTTATCGCCTACGCTTTAAGTCTCTATTGCCAGAGAGAGGGAAAGATTTTTCAGACTTTATATCAATTATTCGCCTTACGTTTTCACGTTGGGTTGAACTTTCAAAAACTGAACAAACATATGAAGCCCTTATGGACTTATTGCTGCGCGACAAAGTCATGTCGTCAGTTAGTAAGTCTTTTCTTTCCTTTCTACATGAGCGAAAACCTCCAAATTTGAAATATATGGAACAATACTGTCGCCAATATGTCACGGCTCATCCAAAATGCAACAGTTAGCAATTCTAAAGTCGAAGAAGGTTTACCCGTGGCTTCAGCAATACCATATGGTCCTAATCGGCAACGTAGATCTCAAAGTGCTGATCGCAATTTTGGTAGTAGATATAATCGTGATTTTAGACAGAACCAAGTGGACCCATCACGTAGTGATTCTCCTTCTTCAAGGAACTGGAGGCAATTTAACGGTCCTCAAAATTTTGGTCCCAATAATTATGGACATTTTGGAAGAGGTATCTTCAATAGAGGTTATCAACCTTATAATAATTTTTCTCGAAGACAACAAAGCCCATCTAATAGAAATTTTGATCAAAGGGGAAATGACAATCGCAACTATGCAAACTGGGGTTCAAATCAGAACAATAATTTCAATAGAGCAAATAACAATGCTCTCAATAGAGATAATAGTAATGATAGATCGCGATATGACAGTAGATCTCTAAAGTTTCTACTTCGTTGGCTTGATCCTGTCAGAAAGCAAAAGGTATCACTGAAAAAATGCAACAGAGCGTTCTGTCCAGGATAGCTCTTAGTGCTTACTGGAAAAATGGTCATTTTATTCTATAACACAATGGAAGGCTGATAGTAAGGCAACAAAAGGCGTTGTTGTAGTATGGATAGGTATGAAAAACAAGATCGAAAAAAGGTGATTCGTCTTACGAGGACAAAAGACAAAGGAAATAGCCAACGTTGCAGCCACAAGGCCTTCGTTGGGGAAAGGAAATAAAGTGAGGGCTAGATATGACACATAAGAATCTAAATAAATATAAAAATAAGGACTGGGTACTTCCCTAAAGGCAGATAAGGTCTAGCACGCCTGCCGAAGAGAGAGTGTGTCACCAGTGAAGAAAATGACTGCCACTTCCAGATGTAAACAGAACATTCTAAGAAGCTAAAAAAAGAAACTGAACAAGAAACTACCCAAACGTAATAATAATGATGAATGGAGATAGAAGAAGACAGAATGAGTTGGAGATATTTTATGGGCGACGGAGAAATATAAAAATTGAATACGAGTTGAAAGAGTCAAAATAGAATAGGAGTTGCAAGAGGGACCTCAGACAAAGTTGTGTAGGGTGTTAAGACCAGCTGGTTTTAGATACCCCATACGATGGATAAGACGTTGCTCAAGCTGTTCTCGGCTAGCAGTGTCAGAGGAGCAGGATCTGATCGCCGTGACCTGGATGTCGATGGGACCATGGTGGTCAGGACCATTAAAGTGTCTGGCAACTGGTGTGGATTTTTGCTGAGAAATGTCATTAAGATGCTGACTAAATCTGTCCCCAAGTCGTTTGCCTGTTTGGCCAATATAGGTTTTGCTGCAACGTGTCGCGAGTAATTTTGCATTTAGATTCTTAAAACCTATTGCCGATATTTTGCCGAAAAATGTTACAAGGCATGTGAAAGCAGTGAATGGTGAAAACCCATGGTCCAAAATAAACAGCGGTCTTCTTAAGCCCTGGGAAATCCAACAATTTTACAGGGAATGTTTACATAACAATGAGACAGTACATCAACAGACCATCGACGGACAATAAGGAGTAATCGCCACTACGTCTCGGTTGTGTTTACACAAGGCCAGTAATACACAAGTATTATTTTGGTTAGTAATAGAATATAATGGACAGATCGGCGACAGATCGGTGAGGCAACTTTGCAATGCGTATTGTGGTCAGTCGGATCTCATGGGACAGACAAAGTAATATTGGATTAACGGATACACAAAGTCTGGGCGAAGATCAATATGAAAGAAGAAATTATAAAGCGTATAACAACACTGCACAGACACCCAAAAGACGAACGCAGACGGATTGTCTGGGCGAGCAAAACACGAATGCGATCATAGCAAAATATTACAGAAACTTTACAGAGTAATGGAGACTGGTTGTCTGACTAAAGTAAGACGAACGAAACTTCACATGACATCAGAAGCGAACACGGGAACAGCCAGCGGCCATTCGGACACGATATAAGCTGGTGAAGTTCGTCTCTCAATACTGCTAAGAGATAGCATTCCGCCAGACAGACTTCTTTCTATATTTCACGAGGAAGGATCAGGACATGAAGTCAGTGATTTCTTTATATGGAAACCAAGGTTAATGTACTATAGTTTGTACATCATTAATATACATCCATTTTAATTCCAGTTATCTATATACATATTTTCCATAAATATAACACTGTAAATACCAGTCACATTTTATTATAATATTATATTTTACATGATTAAGTACAGGGTGCAATAAACACCGAGCAGAGAATTATTATATTTATGAGATTGCACAGTTTCCAGTAACTATAACGAGGTAAATACAAGACACTTTTCTATTACTCCTTACATTACCCGTTAACAGTGAAGTAAACACCGCACAGTCATTCATTATAATGATAAGATTTCACAGACAAGAACAATCCACATGCGTAACATAAATTTACGGGGTACTTATAAGGCCTTATCATTTCATCCATCACAGTGGTAGAGACAGGGGACCTTTGAGATAACTCAGCCTTCGTCTTACTACCCTGTCTGGCGTAAATCACGGGACAAGCTAAATCAGTAGGGCCAAACAGATATACTGCGACGACACGTACCTCACAGATATTTAACGGCAACAAACCTACCAACAAACAACAGGGGTTTAGGAAGGAATTTGCCAGGCGGCGAAGGATACTGTCTACTATCAACCACCCACACAGAAAAGTAATAAGAAATTACCTATAATAATGGATGCATTACTAAGAGCTGTCTACGTGAATTATTGATCAGAAGTTGCATGAGTATACGGACGATCTTTTACAACAAGTGCCTACGAGAATTATTGATCAGAAGTTGCATGAGTATACGGACGATCTTTTACAAGTGCCTACGAAAATTATTGAGATCTTAAATTACCTACAGTAAGAGACAGATTCTCCAAGTAAACCTGCTGCGCCACTCTACAAATTTATAACATATTTCCACCATCATCACCACATGAGCAAAATATCTTCACCACAAAGAGACATCTGCATACCAGATGAAGTCTCTACAGAAAAACATTGCGGTCTACACAACCGATGACCAAGCCAACTCAGCCGCTCATTTCATTGTCAACACTCGCATTGTGAAGAACAAAAGATCAGGACATCGACACTTGAAGAAAAGTCAGTAAGCCGGACAATGTTATTGAATGCAGACAAAGACATGTTCACGGCGTACAAACACCCAGAGTTTTATTGACAGTCAGTCAGAGACCAAGAACCAAGATATCCTTTTTTAGTATTTAGGATTAGATTAAATTCATCATCATCATCACATAGTATAGACTTAAGATTCATTTGTGTATTTTTGCATTAACTATTAACTTCTTTTCCAGGTATAGTTAATGTTAGTTCTAATTGCATTTGTATTATTGTAATTGGATGTTGTGTTACCTTTAAGTAATGCAATAAATGTTGTAGTTGTGTTTCCATTACCAACACACGTTAATTACATATATAGAGAAAGAAAGAAAGTGTACGAGAGAGACATACAGTTCTTCCTTTCTTCCTCTTCACTCAGTGTAATAGAGGGGTGGAGGCTTGCTAGCATTATAATAGAGAGGGTGAATAGAGTGGTAGGAGTGACAGTGTCACGAGATCCAGAATCACTGAGACTATCTGCTGGGAACTTATCCCCAAGTCTTAAATTCACCTTCTCCCACTCCTGCTGCCTACCTTCAACCGGTTGCCAGGCAATTCTGAGCCTTTGACAACGCCGGCACCACAACGAGAACTCTCTTTGGTTAATCTTCAGGTTAACCCTGTGACATAAGTGGGGTCTATGTCCGGGATAGCACCTTGGGGTTTGCCATAGACCAAAACAGTACATAATTCTTTTTTTGTGCAATTTGTGTAAAACCTATTCTCAGTCTTCTATACTGTTCCTTATTCTACTTAGGTAGAGGGAAAGAACACAGAGTAGAATATTAGATTAGATATTCATATTATATTAAATAAGACATTGACATATGTTAGAATATTATACTATATTTCTTTATATACACTTAATTACTAAATCTGGTTACCAATATTGAGTTGTTGTCATCACTATAAATTTACCTGGATTTTTGATACACGTGTAGTACCACGTTGGTCACTAACAATAGGCATTGTTGAAGTCGGACGCATCGAGCGACCGAACCGACATTGTATAGTCCTTTTGTTCACAATTGAACAATGGCGGCAAAGCCACTGAGCTGAAAAATTTTGTTAAAGTATTGTTTTCTTGGTAGGCAGACTTTTTATGGTCAGAAATATCTGACTAGTATTCTTCGCAAGTATTAGAATTTTATGGTCAGGGTTTTGTTTGAATAGTATCATTTATCTGTACGGTTGCAAATGTTATAGTGAAGTGTACGGGAAGTTTTGTTATTGTTTCTCCTGTGGGCCAAAGTCACGAGTTTTTTTTCGCTCTAAATTTTTTCTCTCACATAATTTTGAGTTGCGACAGGCAGATTGAATGCTAGCTTGACCATGGCAGATTGGATGCAAATTCGCACGGCATTTTTCCAGGAAGCAATAAATTTAAAACTAGAGAAAGCAGAACTTATGGAATATGTGGGAAAAGGTTTAAGGCGGTACCAGAAAGAGCAAGAGAGAAAAGAAATACTAGCACTAGAAGTAGCGCTTGCAATGATGATCAGAGAGGCAGAGTTAGAGAGACAACTTGATGAAATGGCTAGAAGGGAATGAGAGGATAGGAGAATCAAGGAAGAGAGAAATCATGCACTTCGGATGAAGAGGTTGTTTGAAACATATGAACAACCCACAAGAGTTGAACCGGAAATATGTATTTCGGTCCATGAAGTGGCAGACGAGCTAACATATCGCCTAGAGGACACACCATCTTCGCATTGCATTACGTCACATGCAAAGAAATCCGCAGGAAAAACTGATTACGAGAAGGCAGAAAACATCATTCATCTGCACACTTTGCGGGTGAACAGAGCCAAAGTGAACAGACCTCTACGGGCTCCTCTGAACCACCACTGCACGGTTCACCTTGCCCGCTTTCCTTGGGCGTAGTTGATTCAGTGGATTCCAGACATCTCTGCGGAGATAACGGAAAGTTATTAAAAGGCACAGAAGAGCCTACTCTAATTCCAAGCGGTACCTTCGATGGATCTTGCAATGGGGCCTCGAATAAAACAATTTCATCTGGCATCACAGAGAAGAAGAAAATAGGAACATGTCTCCTGACATCAGGAGGACAACTACTACCTCACTCTCCCGGCCCTTCTACGTGTAAAGAAGCAACTGGATAGGAGCGGGCATTCGTTTTTATCCATGGAGATAGACAGATGCCCAAGTCGCCTAAGTCTGCCTTTCCCCCGGACGAGGGAAAGCCAGATCCTACCACTTTTGGAACTTACGGAGAGAAATGTGTGCCTTTAGGAGGTATAACAACACAGACTATTGTCGGGACAGAGTGGACGACGGACACGGAGGCACCCCCGACTCTCTTCAACAGGAGGTAGAAGAGGATCATCAGGAGAACAGTGTGGTAGAGCCGGCGGAGATACAGCAGCTTAACACCCACTGGCGCCGACGCGCGAAATTTACAACACACTGTACCCGATATAAAAGGACAGATGGGTTGCACCGTATCTTGAATTATGACCATTCCACGGGCAAGATACGTAATAAGGACAAACAATGGCCAACTTTGATCCGTCGTCGGGTTCAAAGATTGTTTAGCAGAAGAAAGAAGTGGGGAAAAATTTTTTATTTCGACAGAACAGATCGAGGAAAGACACAAAGAGAATTGATGTCAGTAAAAATCGGTCACTCAAGAGAAAGAAGAGGTTTAAACCTGGCAACGTATATTACCAGGACGCAACGGCAAAAGGATGGAGAAGGAAAGGTGATCTTTCATGGACGTCAACTAGCGCCCGGATTCCCACGGAACGCAAATTTGTCAATGGAGAAAAAGTGGAAAGGGTATTCGATTCCGGGCTGGAAGTCGATTCGAAAACCAGTTCAAGACGGGTTAGACCAGAACAATTGACTGAGGAAACTGGAAATTCAGGGCACAGTTAACGGTGATCCTCCAATGATGGGGCTATCGCCCGGACTCCCATTGAAGGCAGTTGTGTCAAGGGAGAACTACGCGAAAAGGATCTTTTGGACTGCAGTGCTGTGAGGGTGATAGGTCAAGATTAATATTTGTACTATAAACATTAATGGTGTGAGACAAATAAATTATATTTGCAGTGTTCATAGTTATGTTAAAATATATGGTTAAATGAACCTAAAAGGGATGTAAATTATTAATCTATAAGTAAAGTACACTAACCTTGATTCCGTATATCATATTACTGAAACACGAATACTATTCCAAGCGACTGCTGGAACTCACTCTGTCCAAGAAATCACTCCCCTTGAAGTATAGCATCCGTTTAGATCAAGTCTGATGGCGGACTGCTACTCTAGAAATGGCAAGTGACTGTCTTTCCATCGTTTTTAACTACTGATGTTACTTCATCACTGCCTTCAACTATTGCGGTAGTTACTTCTCTGTTTGTCATTGATCTCGCCGGACTTTCTATACTCCTCTATTGTGTTTCCCTTTGCATATTGATTTTAGTTCCGCCGGACTGCCTCCAATCTTCTGTTCTGGTCATTCACTAGACCGACTTTAACCAAATAATTCGTTTCCCTTCTCATTTGAAATGTCCAGCGCATTACACAAGTTAATTCCTTGAGCCAACATACCCAGACTGTCGCTTCAGTTACATGGTTAATTGGTGGTCTGTTGTTACCCCGTCGAGCGGGCATACGGGTTATAAACTAATTCCCGTTTTAAATTGTCTACTTTCCCATCTCCTATGAGGAAAGTGGGCTCCCGTAGACAATAGGTTTTAAAGAATCAAAACTCAAACTTATTCGTTATCATGACAGTTAATCCCAGTTAAAACTTTGGCTTTATAACTTACTCTTGACAGATAGGTAAATAGGAGGGTTGCGCACCTATTTTAGGGAGTCACAGCTATTTTAGGATCGCAACTACAAAATTGAGTTTTTTCAGTGTGTTGTGTGATAGGGTGAGCGAGAGATGATGGTGTTGTGATATGTGATCACTTTCTTGCACACTCGCACCAAACCCGTACAACAATAAAACTCTTGATTCTAAAGCAGGAGCTGTATTTATTCATACAACCCTCTCAGTGACCCACACCCACAAAGCAAACTAACGAACAAACACTAAACAACCAAACAAACATCCAGCCAGTGCTCAATTGTTAACCTGAAATGCAAACAAAGCACTGATTAGTTAAAATCATAATAGTTAAGTAATGAGAAACACCATGCTTTAATCTGCCAAACAGCCCGTTATTCCACGCCACCTGAAACATCCCACTATTATACACAAATCCTCTCTCATACATGTCGTTCAATGAGACTAGTGTGGTGTTGTGCATGAGGCTGGCAATCTCATCATGTAACACAGATTGCTACCAAAATCGCTGCAAGAGCACATGACTGCTTTGTGCGGGCTTCATGCGGAGGCCTGCCACATTGGTGGCCCCATGCTCCATAAGGAGCAAGACGAGACATAATTTATTCCCAAGTGGGCCCACGTGTTCTCGTAAATTATCCTGCACATAACAATAATTAAATAATAATAAAATGGGCATACAACATATTTAGAAGCTATGTACAAGCATTACTCTCCTTAGTGAGAAAAAACTACCACCTCGCAACCGATCCACGCCAAAATTCGTTCCTGCACTGGAAGCATGTCGTATGTGACGACTCGTGAGATTGACATCAAGCGTGTCGTATTTGACCACTGATGAGACTGGAAATCTCAACATAGGAAACGCCTTGTTGCAGAAACAACCACTACCATAGCATATAAATGCTTCGTGTCAGCTTCTGGTAGACAGCAGCCACATAGGTGTCTCCATGCTCCGCAAGGAGCACACAGAGAAACGCTTATGTCTCAACGTGTCTACGCACGAAGGAGGGGTGTCATGCTCACAATGAATCTAAATAACTAAAACTAAATACATCAATGTAAAATAAATAAAGTTGTTTATGAAAAATGAAGCAATGATATTTGTCCTCATAGGATGAGCTGAACAAATTTGTTAACTTATTATCTGGTCCGTCGCCTTTTGTGAAGGGGTTATGCTATGATTCTGGCCCGTCAAGCCCCCAGTTGGTGTAATCCAACGAATGCCCTCTTATAATTAATGGTTCTATATTTATATATATATTTATCAGGAAAACGTGGCTCATACATTTGCTTTCGTACAAATAAACTGAATCAACTATTATTGTTTAGTGTAAAATAACATACAACAAATTTAATGGTCAATTAGTTCAACAAGTTAAAATAAGGGGGTGAAAGTTTTATTAAAATTTTCCACATTGAGGTTTTGGTTGGGCGTTAATAAGAATAATGTCCGTATTTTTGCGGTAGCCTATTATACACAACTTAACGCCAGATGAGTCCTGCAGCTGTGGTTTCCGTCATTTCTTTTTGGTGATGAGTACACTTCTCCACGCAATTCGTCCACTGTAGGCGGTTGGTGGTGATACTCTTCTCTCACACTAGTGGCGTAGGAACTTCAGTACTTAAGTCTGATGTCTTGTAACCACGAACTGTGACAAATTAGAAATAAACAAAAGCCTCAGTACATTTGTTCTCCGCAATTTAACAGGCCCATTTTTATGCGTTCCACCCACGAATGTTAACCTCTCAGAAGAATTAAATTCCCTAGCACACAATGTAACTCAGGGAATAGGATGAAAATTCACCAATATCCTTCTGGGTGTCAACTAGGAAATTGCGTCTGGAGTGCATGAATAATGATTTGCCTGAATTACAATTAAAAAGGTATATAAATCTCACAAAATGATTCTGTGTACTTAGATGTACTTTAGGCACACGTAATGTAATTGTGACAGTGCGAAGACGATGTGTGAAGAAGAATGATAATTCGTGTGTAATGTTGTCGTCACTCTCTCTGACCTACTTTCACACGCGTCCCGCAGTCACAGAAAAACTCTTGATGACAGGGGTCCCACTTTTATTAATGAAACCCTATCAGGTAGCATATGAATCATACAGAAAACAATGTTGTCCACAAGTTTACTTTGTAGGTAATTCCTATACGACACCAAATAACCAAGATATTTAGCTATTCTCTACGTAACACCATGTAACCCAGCACAGACTGCTGGACTCTCTGAAATAAAATGAAACAAAATAAACTAGCATCTTTAAAATGGACAAACATCATCTACGTAATAATACACATATGTGTGAAAACTTGCAAGTATATGCGCTTATATGTCCATGTGTGTGTGTAGTGTGTGTGGTGTTACACATGTGTGAAAATATGCTAGTAGATGCGCTTATGTGTCCATGTGTGTGTATGTGTGTGTGTGGTGTTTGTGTGGTGTTTGTATGTATTTGTAATCAACAATAAACATATCTCAGTCAACAGTTATGTGTTTATACTCCTGTTAATTACTAACTACATCATCACGCGAGAGAAAACGTAAATGAAACACTTCTATTTATGATGGAATATTACACAGCGCACTGGTCTAAATGACACCATTTGACCAGTATCTTAGAGGCCTAGTTGCTCTATAGAACAATCAGATATAAATATAAATATAAAAATATAAAAATATAAAAATATAAATATATATATTCATTCATAACCCTCCACTCCCAAAGGAGCATAGGCCTTCAACAAACACATGCCAAGTCCTCCTGTCACGTGCCATCATCTCAAGTTCTTTCCATGTTCTCCTCATCATTTTCACCTCTGTTTCCAACTCTCTTCTCCATGTACTTCTTGGTCTTCCTCTGCCTCTCTTGCCCTGCGGGTTCCAGAACAAGGACTGCCTTGTAATGCTATCAACAGGTTTCCTCAGTGTGTGTCCTATCCATCGCCATCGTCTTCTTCTCATCTCTTGTTCCACTGGCACTTGTCTAGTTCTTGTCATCAGTTCTACGTTGGTAACCTTGTCATACCATTTTAATCCCTCTATTCTACGCAAGCACCCATTTATGAAAGTCTGTAGCTTTTTGGTTGTTGTCTTTGTTGTTCTCCATGTCTCAGAGCCATACAATAGGACTGACTTCACATTTGAGTTGAAGATTCTTATTTTCGTGTTGGATCCTATTTCTCTTGATCTCCATATATTTCCCAATGCAATGAAAGCTCCTCTTGCCTTTTGTATTCTTATTTTGATATCGCTGTCTGTCCCTCCAACTTTGTCTATATTACTGCCAAGATACGTATATGATTCTACATCTTGTATTGGTGTTTCTTCAAGTTCAACCCTATTATCATTACCTGCATTTATTCGCATTATTTTTGTCTTTTCCCTGTGTATTTTCAGACCCAATTGCTGTGACCTCTCATCGAGTGTTTTCAATTTGTCCTGCATCTGATTACGGTTATGGGACAGAAGAGCCATGTCATCAGCAAAATCCAGATCATCCAACTGCTTAGTCAGAGTCCACTGGATTCCATTTCTGTTGTGTGTTGTCGATGATCTCATAACCCAATCTATTGCCAGCAAGAAAAGAAATGGAGACAAGAGGCATCCCTGTCGCACTCCTGTTCTTATCCCAAATGGTTCTGTAAGCTGTCCTTCATGAAGAACTCTGCATGTCATGTCTTCATATGTTTTCTTTATTAAATTAATGATCTTCAGGGGAACTCCATAATGCCTCATCAATTTCCAAAGTGATTCTCTGTCTACACTGTCAAATGCCTTTTCATAGTCCACAAATCCGATGTATAGTGGTGAATTCCATTCCAGACTTTGTTCAACTATTATTCTCAAAGTGGCTATCTGGTCTGCACATGATCTGTTTTGTCGAAAACCTGCTTGTTCATCTCTCAATTTCTTGTCTATCGACTCTTTTAATCTCTCAAGGATAATCCTGTTTAATACTTTTCCTGGCACTGATAGTAACATTATTCCTCTATAATTTGTGCACTCTTGTAAATTTCCCTTCTTAGGCAACTTAACCAGATATCCTTCCTTCCATTCTGCTGGTATCTCTTCCTTTTCCCAGACTTTACCAAGTAATTTATATAACATCTCTGTAGCCGTGTCGATATCTGCTTTGATGGCCTCTGCTGGAATGCCATCAGGTCCAGACGCTTTTCCATCTCTTAGAAGCTTTATGGTTTTCTTTATTTCTTCCTTCGTTGGTCTTTCACCGTTAATTTGTAGCTCTTCTTCTGCTGGCTGGATGTCCAGCGGGTTTTGTGGAGCTGGTCTATTGAGAAGGTCCCCAAAATATTCTGTCCACCTCTTCATTTGCTCTTGTATATTGCTGAGCAGTTTCCCATTCTTGTCTTTTATGAGACAACTTGTTTGCTTGTATTTCCCTGTTAACTTCTTTGTGCTGCTATACAGTTCTCTCATATTTCCTTTGGCTGCAGCATCTTCTGCCTCTCTTGCCAACTCCTCAATATACTTCCTCTTGTCTCTTTTGATACTTCTTTTTACTTCTTTGTTTGCTTCTGTGTACACTTCTTGAGCCTTGGCTTTGGAACTTCTGGTTTTGCTTGTGTTCAACTCTGCTTTCTTGTTTTTCCTGTCTTTTATCTTATTGATGGTTTCTGTTGTTATCCATGCTTTTTGTTGTCTTTCCCTTTTCCCCAGTATTTCTTCACATGTCTCCTTCCATACCGTTTTGACCTGCTGCCAATAGTCTTCTGTATTCTCTACATCTTCCAGCTGTTGTAGCACTTGGAATTTGTTGGATACTGTGACCGCAAATTTGTCTCTTGTTTCTTGATTTCTTAGCTGTCCTACATTAAACTGTTGTCTATAATTTTGCATTGTTGCATATCTCTTGAGTTTCATTTTTATTTTGGCTATCAGAAGATGGTGATCTGATGCCACATCTGCTCCTCTATATACCTTTACATCCTGCAATGATGATCTAAACTTCTTCTTTATGCATATATGATCGATCTGATTTTCTGTTCTATGGTCTGGTGATATCCATGTTGCCTTGTGTATTCTCTTATGTGGAAACATGCTTCCTCCTATAGCCAGTTGATTTGAAGCACAGAAGTTTGCGAATAGTTCTCCATTTTCATTCATTACTCCTAGCCCATGTTTTCCCATGACTTCTTCAAATCCGGTGTTGACTGTACCTATCTTTGCATTCATGTCACCCATCAAAATTGTGATGTCTCTTCTTTTTACTTTATCCATAATTTCCTGTAGTTTAGTATAAAATGCTTCTTTCACAGACTCTTCTTTGTCATTAGTTGGTGCATAACATTGGATGACATTTACATGAATTTTCTTTTTAGCTGTTTATATATATATATAGCTGGAAGAATAGAGTATATATATATATATATATATATATATATATATATATATATATATATATATATATATATATATATATATATATATATATATATATATATATATATATATATATATATATACTCTATTCTTCCAGCTCTATACTAAATGTTAAACGCATAGGCTACTCACGGAACTAGAGGGTACGCTAATCTTTCTCTCACGAAAATCACTGATGTAAAATTAACCACACTTATGGCTCACAAGAATGCAATATAATTATTACTTAACACTACACAAATAATAATAATGGTAATAAGTACACACTTGTATACAGCGCAGTGCGACACTAGAATTCCTTTTATAAATGCACTTAATACTTTACACATTTAACACAGTCTCACGGTTGAAAGTAGCGATGAGATAGTATACGTGAAATTACACTAGAAAACACATACATCGCAAATCAGCTTCTATCAAACTGTTATAGATAGACAAACTCTAAAAAGCAATAAATCCTAAACCTGAAACGTCTAATATTACTAAATCTAAAGTATTATAAAAATGTACTCATATGCAAGCATACCTCTATGTCGTTAGTTCTCTTAGCACAGACGCGACATATGCGATATCAAATCCTCTACCTCACTGGTATATCGTACAGAGGATGCATACCGCATAAGAAGACGATCTGGCTTCTTTTCAACTCTGACTCGACTCTCTCACTGTTTCAGTTTAAATCTTATCCACTCCTGTACTACATGATAGCCACGTCAAAACGTCGGGCAAAGCTCCGCCCATCCCTCTAGGGGGCGAATCAGGAGTCCTATGCTCAGTTTGGATGACATGAGATCACATCTTAGTAAAGATTATCTTCCTAATCGACCAGGGCCGGCTCTACCGACGGTGCAACACGTGCATTTGCACGGGGCGGCATGCTTTTGGGGGCGGCAAAAAATCTTTTTACTTATTTTTACAATCCCGCCAAAATATTCTGCCAGGGAGCCGCGCTGGTGTAATGGTTACCACACTGCGCTAGCGATCAGGTGTTCAAGGTTCAAGCCCGGGCGCGGGCATTTGTAAAAGTGCCATCGACCGGAATTTTGACTGAATAACCTGAACGGCTCCTGAAATAAATCCTCTGTGGATGGTGTCACGGAGTGTTCGAAGGTTTCGTCTAGATTATTTTAAAATTCCTTACTTTTCTATTCCTTCACATTTTGTCTGTTTTCTCTACGAAATATTTGCACCTGCGGTCTGTTCTTTAGCTGTTTTTCAAGTCTTCACTAATAGTTCTGCCATACGATCCTAATGCTATCTTCTCCTACAAAGGCACTAAAAGGTATTTCTTTTAGGGACGTCAGTACAATTTATTCGCTTGGTTGAAACCACAGTGGTTCCCAGAGGATTATATTTCCGCGTTCAGTGGTCAACTGAAGACCGCCACGATAAATCTTCCGGCATGGCTGAACGAGAGACGGGAATTAATTAACTTGGCGTGGGAATCAGGAATTTATTTTTTATCGACATTTCTATGTTGGCGGCTCGAATGTTTCAGTTGTTTTCGAGTGTGCATTCAAGAAAGTTGATTTTGCTCAGTGTTAGTGTGCTATGTGTTACAGTGATAAAAAAGTTTTTTAAACGTTTTATGGAAATTAGTACAGTGCTTCAGCCTCCATTCATTACTAAATAATACATTTTATTGTAGGGTTTATTAAAACAGTTTTAATATTCAAATAGATATAATGTCCGATAAAAGAAAAAAAAACTATCAGATGCCGAATATCGTAAACGGAAACTGGAAAAAGAACGCGATATTCAAAAACATAGCGGGGCTTTACATAAATATCTAAAAACTGAAACAGCTGATGTAGGACAGAAGAAAATAAGCAAATGTACTGAAACAAATTATTCTGAGCTCATGGCATGTACTTCTAACTCGGACCCCAGTAACGTAGATATTACTAACAATGTCGAAAATGAGACTGATTTGACCGTTTCCAATTCCAGAGATTTAAGTGAGGAACTTGAGAGGTACACTGATCCGGCAAGATGGAATCCTTCTTTAAGCGATACCGAAAGACTGGAAATCGTAAAAACAGCCTGCCAGAGATACCATAAAATGAGTTCATTTTTCCACGCAGCTCTAATGGTCGGAAATGTTCACTAAATTTTTACACTAGGGAGCTAAGCAATGGAGAACATATTAATCGATCATGGTTAGTGTATTCAAAAGAAAAAGATTCTGTATTTTGTTTCTGCTAAAAGTTGTTTTCCTGTAATAAAATGTCACTCACTACTGATGGCTATAATGATTGGGGTCATTTGTATGTGTATCTTAATGAACACGAAAAATCTAAAAACCACTTGGAGTCCCATACAAAGTGGATTGAATTATCGTCCAGGCTTAAATCAGTACAGACAATTGATTCAATGCAACAAAAGTTATTAAATTCAGAAGTTCGACACTGGAGGAGCATAACCGAACGCCTAATTGCTATTGTCCAGTTCTTGAGCCAACAATGCTTGCCATTTCGTGGAACATCTGATAAATTATATCACCCTAACAATGGAAATTTTTTAAAGCTTGTTGAACTGATTGCCAGATTTGATAGTGCTATGTGTGAACATTTAATGAGAGTAGCTCGTGGATCGACCCAACATTACCTTTGGAAAAACATTCAAAATGAATTGATTGCTCTTCTCTCTGGAACCATAAAAAAGAAATAATTTCTATGTTGGAGAAAGCTAAATATTATAGCATGGTTGCAGACTGTACTCCCGATGTAAGTTACATTGAACAATTAACACTAATTGATAATAAGATTTGTTAATACGAATCCAGATGATATCATCATTCATGAGCATTTTCTTGGTTTCATTGCTGTAGAAGCCACTACAGGCTCAACATTAACCGAATGCATTCTAAGAAAATTGTCAGATTGGATATTCCAATCGCAAACATGCGTGGCCAGGGGTATGACAATGGATCAAATATGAAAGAAAAACATTCAGGAGTTCAGCAACGTATTAGGGACTTGAACCTGAGAGCTTTTTATATCCCTTGCTGTTCTCATTCTCTCAACTTGGTGGTCAATGATGCCGCGATGTCATCTAGAGAAGGGATTTTATTTTTTGAAACGGTTCAGAAATTGTTTGTGTTTTTCTCAGCGTCAACACTGCGTTGGGGAATCCTTAAGAAACATATTACAACTCTAACGCCAAGGCCACTAAGTACAACTCGCTAGGAATCTAGAATCGAGGCCATTCATCCTTTAAGATATTATATTGAGGAATTTTATGATGCATTGATAAAAATTGCTGATGACGAGTCAGTAGACAAAATGGCGAGACATGAAGCTGAAACCCTTGCCCTAAAACTCAGAGATTTTAAATGTTTATGTTGTCTGGTTATATGGCACTATGTTTTAAACGAAATTAATGTTGCTAGTAAACTCTTGCAAAGCACAAAAATGGAATTGACCAGTGCCATAACAACTTTGAAAAATATTCTCCAACGCCTTAAGAATCTCAGAAATGATGAATCATTTCAAAATTTTCTTGTTGATGCTACAACATTAGCTGAGAAAGTTGAAGTTGATCCTGATTTGATACCAACGTTTGAATGTACTAGAGTGCGTCGGCAGAAAGTGCGTCGGCAGAAAAAGCAACACAACTATGATTTTTCTTTTTTATTATTGATGTTGCAACTAATTCTATTGAAGAAAGGTTCGAGCAATTGGAACATCACAGTTCACATTTTTCCTTTTTATATAACGTCCCTAAATTGAAATCTGAGACGACAAATGAGCTCTTAAACAAATGTAAAAACCTAGAAGGCGTTTTAACACATCAAGAAAATAGAGACATTGATGCCATTGAGCTATGTGATAAACTGAAAGTAGTATCAAAATTAGTACCAGAAAATACACCGCGAATTGAAGTTCTTTGTTATATTATTGAAAATAACATTGCTCCTAATGTCGCTATAGCCTTAAGAATATTACTAACTTTGCCTGTAACGGCAGCAAGTGGTGAGGGTAGTTTTTCAAAACTGAAGCGTATTAAAACTTATTTACCTCAACAATGGCCGAAACTAGATTGGAAGGACTTGCCATGATTTCAATTGAACATGAAATCGGTCAAAAATTAGACTACGCAGACCTTATTTCTGCTTTTGCAAATATGAAAGCAAGAAAAGTGTCTTTTTAAGCAGTAAATACTTCAAACAATATACGTAAATTCAAATATTGTGAAAATAGTGCTAAAAACTATAACATGTACATACTATAGTTAAGTGTTTGTGACTCAACAGTTCATTGTTCCACATGAGAAGAGCATCCCCCATATGTAAGTAATGTAACTACATTTATTTCATATAATTGTCTCTAATAAAGTCAATGGTTTATTTTATGACTATACAGTATTTTCATCAATTAATCAATACATTATTATTAATGGTACTATTTAAAATTAGGCTAATGGTCATGAAATTAATGTTGAAGCTTGTTTAACATAATGGTTTTAAAAATTTCAAACGTTAATTTGAGGTTGGGCTGGGGCGGCAAGGTATGGTATTGCACGGGGCGGCAAAATTCATAGGGCCGGCCCTGTAATCGACACAACTCAAGGTCCGCCCACTAATGGTAACATTCCCACGATATCTGTTGCCCGAGCCACACTTCTTACGGTTTTGTGCTCAAAAAGGTGTTTTCCTCTGGTGTCAGACAACGCCGAGATGTCTAAGACCAAGGGCCGTCTCTCATTACATCTTCTGCGTCTCACACGTTTGTCTTCCTTTCAGATGGCAAAAGTGTTTGGTTTAGATCGCCCATTCCCGTGTGAGAATGACAACATGAGCACAAATATACACCGTAGACAAGATCGACAACTATTACTCAGTCTAAAATTACACATTTCTGGCCACACGGTCACATAATCATCACTCATTACTCGTCGCTACTCCCGTCGGGGTCTAGGTCATCTCTGCTGTCGGCTTTCCCCGCTCGACTAGTCAGAAACAATCACCAGCTCTTGCAGTAGTGGTCCATGAATATACTATTTTCATATGTTGAGGTTGCCAGCCTCATATATAACTACTTAGCAAGAAACCTGTAGAATTGACATTAGTAAATAATTTGTTTACACTTACCCCAAAATTTTGGGAATACAAACGTCTCCTGGCACAGATTTAGAATGGACCCACAGCCCTGTAGTTAGATGCTGTTCGAATCACTTAAGTCTGAGCAATTCCTCTTATGACGGGTGAAACACTTGGTCTGGAAATCTATAATTCCTCTTATGACGGGTGAGACACTTGGTCTGGAAATCTATAATTTCTCTTATGACGGGTGAAACACTTGGCCTGGAAATCTATAATTCCTCTTATGACTTTTTGTGATAGAATTCCCAAGTTTCCAGTCTTGTATTAAAATAGCCGGTTTACTTGTGAATTCCAAAGTTGCCCAATACTCGATCTGGTACTTATAGTCGTGGAATTGTAAGTCCTATCCTCTTTCTTCTGGCTTGTAGGGGGTGTTTAGTTGACGCTGCGATGCAGTCTGTCTGTGTTGTGACTCCGAGTTTTTTAGATTATATCTCACAATCTCTAGTTTCAAATCTCAGCTGTGTTTCCGCAGAAAGTTCCAATCAAATCATAGTAGATTCTGGTGAACCAATCCAATCTATCTAGCACTGTTTGGGTGGGGAAATTTATCATTACTCATCCCACGCGTATTTGACAATATTAAATTTAATATACACGCGTAGCCTCTTGCACAGTGATGTCCCTTCGTTACATAAGACTTCCGGCACACCTCTGTTTATCAGAATAATCTGCGTGCCTACGCCAGACAGATGTCTGGACAGCCTGTGTGGTCTTCTTTCATCTGATCACAATACCGGTTTGTGTCAACACGATCAGCCGCTTTCCAGTGGGGTCAAATGTTTGACAGACACGTTACCACGGGTGTTCAGACGGATTAGGCGATAAAATATTATCGCTAGCCGGGTCACCAAACCTGGCGAATCGTAACAACAGTCTGGGAGTGGAGTGTGAAACAATAAGATACGCATTAATCCCATAGCAAATACTGTCATAGGGGAGTGGCGTGTTAGAGAATTCACCATGATATGTCCAGCATAGAGCAAAATAGTAGAAATAACGAATGAAAAGGCATGATTTATGCCAAATAAAAGCGATGAGTAAGAAAAATAAAGAAAAAGAAAGGATGCTGCCGGAGGGCTGAATGTGTGAGAGATCACACAAAAGGACACGTACAGACGTGTCGTCACAGTGTCTAGCGTTGACTGTTGGCAACTTGTACCACAAACTAAGAGGGAAACAAATGCCTCTTTTGAGTATGGGTCTGCTGATATGAGCGTCAGACGACGCCTACATCCATCCACCACTTCATCTTCCTCAGAATGTTTACCCTCCTTGAGCATTACTTTTAGACCCAGTGAGTCGGATGAAAGTGCTTTTGGACAGCAGAAGGCGACAATTTAATTATATATATATATATAAATATATATATATATATATATATATATATATATATATATATATATATATATATATATATATATATATATATATATATATACGAGGGGCGGTCGAAAAGTTTTGCACTTTACTAAGAAAGCGTTAAGACAGGCGAGATTGCTGTGTATCATTGTAAAAACACACTATTGGTTTACATTTCCCGCGCGTACATGGCGCGCGCGGGGTGCCGTGTGAAAGAGAAATTGGCGGGAAACTGTTCAGATGTGTATGAAGCGGTGTCATAGACAAAATGCGCCGGCTCATGCAGCTCATGGCTCCATCGACCTTGCCCAGCAGTGCGGGTATGAAATCATGCCCCATCCACCATAATCACCGGACTTGGCAACGAGTGACTTCCTCCTGTTTCCAAACATGAAGAATCCGCTTCGTGGACGTCGTTTTTCTAACGACCAGGACTTGATTACTGAACTGGAGACGTGGTTCCGGGCCCAGACGGGGGTGTTCTACAATCAGGGCATCAGGAAGGTGAAGAAGAGATGGGAAAAGTGCATTGCCTTGAGGGGTGAATACATAGAGAAGGACTAAAGTTCACACCAATTTCCAGGTACGTGCCTTGACTCCTTCATACTAAAGTGCAAAACTTTTCGACCGCCCCTCGTATATATATATATATATAACCTCTACACCTCACGGTAGAAGGGGAACGACTAAGTAAGTATATATATATATATATATATATATATATATATATATATATATATATATATATATATATATATATATATATATATATATATATATATATATATTGTCACAAGATGAATTTTGGTGCGTCCTCATTCCGATCTCTCTTTCACTACGTCAGTTACATTTTGGCACTGATTTTATTTCGATTTTTCCGAGTTGCACCCTTTTTTTCTCTATCCACTGGAGCAGATATTTTGTATCTACATTCTTTCGCTACTTTCAGTATATTGTGTCTTGTCTGTTTATCTGACACTCTTTGTGGATGATAAAACTAAACATTTGCAGGAGCGGTTGAGAGAATATTATCGACAACCAAGTTGGTTAATAGCAGGCGCGGCCAAATGCAGTACACAGATTAACACGTACATCGCCCAGCGCAATCTGCTTAATCACTGATAAGGCACGGGTGCGTCTCCGCCAAGGATGTAAAGAGACGGATTTTGTGTGTGCTCAAGCAACAGATAAGACATTACTTTAGCGAAAATAATAATATGTTACATCTTACACACAATGTCGTGTGAGGTTACCGATACGTCTGTGCGTTCGCCTGCCTGGGATCGGATGTTTACAACCCATTTTCAGAAAAGTAATGTTTGAAATTTTGCACTAGATGAGTCATGCAAAATACTCAAATCAGATTGGCTGATCATTTGAGCTCCATAACAAAGAGAGTGGGGTGAGACAGTGAATATAACCTGAAACATTTCAGTGTTTTTTCACTGTGAGATTCATACTTGCCAAAGACACCAGACGTGCCAGCAGTAAGAATTCAGAATTTCCATTTATCAGACCGGACACCTTTTATTGGAGTACGAGTATTCATCAGGATTTATAACAATTCATCCCAGGAACTCTCTATCATTTTAATAAGGAAAGCCGCAGTCTGCGGAAACTAAAGGAAACACACAAAGTCAGAGAGGGAACTTATTAAATTAACGACACCCCAGACGCGTGTAATAGGCCCATTGAAGTCTCTTTTATTCATCTGAACAACATATCTGTGAGCCATGATTGGCGTAAGTTTTCATTTTACATTCTATATTTTCATTACTAATATGTGAAGATTAATGTGTGAAAATAGCTAGTGGATGTCTAAGTCATTTGAGGCTGGCAACCTCAGCGTATAGAATGATGATTCTTGAACCACCACTGCACAGGCTGGTGATTGCTATATTACTAGTTTCGTAAGGAGAACTAAAAGCATAAAGTAGTTCCAGGTTCCATACGGAGCAGGGAAGGAAAGATGAAAGAAAGGATGTACATGCTAAGTATAATACTTACATTTTCAAAGCAGTGTAAATGTCCATATAAAAATATTGCCTTTTAATAATATTTTCAAACTCATCGACCATATAAGGTCTTGCCACTTCCGTTGTTACTTCTCGTGTTTAACAATTCACTACATCACAGATCTGTCGCTGATAGTCTTCTCTAAGATGTTTCTATCTCTTAGTTGATTATTACGACGAAGTCAGCCTGCCGGAAGTGTTACATCACTTTCCGTGCCTTAATCTTTAGCAAGAGTGTTGTCTTCTGACATCCCAGTGAAATCGGCCGTGTCTTTGGGCACGTCATGTTTGCGACTAACACGTATGTCCAAATACCATCTGTTATCCATATTAGAAAACCCCAACAACATGGCTTTGGTGACATTTTCTTCCATCCATGTTCACGAATCACACTGTTGTTATCTATCTTCCCCGGCAAAAACTGAGTTAACAATAAGAATGTCGCTGAATGTAAACTCTTAATCCATCTAGCCAGCGAGTAATCACACAACCTCATCGAGCGGTCAGGTAACCCTAGGGAGTGACAACATGTGATAAAACAACCTTGGTCGATGAGAGCTAAAAAATACAATAAGGAGTGGGTGATAATATAGAAAAGGAAGGGCACAGGAGAGACCTAAAGGAGGTCACAGGAAATTGTAATGATCGAAGATTTATTTGTCAAACACTCTTAAATATTGATTTGAAAACGGAGTAATAAAGAGGAAGTAGGAATTTTCATGTTTCTGTTTTCTTTGTTTGTTTTTGGCAACGCTGTTGTTGTTGTTTTTTTTTTATTTTTAACGCACGGCCTTAATATTTTTCGTACACTATAATTTTTTTTAATGAGGTCGAAACAGGACTACCGAATAGTTATGTGTATATGTGTATATATATCCAGTCTTGCTTCTTCCTTTCCTGGAATCCCAAGCATGATTTGCTGCTTTCCTTATATATTGTAGAAATGGTGTTGAATTTCTGGTCTATATCATCAGTCAATGTCTTTTCCTGACGTTTGGCAAATTGATATCGCTTCTCTATATCAGTCGCAAAAGCTTTTCTAGTAAGGGGGTCCTTCAATTTGCTGATGTCAAACCTTTTCTGTGTAGTTACAGTTGGTCCAGCCGTTCTGAGTTTCACGTTCAGTTTTGCTATTACTAAATGGTGATCACTTCCCACATCCGCAACTTTTCTTACCTTCACATCTTGTAATGCCTGTCTCCATCTACTATTAATCATAATGTGGTCTATCTGGTTTCTGTCCCTGTCGTAGATTTTCGATAGGGGAATTAAGAGATAGTTTGGTCCCTTCTGAATAGAACTAGAACAGGTGGTGACTCAGTGAGAGATAAGATAAGAAATAGATTTTCGCGTGTGAGATGGTGAAAAAAATAGGTAGAGTCTGTCCCTGGACTCGAGAAAGATCCTCTAGTTCAGCCTATCTCTGCAACAGAACTTTATTTGTCAGACAGATTACCAATATATATATATATATATATATATATATATATATATATATATATATATATATATATATATATATATATATATATATATATATATATATATATATATATATATATATCAACCACTCACATACACACATATAAGTGACGACAGTATGACGCACAAACGTGAAACCTATATCAATGGAATAGGGATATCTTGGGACGAGCTGACCAACACATGTAAATAAAGTTTATGTAAATTTTATTTACCTTAACATAAAGAAACTTCACAACAGCAATAATTTGAATATCAGTCAAATACAAATAAACTTAGGTTAATGAATTAATAAAGAAATAGACTCATAGGTGTAATCCTCCCTCCCTCTGTTGAGACAAGATCCCGTTAGAAGAAAGTTTTAACCCCCAAAGAGTCAAAGATTTATAGCTATGGTCTAGGATTTCCCTCTACAGTAAAGAACAGAGTTTATATGTTAATCTATTCTGAAAAGGAACAGTGTTAACCCAACTTACACATTTAAAATAAACAACTTGAGTACATGGATTCTACAAAATATATATGAGGATTATTCATTCATCCTTCCTCTCTTCTCAGACAACCGTGGCCACGTGCATTCGTTCTTACCTAATACTTGATGTGCACCTTCTGGAACAATCTTTAGGACACACGCACACAGCAAATCCAGTGTTATTTTTGGCAAAGAAAACCCCAGCTCCTCAAAGACAGATTAAATCCACTTCTCCGGGGAGCGTTCACTTTGTTATTTTTATTTAGGATTACTGTTTATGTCACATTAATTCGTCCAGGTAACAAATTAACAGTGCTCACAGTGTCAGTAGTTTGAGATTTCCAGTACATAGGAATGTCAGGTCGGTAACGTTTCTCAGTATACAAATTCTTTGTCGCACCACAAAAGGTCAAACGTCGGGAAATGTTAATGTTTGTTAGGTCGCCACAACGGGCTGGATGTAAATGAAATTGGGAACAAGAAAATCTGGATCAATAGGCCCAGTTATAAAGTCACTCTTAATGTTTTTTGGGTTGGTACTCTGTCTCTGTCTGGGTGTAAACACAACCCCAGACAGGTTCACCTTTGAAGACCCAGATACTAAGTAAAAGTGTTCTTGTGTATGGTTACTCTCAGATTTATATGGAAGTCGCTGGTAAGGTTTAGGGTTTGACCCAATACTGTGTAAAGGAGAAAAAAATACAAATACATAACCATAATATAGTATTCTCAATCCTATCCTTAACCCGCGTAAAATATAATATATTTATCCACTTCGGTTATTTAACTTAAATTATAAACTACAAGCTTAGATCTTGTGTTATCGTTTAAAAACTCCCGTGAAATAAATTCTAGTCATTTAAAAAAAAAATTAATCATCATGAATTAGAAATAAATACATATTTCGTCAATACTCATGATGAACAGTGCATTTACTAGTTGGTTAAAATATTCTCTGACTGGTTACTAGCAATTAATTAAATTTACTTTATAGCTGGAATAGTTTAGCTAGAAATTATTATTTCTTCTGCTAGCCTATGTAACACAGTAAAACCTAGAGAAATATAAATGACGGACCTATCTAGTAAATCACTCTGCACAGAAATCTTAGAGAAATATAATACGGACTTAACTATGAATCACTCAAACTTCTAGTATAGTATTTACCACAAACACGTAAATAAACGATCTCCAATCGAAAACAACAAAGTAATTCCACTGTTATGAGGGATCTTAGACTTCGAAGCTAGATGTCTTAAAAATCTGTGGGTACTGGATAAATTGAGTCCCAATGCTATGGTTTATATATTAAATCTCCAGAAAATCGCTCGTACTTGCTAGATATGACACCTTCACTCAGATCTCGGGCTTTTCCTCGTTTGATCTGCGAATCTGAGGAAATTTTCACGCTTTTGCCGCTTGCAGACTCTGCAATCGAGCGAAGCCCGTCCTTTGATCTGGCGATTCTCACCGTGTTTAATTTCTTATCAAACGAACGGATTCATGGGTAGGTAATAGAAATTGTCTCCCCTTGGTTCCAAATTATCTGCTCCTTCTACTCAAATTATTTCCCCTGATCACTGCCTAACGAAAAATACGTTATACTATCATTAGCTTATCTACACTTGAGCCAAAATTTACGACTCTATGAAATAGTCGTCCCTGTCCTACGCGTTCCGTCTCACTCTGTTTGATCTTATTACGACGATTTTCAATAGCTGGCGTTTAATTACAGGTAACCGGTTCAACGTTAGCTAAATATGTCTGTTTGTAAACATTCCTAAGGAAATAGAGAACAGAAAATAAAATAGGCGTGCTAAATTAGAAAAAGAGACAGATCTCTGAGTGTTGGAGGGTTTTTATGTAAACAAAATGGGCGTAGGTGAAAGCCAGGTAAAAGAAAAATGAAGATAATGAAATAGATATATGAAAGCTATTGTCATAATATGTCACAGTCCCGACCATTTGGTGATTCCCATGTTAATTTTCTCTATATCAGTCGCAAAAGCTTTTCTGATAAGGGGGTCCTTCAATTTGCTGATGTCAAACCTTTTCTGTGTAGTTACAATTGGTCCAGCCCTTCTTAGTTTCACTTTCAGTTTTGCTACTACTAAATGGTGATCACTTCCTACATCTGCACCTCTTCTTACCTTCACATCTTGTAATGCATGTCTCCATCTACCGTTAATCATGATGTGGTCTATCTGGTTTCTGTCCCGACCATTTGGTGATGCCCATGTTAATTTGTGAATTTCTTTATGTGGGAAAAGTGTTCCCCCAATGACCAGGTTGTTAATGCTACAGAAACTTATTAATTTATCCCCATTTTCGTTTGCTGTTCCGCTGCCGCATTTCCCCATTACTCTTTCATTATATGTATTATGTGTTCCAACTTTCGCATTGAAGTCTCCCATTACTACGATCAGATCATATCTAGGTGTGTCTTCCATTTCTTTCTGCAGTTGTTGATAGAATTCATCCTTCACCTCTTCATCGCTGTCATTCGTTGGTGCGTAGCATTGTATTATTGTAGGGTTGGTAAATCTCCCTCTCAATCTTACTCTTATCAGTCTGTTGTTGATGGGTTTCCATTCCAGTAATGTCTTTTCTATTCCTTTCTGTAGAATAATGGCTACACCTTCATTGTGCTGTCCATCCTCTCTTCCATAGTAAAGTACTGTTTCTCCTGTTGCTGTTTTAACTGTTCCTGCCCCTGTCCATCTGCTCTCGCTTATCCCTAGAATGTGTAATCTATAGTTTCTCATTTCTGCTGTGACCTGTTTTAGTTTACCCGTCTTATTCATTGTCCTGACATTCCAAAATCCTATTCTCGTTTCACGGTTTGCGGTCAGGACGTCTGTTTTCGTGTCAGTGGCTTCCTTTCGGCTTTTACCACTGACAGTCTTACGAGCTGAGACTCCGGATGTCCGTCCGGCAGCAAAGTTTGTTCATTTGTTGTCGTTTCCGTAACTTCATTTCTTATTACATAGACAGGGGTGTCAGCCCTATGCTAAAACCCCGAACCTGGAGGACCAGGGTGTCTGCTTTAGTCTGACCCCTGCCAGCTCAAACCTGTCCAGCTTGGTAGAACCTTCCAGGAGTAAAACTGCCGCTGGCATAGCCTCTGGGGGTAATCAGGGTACGCAAGGCGCCATACCTCGACAAGGTATTGACACCGGTGATGGTATATATATATATATATATATATATATATATATATATATATATATATATATATATATATATATATATATATATATATATATATATATATATATATATATATACACACACACACACACATACATAGATTCTATTCGTAACCCTTATTTCTAACGATGAACCTAACCACGTTTCCGACGTTACGTTTTCTTATTTGCAAATAATACATGACTGAACAAATTAAAACAATAAAGGTCTAACACTAATCTAAACCCTAATCCTTACCCTCTATTGAGCTTCTTTAAAAAATAATTATTGTCAGGAAGAACAAAACGAAATAGGGATCCTAACGCTAATGTGATAATCGTTACGCTGTATCGCTATATGTAATTGCAGACGATTGCGCAATACCTACCTCGATACTGGAAGGTTGAGACAAGGGTTTTAACTTTTTTGACCGTCATTGTTTAGCATATATACTTGTTCATGTCACCACATAAAAACAAGGAAATTACCTTATCCTGCAGGGATCTTACCGCGCTAGATCTACACATATTATCTGAATTGTTTAAAAGTGTGAAATATGACGCTAAATAATGCTTGAAAGGTCAAAGCTCAACACAGTGGTTTGTTCAACCAACAGCGTTAAGTGACAAGACCGACAGATATACAAACGGACAGATATACACACAGGCAGACAGACCCCCATACAGGCAGACAGAAAGATAGATAAATAGATAGACAGACGGATAGAACGAACGAACGAACGAACTTTATTTTTAAAGGGTTGAGAATTGGGCACGCAGGCCCGTCTGACATTCTGCCCTTCCTTTCTCTCGTCTTTAATACTGGTTTCATTTATTCTCACATACATTTTACCCATCAATTCAAGGAATTCAACGTTATAAAGGTAAAATAATAGCATACTCACATTCACAGTATCTAACGATAAACATGAAATAAAGTATGTTGAAAAATACAAACTAAGTATCACCATGAAAAAAAATATGTTGAAAAACACTATCATCATCATTAAACCTAGATAGATAGATAGATAGATAGATAGATAGATAGATAGATAGATAGATAGATAGATAGATAGATAGATAGATAGATAGATAGATAGATAGATAGATAGATAGGTACGTAGGTAGGTAGGTAGGTAGGTAGGTAGGTAGGTAGGTAGATAGATAGATAGATAGATAGATAGATAGATAGATAGATAGATAGATAGATAGATAGATAGATAGATAGATAGATAGATAGATAGATAGATAGATAGATAGATAGATAGATAGATAGATAGATAGATAGATAGATAGATAGATAGATAGATAGATAGATAGATAGATAGATAACATCAGCATGCCTTTTTCAACACTTGGTTATAATTACACAACTTTCGTGATTTGGTTTGAGAACTCATGACACGACCAGACACAGATAACGGATTAGAAGCGGTGAATAGGAGAGGAAATGGGTGGATCAGATGGAATCAAACGGGAGGCATTTGTTGGGCAGACACTGAAGAAGCTAATGATAGGGTTCAGACGAGGGAGCTCGCGCTAGAGAATAATCAATCGACATCTGTCGGACCGATGGGAAAGGTCAACAGAAGGCGTGTCACACTTAGAATTTATCGCTCAGTTTTAAAGAAAGGATAGGATGAGGTAAGAATGGTGACTTTGCGATGATAAAGCAACAGAGGGAAGACGCGAAATGCAATTTACCCCCCCCCCCCCCCAAAAAAAAAACCCCTTGGCATCGACATGGTTTCTGGAGTTTCTGTTGTTAGAGTTATCTCTCGAAGATTCTAACTTCCGGCATCATTTTGCCTGATCGTTTGGTGCACATTACACCTTTTAATGCGACTTAGACACAGGAGTGTACTAAATGTATTTGGCATCTGGGGCAGATCTCTCATAAGTAAACGCAGAAAGATATATTATGCTTGCAAGTAGATTTTTAAACTGTAAAGTAATAATAATAATAGCCCCTTCAGTCATAACTGACTATGGGAATGCGCCCCTGAGGTGACAGCCCTCAGCTGCTTATTTTCCTGGTGCTCCTTTCGACGTTTTCTCCTCACCTCTGCTTCTTGTGTGAGCCTCTCTTCGCCCAATCTGAGGTGGCGCCGTAAATAGCATCGCCACTTAGTGCGATCGGCAGCTTCATCCTCCCATGTTGCTGGATCCATGTCCAGTGCCCTCATATCTCTCTTGCACACATCTTTGAACCTCAGCTGTGGTCGCCCAACTGTTCTCTTGCCATCTGCTAACTGTCCGTAGAAGATATCTTTTGGGATGCAACCATCATCCATGCGGCGAACATGGCCAAGCCAGCGAAGTCTGCGCTGTCTAAGAAGCGTATACATACTTTGAAGGCCAGCACGTGACAACACCTCGACATTTGTCACTTTATCTTTCCACGAGATGCCGAGGATGCGGCGTAGACACCGCAAATGGAAGGTATTGAGCCTTCTTTCTTGCTTAGCATAGGTCGTCCAGGTCTCGCTGCCATATAGGAGTGTGCTGGTGACGCAGGCATTATATACCGCAGCTTTGGTCTTCATTGTGAGTTTAGAGTTTCCCCAAACACGCGATGTGAGGCAGGCAAAGGTAGCTGCAGCTTTGCCAATGCGGCTGTCGATTTCTGTATCCAGTGAGAGTTTGTCATTGATGGTAGACCCTAGGTATGTGAAGTGGTGCACCACTGCCAATTCATAGTTATCGATAGTGATAACTGGTGCAGCACCAACATCCTGACTCAGCACATTCGTTTTCTTTAGACTTATTGTGAGGCCAAAGTCCTTGCATGCTTTAGTGAAGCGATTCATCAAGCTCTGAAGCTCCTGTTGGCTTTGAGTGACGACTGCAGCATCATCAGCGAACAACAAGTCTCTTATAGTGACCCTTCTGATTTTTGTTTTTGCCTTCAGCCTTGAAAGATTAAACAGACGGCCATCTGATCTAGTGTGAAGGCATATTCCTTCAGTTGCATCTCTGAATGCATGTTTCAAGAGTAAGGCAAAGAAGATTCCGAAGAGGGTCGGAGCCAGAACACAGCCTTGTTTAACGCCACTTCGTATATCAAAGGGCTGTGACGTGCTTCCAGCATATTGGACTGTTCCCTTCATGCCGTCATGGAATGACTTTATCATTTCCAGCATTTTAGAAGGGCAGCCTATTTTCAGGAGGATTTTAAAGAGTCCATCCCTACTAACCAGGTCGAATGCTTTTGTGAGGTCTATAAAGGCGATATATAATGGTCTTTTCTGCTCTCTTGATTTTTCCTGAAGCTGGCGGAGAGAGAAGATCATGTCTGTTGTTGATCTGCCAGCTCGGAATCCACACTGTGACTCTGGATATATGCGCTCAGCTAACTTGTGTAGTCGCATTAAGATGACTTTGGCAAAAACCTTACCAACAATATTAAAAAGAGAGATGCCTCTGTAGTTATTGCAATCACTTCTGTCTCCTTTATTTTTATACAGTGTTACAATCTTGGCATCTCGCATGTCTTGAGGAATACTTGTCTCTTCCCAGCACTGGCACAGCATCCTATGCAGGGGATGTAATAGCGTGCTCTTACAGCATTTGATTAAATCAGGAGGAATCCCATCACTGCCTGGTGCTTTGCCAGAGGCCAAGCTATCAATGGCCTTGCTGAGTTCCTCTAATGTTGGTTCGGCATCCAGCTCCTCCATAGTTGGCAGACTGTTGACACCATCAAGGGCTGCAGGCGTAACGGTATTGTCTCTAGCGTAGAGCTCAGAGTAGTGCTCGACCCACCTCTCCATCTGCTTACCCTTATCGGTTAGCTTCTCTCCGCTGATGGTTTTTAGCGGTGCCGTCTTACTTTTATGGGGGCCAAGTGCTTTCTTTATACCGTCATACATTTGTCTAATGTTGCCTGTTTGCGCTGCGATCTGGATGCTCTCACTGAGCTGGAGCCAGTAGTCATTTGCACAGCGTCGAGCAGTTTGTTGAACTTTGCTTCTCGTAGCCCTCAGGATCTGTAGGGTTCTGGCACTCGGTGAACGTTTGTATTCATTCATAGCACTGCGCTTAGCTTCAATGACAGGTGCCATCACATCTGATGAAGCATCAAACCAGTCATTTGACTTTGCTGTTTTCTTACCAAAGGTGGCAAGTGCAGTACTTTGAATGGTGTTCCGTAGATGCTCCCAGTTCTCTGTAATAGTATCACCATTCTGAGGGCTACTGAGCACTTTCTCGAAGGTCGCAGTGAATTGAGCGATCATGAAAGGGTCTGACATCTTGCTGGTATCAATGCGTGGTTTCCCTTCATGTCTGACACGATAGAGTTTTCTTGGTTGTGCTCTGATTTTGCAGCAAACCAAGGAGTGATCTGTATCACAGTCTGCACTATGGTACGAGCGCGTGGAGAGCACAGACCTGAGGAGTGGCCTTCTGACGAGAATCAGGTCAAGTTGATGCCAGTGCTTGGATCGTGGGTGTCTCCATGACACCTTATGCTGGGGTTTTGTCTGAAAGTAGGTGTTGGTCACGCAGAGGTCATGGTGGACGCACAACTCTAAGAGCCGTTGTCCATTTTCATTCATCTTGCCAATACCAAACCTGCCCAGACACGAAGGCCATGAAACATTATCGGCACCCACTCTAGCGTTGAAGTCCCCAAGGAGAACAAGCTGTTCTTGCCTAGGTATGCTTTTGATAATTGCTGTTAGATTCTCGTAGAACTCATCTTTAGCTTCTGAGGCAGAGTACAGAGTAGGAGCATACACACTGACAAGGGTGATGGGACCTGTGCTAGTTTGCAGGCGGAGCGTTAACAGGCGTTCTGATCCATTCTCACCTGGTTCAACCATTTTAGTTAGCGATTTTTTGACCGCAAAACCTACTCCGTGTTCTCTAGCTTTATTAAGATCTTTCCCTTGCCAATAAAATGTGTAGTCCTTCTCGCTCACCGTTCCAGAGCCCGCCAGGCGCGTTTCCTGAAGTGCAGCTATATCCACCTGAAGTCGTTTAAGCTCATCATTAATTATGGCTGTCTTCCTTACATCGTTTACATCCTGTAGGTTTTCGGATAGTCCAGTCAACATAGTCCGGACGTTCCAGCATCCCAATCTGAGAGTTTGCTTATTTCTATTTTTTCGATAATTGTTTGGTGCAAAATTTTCTGTCCACAGTTCGGGTTTGACCCTAATCCCCATGCACCCAATGGGGAAAGCAGACAGTGGCGGGACAACACCTTATTGACTGGGGGCTGCCCAGCTTGAAGCGGGCGGTAGCTGTCCAGTGAGATCCTAGAACCTCTCCCACTGTCGGAAGTAGCCCCTGGCGCCATGCCCTACGCCAATTGGGCAAAATGCTTATAACCGGTAACTGCTACTTCCCGTGTTTTGCCGACACCTATAGGGTGAAGCTGGAGTGTCCTCTCCAGGGCGCGAGCTTGGGCACAGTTATATGGAGATCAAGCTGTTGCCCATGCAGCATGTTCCCCCTCTCCACACATGAACTACTAAAGCACATAAATGCAGGTTTTCTGACAGATGACCCGCTACAGCTGCTGAGCCATGCCCCATAAGAAGCAAAAGGTGAAAGAAAAAGGAAGCAAACTTTCACTTGATTATCCGTATGTATTTTTTAGAGCTTCCCGAGTGACAAAAATAAAACAAAGAAGAACTAGTTTTCGTATCTAGAGCTGCTCGAGTGAAAAAAAAAGAAAACAAAAGAACTAATAGTATCCGTTTGTGTGTTTTAGAGTTACTCGAGGGAAAAAAATAAAGAACTAATAACACTGACAAACAACATTTTTCTTTCTTATATAAGAATAAGTGTTCTTAGGTCAGTTTCTTGCGCTGATTTCAAATCTGAAATCCGTTTATCTCTATCACGTCGGGTTCTTAAGATATTTGTGAATAAATATATATTTTTGGGAAACCGTTATTTGCTCCGTTTCATTTTTACTATATAACTTATTAAAAAATTAATAAAATGCAAAATAATTCTACTTTTTATACTGCTAAAAGATGCATGACATATGTTACGCTATTTTTCAAATAGTTACTGTATTTCGAAATAATTCTGAGCGAAATATGGCTTCTAGAAGTTGTAGAATCGGTATCGAAACCAGTGCCTCATGATCCAATCACGTGTCCGATCCCAGTTCCACCATAACAATATCCGTTGGACGTGAATGAACCATCAGAAAGTGATAGTTTACCTGCTTTAGAAACTAATTCTGACTCGGATTATATACCGGTGAATGATGGTGTTCACTTAATTAACCATTCAGAACTTTCAGATCTAATACGTGATCTCGCTCTTACCAAAGGACAAGCGGAATTACTCGGTTCGCGACTCAAAGAATGGAATCTTTTAGCGCCCAATACTCCGATATCTAAATTTCGTCATAGACACAGAGAACTTGTTCAATACTTTGAGATGGATGATGGCATTTGCTATTGCAAAGATGTAAACGGTCTAATGGTGCACCTCGGTCGTGAGCACATAGTCAACGAATGGCGACTTTTCATCGATTCTTCCAAGACTAGTCTAAAAGCCGTGTTATTGCATAACGGAAATTTATTTTCATCAATTCCAGTCGCCTACTCTGTTCATATGAAAGAAACTTATGACAATATGGCTATACTTTTGGCAAAAATAAAGTACAATGACTACCAATGGCGGATTTGTGGAGACCTAAAGGTCATTGCAATTCTCACGGGCATGCAGACTGGGTATACTAAATTTTGTTGCTTCCTATGTGAATGGGACAGCCGCAACAGACAGGAACATTATGCAAGAAAGGTGTGGCCTATCAGGGATCGTATGCAGCTCTGGCATAAAAATGTAATACATGAGCCATTAGTTAACAAAGACGGCATCATTTTACCACCGTTACATATAAAGTTGGGGCTCATGAAGAATTTCGTAAAAGCGTTAGATAAAACGAGAAAAGCTTTCACTTATCTTCGAGAAAAGTTTCCGCAAGTTAGCGATGCAAAGATAAAGGAAGGTATCTTTGTAGGACCTCAGATTAGGAAAGTTATTGCAGACAAACAATTCGAGAACTTGTTACATGGTAGTGAACTTCGCGCATGGATGGCATTCAAATCGATCGTCGATAACTTTCTGTGAAATCACAAATCTGTCGACTATGTGCATATTGTTAAGCAGTGCATAGATGCATACAGAATTATGGGCTGTAACATGTCCCTCAAAATCCATTTGCTTGATTCGCATCTTGACTTTTTCCCTGACAAACTTGGCGAAGTCAGCGATTAACATGGAGAACGATTCCATCAAGATATCGCCGTAATGGAATCACGCTATCAAGGACGGTGGAGTGTGACCATGCTTGCCGATTATTGTTGGATGCTTCATCGCGATGTACCACATGCCATTCACCGACGAAAGTCGACTGCAAAGAAATTCAAGCCTACATAACTGTTACACTTCTTGTATGAATGATGTTATAATACTTTATGCCTTGTTAAAAAACTTCAATTGCGTATTTCTAGAGATCCCGACCTGATAGAGAAAAACGGTTTGCAGATTTAAAAACAGCGCATTAAAATTGACCAGAAAAACATAGAAATGTTAGAGAAAGAAAAAAAAAGTTTTTTTTTGTTAGTCAGTGTAATATCCGTATGTATGTTTAAGAGCTGTTCGAGTGAAAAACAAAAAAAACTAATATTGTCTGCATTTATGTTTTAGAACTACTCGAGGGGGAAAAACAAAGAACTAATAGTATCTAATCTTCAACTCAAATGTGGTCAGTCCTGTTGTATGGCTCTGAGACATGGAGAGCAACAAAAACAACAACCAAAAAGCTGCAGACTTTTATAAACAGGTGCTTGCGTAGAATAGAAGGACTGAAATAGTATGACAAAGTCACAAATGTGGAATTGATGACAAGAACCAGACAAGTGCCAGTGGAACAAGAGTTGAGAAGAAGACGCTGGCGATGGATAGGACACACAATGAGGAAACTTGTTGATAGCATTACAAGGCAGTCCTTGTTCTGGAATCTACAGGGATAGAGAGGCAGAGGTAGACCAAAAACCACATGGAGAAGAGAAATGGATAAAGAGGTGAAAATGATGAGGAAAACATGGAAAGAACTTGAGCGGATGGCACGTGACAGGAAGACTTGGCATGTGTTTGTTGAAGGCCTATGCTCCTTGTGGAGCTAAAGGGTATTGATTGATTGAATAGTATCCGTATGCATGTTTTAGAGCTATTCGAGTGGAGAAAAAAACAAAAATTAATAGTATCCGTATAAATGTTTTAGAGCTGCTCGAGTAGGAAATAAAAATAAACGAAGAACTAATAGTATCCGTATGTCTGTATTAGAGCTACTCGAGGTGGGAAAAAAAAAAAAAACAAAGAACTAATATAATTCGTACGTATGTTTTAGAGCTAATGGAGGGGGGGAAAACAAATAATTAATAGTATCCGTATGCATGTTTTAGAGCTACTCGAGTGGAAAAAATCCAAAGAATTAACTCTTAAAGGACGCAGCGGTTTTCCAATATGTGATGGAAGGAATTTTTAGTCACATTGACTGTTCATTTAGTGTTACAGTTTAAGGGTTGGTTCTTTCCAATTATGTTGTTGTTGAAAACATGGCGGTGTTATAAATGAATTTTGAAAGAGTAAAAATAAAATATTCAATTGGGACAGATAAAAAGAAAATGTTAGTTCAAATATAATATCTTGAAAACGGGTCTCCCTTCATGAGAATCTAGGAAAATTGGACCTGACTGGGCTTAATTGACCTGCCGTCCTTTAAGAGTTAATAGTATACGTATGTATGTTTCAGAGCTGCTTGAGAGGAAAAACAAAGAACTAATAGTATTCGTATGTATTTTTGAGAGCTACTCGTGGGGAAAAAAAAGAATCAATAGTATCCGTATGTATTTTTAGAGCTACTCGAGGCGGAGAAACAAAGAATTAATAGTATCCGTATGTAATTTTTTAGAGTTACTCCAGGGAAAAAAAAACAAAGAACTAATAGTATCCGTATGTATGTTTTAGAACTACTCAAAGTGTCACATAACTGATGCGCTCTTATTTCCGCTCCGGCAGTATTGGACTACCTTTACTGTGCGTACGAAATTTTGTGCACTCTTCGAACGTCAGCACATTTTATTTTTTCTTCCTTTGCGACCGTAATTGGTATTTCTCTCCCGCTCCCCTTCTCTAATTTTGTTTCATTTCTGAACACAGAAACTCGCACGGCGGTCATTGTTTGCTTTTTCACACTTCGATTCCTGTCAAGTCAAGTCGTCTTGGCCCTTCCTTAGGGATAAGTGGGAATTGCTTAAGTGAAGGTACAAGATGGGCCGCCAGGCGTGAAGTGTTTGTCTGCGGTTACGTAAACCATTTCCACCTAGACAGGTAAACTCGGGTGTGTTGCTTCTGTGTTTATACAAGCGATCAAGAGTGTTTGACCAGCGATTAGAATATCAGACCTCCGAAATTGCCTGCGATACTATTACAGAAAATCCCTAACTTGGGAGGCAGATAAAGAAGTGAGTTGCAAGAGTGAGAATAGTAAACATTACCTAGAATAGTCGGAAGTCACAACCACATATATGCGAGATTGACTGTTTGAAATTTTACAACCATCAGAGTCATGCAAGATATTTCATCATGAAAGTTGCCATAACAAACTTTCAAATAATATTGGCTTAAAAGTTTAGAGGCGGATAACATTCACGAGACTGGATGATTTGTCAGAACGCAATGCTGGAAGCGTGGGCCAAGAGCTACGATATAATGTAGAACATCTAGCATACGACGCTACATTCCAGAAATCGTCAACGTAGACAACTCGGACCTTGCCACAGAAAAGAATAGAGTTGGATTATGAATTTATAGGACGGGACAAATAGTATTAAGAGCATCTCTGTATATCAGTAGTAAAACTTGCCAACATTAATACGAAACCCGAAATTCAACAGGACTACTCACAAGTTGCAGAGGGATTCTGAAATAGAAATAATACCCCAGACGTGTGTTCGAGGCATCTGTGTTAAGTTGCCAAGACTATTCTACTGAGCAAGAAGTCTAACATTTCTCAATTACTGAGGTGAGTGTAACATATTTTTATGCTGTGAATTTGACAGGTTCATACTTGCTAGTGGTACTAAAGATTCACACTAGGCTGGTAACCTCAGCATGTGAAAATGATACATTCATGAACCACTACAGCAAACGCTGGTGATTGCTTCATGCTAGTTCTCGCGGAAGAACCAAAAGCAGAGGTAACATCAAACTCCGAATGGAGCAGGGGGCGAGTAATGATTACATCAACTGTGAGTAGTTGTATATTATAATTTGGTGAATGTATGTAAATTATATATGTTCCTTCAGGCACAAGCCACTGCCACTGTCGAGTCACAAATATTTCCTTAAAATAACTGACATACTGATGATGTTTCATCACATGCCATGATATACGCTCAGGGAAGGTAAAAAAGAAACAAAAAACTGAGAAACAAAATGCTGAAAGACAGCGAGAAAAGGCGCCAGATTAATATCAGGCAAGCAAATATTTAGCAGTGGAATTAGTTCTTTTATTCCCTCTAAAGTTTGTGGTACCAGTACGAGGCGACCCGACTAATTGTGGTACGTCCCGGAGAGACCATTTACTGAAGATTCTTGCCTTAACCCGGAGAAGTTACTTCCTGAACTGATCTGGAAACGTGCCCCTTACCACCTGACGAATCTACGGAAAAGCAGCATCAGCACGTTAGCATTTTGGCAAGTCACAATTTTAACAGGCCAAACACGACCGAACTTTATTTGTCTATATTCATCAAGCCTAAAGATTTTTCGGTGAAGAAACCTAATTATTTTTCAAAATCACCAGTCATATTTATTTACATTTGTTTCAAAGTAATTGGGCATAAAATTTGTATATGTTGAGTTTGACAAATTCATAGTTGAATTAATCATTACAGAGAGAAAGGCACATGTATGACCCAGAACCTCTAGTGTATTTATTTAATTAGTGCGCTGTATACAATAGCATCAACAAAGGGTCAACAACCGGCCAATCACAAGCACCAGTAGATCTCAGAGAATATTTTGATCTGTCTAGAAATGGAGAAAAAAAAAGGGGGGGGGGGAATTATCAGGCTAGGGAAATGTTATTCAAGCTTTCTACCGCCGGCATATAAAAGCGGGGTATCTTCAGAAGTAGATGTACTTTTCCCGCGTTTACAGTGAAAACCCACAAACTAGCTTATCAAATTCTGGTCCCACAACAACACCCCCCCCCCCCCATCCCCACCCAATGGGTGAACTGCATAAGATAGATTAGAGATTTTTTATCTGAGTAAAGTTAACATTCAGTACAATATTATTTAGAATGTGTTCTTCTACGTTCACTTTCATACGTCAACATAAATATGTTCTAAGAAAGTAGTGGTCAGCTAAAGTTGTTGATATCTATGCAGAGTTTTTCCAGGAATGGTATTGGTTATGGCCATATGCGCTTTCTCTGTTCCTCATATGCTGGGCATCTGTTGGTGGAATTTTCAGATCATAATGCAGAGATAAAAGTTACACTTAGGATGCCTTATTTTTTAGGAATAGCTAAACAGCAGAGGCAGCTGGAGATGAAATGTCCAGGCAAAATTAGAGATCAAACGTTTCTGTGGTATATCTCCATACTTTCTTCTTCGTGCCAGATTTACAACAATCAACATGTTCAAATGAAAAAGTCATGTTTTCCCCAACTTCGCGTTGTTACTGTGTTAGAAATTAATGTGCATTAAATATGGGTAAAATTTAAAAAAAAAAAAAATTATAGCAAAAGAGAGAGAGAGAGAGAGAGAGAGAGAGAGAGCTAGAGAGAGAGAGAGAGAGAGAGAGAGAGAGAGAGAGAGAGAGAGAGAGAGAGAGAGAGAGAGAGAGAGTAAAAAATATCTTGGGCTCTAAGAATTCTTTCCTTTTTTCCCTTCCGTCACGTAAAGATCTATCAAATCATCTATTGTGAACTACTGTTAGACGCCGTCGAACAGTTTATTGCTGCCCTACAAGACGCCACCAAGCGTGGTGGCCATTGACTACTTTGTCAGTCGGCGGCTATGGATCGAAGAAGAAGGATTGTTTTGAAAGATGATTTATATTTTGGCCGCATATTATGCACATATCTCAAGTCATCATCAGTATCTCTCAGCTGCCCATGCAGCACAGGTCTTCATAAAAAACATACTAAGTCTTGCTGTCGTCTGCTATCAGTTCAAGTTATTTCGCTGTTCTGTTTTTTTTACCACTTTCATATCTGTTCTCAGTTCTATTTGTGATTTTTTTTTTCCTTGGGATATCCCTCTATTTCTTTTAATCTGTGGATTTCAGAACAGGGACTGCCTTGTAATGTCTTCTCACATTTTGTGCCATTGGTTTTCATTCCATCCGTTCCACAATAGTGGCCTTCTCACGCCATTTAAATTCTCTTTTATACGCAATCACATATTTCTAAAAATCGATATCTTTCTTGTTGTCACGAGAGGGTTGATTATTGTTGAAATTATAAGATATCCTGGACAAAAAGTTGTATCAGGTGATACCAGGATAGTGCCAGATAAGAGACTGGTCTTATAAGAAATACCCCCTTTTCTGAAAAGAATAAGGGTGTATCGACATCAAAGTTAGGATCAAGCTGTATAAGTTTCTAGGTATGATGATATTATATGTTCCTAGATGCCTATGGGCTCCCTCTCAAGATCCTCCTATGATTATATTATTATTATTATTGTTGACTTTGCTAGGGGTATTAACTAAATTATCTACCAACAAGAACTTGAACTCAACTTAAATAATTAAGTAAGTCTGCTGGTAGATATTAACAATTTATGTTTACAGTTCTTTTTTTCTTCTTGAAAATCTTTAACGAAAATCACCTTCAATTTACAACAAAACTAAATAAATAAGCACTTGAGAATTGTTCCACAAAAAATTATCAAAGGTCTCTGAATTTGTAAGAGGTTATCGCTGGATTTAACTATGCCTCAACATGGGTCATCATATGATTACTGTCAATACTCTTGGTGTGACTGGGATTCTCTAACGTGGTCTTGTTTTTCACTCATCTGTAGAATGAATTTGGTTCCACTTTGGCCCTGGAAGCACAGTTACTGATCTTCCTCCAGGCAGTAGGTACTAGCTGATTGGCCCTCTGAACTCAAAAGGCACTTGCATCAGGAGTTCCCTCAGTAGTGGCTGACTTTATTAAGTGTAGTTGGGTTTACAGGATATAACCTGAAACGAATTAGAGGTAACCCCTATATTGACCATCACTATCCCACTATCACAAAGGTTAGGGATGATAGACAGGTTCAGACCGTGTGCTAGCAGATGCACAGGACATAGTATAGAAGCAACAACCAAATCCAGTTCACTGTGACTACAATTTCCCTCTAAATCCTTAGTTAGAGCCATTTGTCCATTATTCTCCTCCATAAAGTTATTAGGTTTTGTGGAAAAATACTAAGTGATATATCAATCATTACATTAAAACAATTTCTTTCATCCTTCCTTATGTTCCTGGTGTGTATGGTCCATTCCATCAAGAAATAATTCTTTAAAAGCTTGTCTAAAACCATTGATACACTCTTGCTATCATTCTCAATTTATTTGAATATATGTTGGCTTGTCTTTGGCCTCCAGAAATTTACACAGTAGTTCTAACACATCTACACACTTCCTAACGCACAAGTGAATTAATCAATATATATATATATATATATATATATATATATATATATATATATATATATATATATATATATATATATATATATATATATATATATATATATTCTTTCTTGCCCTCAGGCACATACAGTCGAGCTGTTAATGGTTGTAATGATCTGCTCTCAGTTACAAAAGGCAAAGGCACTATTCACTAACTCGTTTTGCGCTCGCTGTAATTTTCAAAATATGACTGGCCTATTTCCGTTTAGAACACACTCTATATATAGTCCAAAGTCGGACGCCCGAGGGGGTTTCCTGCTCAACTAGTATTTGCGTTCCGAAATGTGTGTAAAATCTGCCTATGTGTACAAATCAGGAAAACTAAGATTTTATTTATCTACGTTATTCCTGGAGCGATTTTCTTCATCTAAAGCTTAAAACACGCCCTGCATGATTCTACATCTTCCTAGCTAATAGTCTTTTTTTTCATAAGTGCATTTAATTCTATGCGTACTCTTAACAGCAAAATTATGGACTAACCTGAGGCCTCGATGCATTCAACTAGAGATTTCTCTCTTAATATACTACTGGTTGTAAAAGTCTCTGCACAAACGTGTAGATCAAGATTCCCAATATCGTACTGGTGACCTCTTTCAAGTGGTACTTCTTTCCTAAGTCTGTAATTAATTGTCATCATCCACTCGTTTGCACATATTAGAACTGGCCATTTTGACTGTCTAATGCTTTAGTAAACAAGGCATAAAGGTACCTTCTGATTGGTCCGTGTATCAAGCAATTCTTACAAAGTACGGCGCGCGGTTTGGTTAGAATTACTCAGAAGGACGTGTTGTGAAACATACCACTTCACGACACTTGTCATTTGTGTGTGTGTGTGTGTGTGTATGTGTGTGTGTGTGTGTGTGTGTGTGTGTGTGTGTGTGTGTGTGTGTGTGTGTGTGTGTGTGTGTGTGTGTGTGTGTGTGTGTGTGTGTGTGTGTGTGTGTGTGTTATTCTCCATGTTTAAGAGCCAAACAATAGGATTGACTTGACGTTTGAATGAAGTTTCTTATTTGTGTGCCGGACACGATTTCCATGTATTTTGCTTTCCAATGTAAGCTTCTCTTGTCATATTTCGAGTTTATTAGGTACAATAAAGAATTTGTCACTTGATTTCTGTTCTTGTTGTACTGGACTGTGGGATATTACTTTTAAAAAAGTAATATAAATGTAACTTCATTTTACCTAGCCTACTTGTGTTTCACGAACTCGTGAAACTTTAGAAATACAAAATCACTGGTCCCAATCCACGCAACTCAAATCTGGTGTGCATTAATTGAAACCAAAACGAATTCCTTGATGTCTGTTGTTGTGTTGGACTCCGACATAGTACTTTAAAAAATAGTAATAATAAAAACAAGGGAAAATAAAACTCAAACGTGTAGCATTTCTGTTACATTATTTGTTTGTTAACAACTGTAAAAACACACACACACTTTTCGTGCCAGTTCATGCATCTATATGTCGATTGTATTAATTATTATAATAGTGTCACCCGATTATTAATATTGCTGTTGTATTTGAATTTAATATCATGTTTAAAAATAACATATACGCGGACTTTTTTTCTGATAGGAAAACATTTTAGACACGTCTCACAGTTCAGGAACAGCGTTCGTCCTATTTCTTTCTTTCTTTCTTTCTTTCTTTCTTTCTTTCTTTCTTTCTTTCTTTCTTTCTTTCTTTCTTTCTTTTTTCTTACTTTGTTCTTTTCCTTTCTTTCTTTTCTTTTCTTTTCTTTCCTTCAAGCAGGCAAAACTTACTTTGTAATGAGCTCACACACCTCAGACTTTAGTGCAGATACAGAGACTCGTGAGTATTAAAATTGCATAATAATTTTTTATTTCACAAAGAATGTTTACCCTAAGCAGGGAGTTGATATCGTTTGCGTGCGAATCAGGCTAAGAAGCACTAACGATTTAATTTTCTCTTCTTATGTCCCAAATAATGATCCGCCCTTAAGGGTAGACAATTAAATCATCCAACCTACGGACAAAGCAGGAAAAAAGAAATGACGGAAAAATATAATTATTACAAAGGTTAAAAAAAAAAGTAGATAAATAAAATGCGACGGAAAACAGTCTAATCGGAAAAATCAACTGGAGAAGTAGATGAGTGTCACAAAATGGGGCTATCATCCCCGATCTTTGTTTCGCTCCGGCAGCATCGGTGCAATTGTGGTACTGATTTTATTGTGTACTTTCATTTGTCGCACTTTCTTTCTTTCTTTCTTTTTCCGCTATGTGTAGCAGATAATATGTATTTTCCTTCCTACACCCTTCTCAGCGAGAAGTAGACATGTCTGGTTGTTATCAATTTCTCCCTTCGTTGCAAGGAGTGGCAGCGACCTAACCATGTTGGCTATCGTGGGCGCAGCGAAATCAATATACAGATTAACACGTAAATCGCCTCAGCGCAGTGCTTAATCACTGATAAGACGCGGGTACACGCCTCACCATAGCATGGAATACGGGGAGACAACTGACGCACAGACACAGATAAGAGATTACTTCCTGATAAAAGTAATGATTGTTACATTGGGAACACGTTGTTATATGAGTTTACTGACGTGTTCATAAGTTTGTACCCAAGGGCAAGCGGATGTATACAACCCATTTTCAGATAAGTAATGTTTGAAATTTTGCATTAACTGAGTCATGCAACAAATTCAAATCAGATTAGCTGATTCCTTGAGGCGCGCATAACAAAAGCCTGGGAAGGCAGTGAATATAATCTGACCATTTTCTCAAGCTATTTCACTTGAGAAATTGCTCTCCAAGATACCAGACCTTGCTACAGTGAAGAATTAGAATTCAGAATTCCTTCTTAACATACCGGACACCTTTTATTGGAGAATTTTGGACGGACTTTCATAGCCCAGGAAATCTTTTTCATTTTAAATAAGGGAACCGGGACTGAGGAAACTGAAGGACCGCACACGAAGTCAGAGAAGAAACTTATTAAATTAACGACACACCAGACGCGTGTAAGAGGCCGATTCAAGTCTCTTTTACTCATCTGAACAAAAAGTATGTGAACCATGATTGGCGTAAGTTGTGATTTACATTTCATAATTTATTACTAACATGTGAACTAACATATATATATATATATATGTATATATTACCATGTGAATTTTAATATTTGAAACTCACTAGGGTGACAATCGACAGTGTGGAAACCATAGAGGCATATCCATTCTCAGTGTCCCTGGTAAAATCTACTCTAGAATCCTAGAGCAGAGACTCCGACGCCTAGCTGAGCCACAATTGGATGAGGTCCAGTGCGGATTCCGAGCAAACCGAAGTACTCAAGACCTAATCTTCACACTCAGACAGCTGAGTGAAAAGGCCCTTGAGTATAAGAGTGAGATGCATCTTTGTTTCATAGATCTGGAAAAGGCGTTTGACAGGGTCCCCTGGAGCAAACTTTGGGACTGTTTGGCAAGGAAGAACATTCCAGCACCTCTGATTCATGCTATACAGAGCTTCTACAAGTCTTGCAGAAATTATGTGAGGACAGCAAACCATAAGTCAGAAGAGTTCAGGACCACCACTGGTGTGAGACAAGGTGATATCCTGTCACCTTATCTTTTCATACTCCTCATGGACGATGTCATCAAGGCATGTAAGGAGAGAACAAGAAAGTATTCAGTGGGGTACTGGAAGATCAGACAGGTCTATATTTCGGAGCTGGCATTTGCTGATGATGTTGCCCTGATTGCTAAATCAGAGGCACATCTCCAATCCAACCTGCAAGTCTGGAAGGAAGAGCTGGAGAAGAGAGGGATGGTCATAAGCAGCTCTAAAACAAAATCCATGGTGATATCACGAGAAGAAAGAAAACATCAGATTAAGCTGGGAGAACAGGTCCTGGAGCAGGTCGACCACTTTAAATACCTCGGAGCTATTATAGACCGAAAGGGAGGCATCAAAGAAGAGTTGGCCACTCGAAAAGCAGCAGCTGGGAGACTTTTTCAGGTCGTGAATCGAGGATTCCTCAGCAAGAGAGAGGTTGGTAAGAAAACGAAGATGGCTGTATACCGCTCCACCTATGTCCCAGTCTTGACATACGGATGCGAGTCATGGGCAATGACTACAACCCATAAAAGCCAGATCCAAACCTCAGAAATGAGGTATCTGAGGAAGGTGGTTGAAGTAACAAGAAGAGACATGGTACGCAACCAGACGATACGTCAAGGCCTTAAATCCTACCCCCTGCAGACCCAAGTAGAACAGTCCCAATTAAGATGGTTTGGCCATGTCTGCAGAATGGGAGAAGATCGGATACCACGACAAGCATGGGAAACAAAGAGCCAAGGATCCAGACCCCCAGGACGACCCAGAGTCCGCTGGGAGGACAACATTAGACAATCTTTGAAGGATCGAGGACTAGAATGGAACCAGGCCAGGAGGAAGACAGCCGATAGGATAGTCTGGCGCTCTCTCTTCCAAACCTCTACACCTCACGGTAGAAGGGGAACGACTAAGTAAGTAAGTAAGTAAGTAGTGGATGTCAAAATCATTTGAGGCTGGCAACCTCAGCGTATAGAATGATGATTCACGAACCCCCTGCACGGGCTGGTGATTGCTTTATTGCTAGTTTCGTAAAGAGAACTAAAAGCATAAAATAATCCCAGGTTCCATACGGAGCAGGGAGGGAAAGATGGAAGAAATGACGTACATTCTTTGTATAATACTTACATTTTTAAAGCAGTGTAAATGTTCATATAAACATATTCACTTTAAAATTAATGTAAGTTTTCTAGCTTTAAACCAGTGTAAATGTCTATGTGAAAATATTCATTTTAAAGTTAATGGAAATTTCGAACTTTTCAATCAGTGCAAACACAAATGAAAACATATTCAATTTATATAGTGAGCACTTTTCAATCAGTGGATATGTATATGTAAACAGACTCTATCTGTATTATTAAAATTTTCATTTAAATATAAAGTAACTATGAAAACTATTCTATTTAAATGTAAAGAAAGATTTACCCCGAGGGATTAAATTTAATTCTCATCGACGGTAAATTCTGAGTCAATTGGGATGGTAGTATGGGAAGATAGGAACCCTTAAATATGGGTTGGAAAACGCCATAGTCAGAAGAGCGTTTCGTTCTATTCTTTTACCATAGTTTTTGGTGGTAGCAGCAGAAAGTACTATCTCTGGAACAAGAAGGGAACAGTGGCCTAAGCTTTAAGACGAAGGACCCACGTGGTAGACTCTCCTTGACATTTCTGGGAAACGAGCTACACCCGACAACCTTGATCAGGGACGAGCGTGAGCAGTGTGAAAAGAACCAACCCATAAGAAGGAGCAAAACCGTCATTGGCAGCTAAGTTCAAATCTATGCTGCCACTTGAACTTATTGTAACATATCACAATCCATAATGACCGTGATGATAACTTTTCTTGATCCATAACTATTCAAATTATTTTTCAACTGTTAAAACTTAAGTGATTATTAAATTTTGTTTTTTGTCTTTTCTTCGTTGATCCTTAGCCGCCGACCGTCAAAGCAGTCAGTGACCATCACGCCTGGTGGCGTCTTGTAGGGCAACAAAAAATTGATTCCACTTTGCTCGGTCGGTGGCCATCCTTCGTACAGTGCCTTAACTGTGGTTCATTCTTTGCATCTCAGCCTCCACAGTCCTCCGCCAAGTTGTTTTTGGTCGGCCTCTGTTTCGTTGTCCTTCAGGGGTCCATAGCATAGCTGTTCTTGTAATGGTATCGGGGTCTCTTCTGAGGACATGGCCAACCCAGCCCCAGCGTCTGCCAGCTATGATGGTTGGTGATGGTATTCGGCCAAAAGTTGTTATAAAGTTTGTTATTTGTGATTATACAAATTTAACTTCGATTTAATCATTTTAAAGTTACTGCATGTTTGTCTCAGTCAATTTACTACACACAATCTAAACAGAGCTATACTAGAATAATAGAATCCCACTGAGTAAATCGGAAGGGGGGGGGGGCTGAAATTAATAAGTGCTTAAATCCTTCACAAAAGCGTCGGCAGAATTACAGAGTTAACATTCTCAGCCTAAGCAGTATTGTTCTCGCTTATTCTGAATATCTCCCTGGAGATAGAAGCGTTTTGTTTCTTCTATTTACATCTCTGCCAAGAGTAATCTTGTGCGAAGGTAGACACCTTTGAAGCCAATATTCGATACTCTTGAGTTTTGGCCACTACTGCAAAGCAGGGGAGGCAATACCGTCACAATAAAGAGAAATTAAACGATAATGAGTCGGGAGGTAACGATTTTGATTTTATTAAAGGCAACCACGTAATTTCAGTGTGTTATCCACAACACGCTTTCATGCACTTCTTAATAGTGAGTATCGACCCCGAAAGAACAAAATAGTTGCTAAAAATTCAGGCTGTACATGCTTGTCCTCCAAGAATTGGTCTTGTGTGTTGTGACAGATGAAAATTGAAGCAACCCTGATCGATCACTTTATTCTCATCGGGGGCCCTCACTATTTGGGTTCAAGCAACGATCAAACGTGGATTTCCCTCGCGGGCTAATTAAGCATGCACAGTTAAACACGTGGAAGCCAGGTCTCTCTATTGCCAACTGTCCGATTCTTAGTTTAGCCACGACTCCTGTCTTTGTTTTCAAGCACTATTAATACACATATTCTTATCTCTAGTGACTTTCCTTTAAAAGGGAGAAGGGCAAAAAGGGGTATGCCAGCTGTCACATTACGTCATCACGTCAGCGCCGTGTCCCTGGAACACGGGAGGGCGAGGCAACGGGATTTGTAGCTCCCTAAGA
>JAMPIV010001962.1:285000-287500 GCA_024509875.1 Oreohelix idahoensis
GCATCAGAATAGTATCAATACTAGGGATACCAGCTCTGTCAAGAACGGCGGTATCCGGGATCTTGTCTTGCCATTTGATGTTCATTATCTTCCTGAGACAGACTGTATGGAAGTGGTTTAGCTTCTTTACGTGGCGCCTGTATACAGTCCATGTTTCACATGCATATAGCAGCACTGGAATCACCGCAGCTCTGTATACCTTCAGCTTTGTCTGTAGACTAATGCCACTTCGATGCCAAACGTTGGTGTATAGTCTGCCAAATGTGCTGCTGGCTTTGGAGATCCTGGTGTTCACCTCATCATCAATGACAATGTTCTGGGATAGTGTGCTACCAAGGTATGTGAATCTGTTCACAACATTCAGTTTCTCACCATTAACCTTGATGACTGGCTCAGTATAAACTGTGCCAGGAGCTGGTTGGTACATGATTTCTGTTTTCTTCGTGTTGATGGTAAGCCCAAAGTTGGCGCAGGCTTCGGAGAATCTATCCACACTATGCTGCAGATCAGCCTCTGAGAAGGAATTGAGGGCACAATCATCAGCAAACAGAAGATCTCTGATGGTGTGTGATTTGACCTTGGTTTTTGCTTGAAGCCTCCTAAGGTTAAACAATTTTCCATCAATACGATAACTAATGTCGATTCCTGTGTCCCCGTCTCTAAAAGCATCAGTCAGCATAGCAGAAAACATGATACTGAACAGAGTCGGTGCAAGTACGCACCCTTGTTTAACTCCATTTGAGACGGGAAAGGCTCTGATAGCTCACCGTTTTCCTGAACTCTAGCCTGCATTCCATCATGCAGTTGCTGCACTATTGTGATAAATTTCTTTGGGCAGCCGTATTTTGCCATGATCTTCCATAGACCCTCTCTACTGACCGTGTCGAACGCCTTTGTCAAGTCGATGAAAGCTGTGTACAGGTCACAGTGCTGTTCTTGGCATTTTTCTTGTAGCTGTCTTGCAGCGAACACCATATCTGTGGTTCCACGTTCTTTCCGGAATCCACACTGACTTTCAGGTAAAAGACCTTTGTCAAGATGAGCCGTAAGGCGATTCAAAAGGATTCTGGCGAATATCTTCCCAGCGATTGATAAAAGAGAGATGCCTCGATGATTGTTGCAGTCTTGGCGATTACCTTTACGTTTATATAGATGTATAATTGAGGCATCTTTGAGATCGTGTGGGATGGTTTCACTCTGCCACATTTGCTGGAAGATCATATGAAGTTTCTCTATCAGAACTGCACCGCCATCTTTATAAACCTCAACAGGAATTGAATCGGAGCCAGGGGCCTTTCCACTAGACAGTTGACGAATCGCTTTTTTAGTTTCCTCCAGAGTTGGTACATCATCTAATGCTTCATTTATAGGAATTTGGGGCAGGCGGATGATGGCTTCGTCGTTAATAGATGATGGCTGGTTCAAGATATTATTAAAATGTTCAGCCCAGCGTTGGAGAATTTTTTTTCCCTTGTCTGTAATTAGTGTTTTTCCATCTGCATTAAGGAGGGGAAATGATCCTGATGATGTTGGACCATAGACCGCTTTGAGTGCAAGGTAAAAGTTTTTCAAGTCATGGCTGTCAGCAAAGCCTTGGATCTCATCTGCTTTATTACTCAGCCATGAATCCCGCATCTGGCGTAGTTTATGTTGGACGATTCTACGCATGTTGTTGAAAGCGTCTTTCTTGGATGTAGATTTTGGATCATTTAAATATGCTTTATGGAGATGGTGTTTCTCAGCCAACATCTGCTTTATATCATCTGAGTTCTCATCAAACCAGTCATTTTGTTTCTTGATGGAAGGACCCAGGACCTCTGTAGCAGTGTTGTAGATCTGCTCACTTAGGGCTGCCCAATTTGTTTCCACACTTTGGCCGTCTAGCGAGATAGATTTGAGACGGTCTTCTAAGGTGTCAGTAAATGACTGTTTGATTGTTGTCTTCTTTAGTTTGGTGACATCCAGCCTCTTTTGAGTTTTCTTCCCCTGAGGGCGCCTGGCTGGTTGGATACGAACTTTAAGTTTAGATACAATGAGGCGATGATCAGTCCAGCATTCGGCAATACATACATACATACATACATACATACATACATACATACATACATACATACATACATACATACATACATACATACATACATACATACATACATACATACATACATACATACATACATACATACATACATACATACATACATACATACATACATACAATACATACATACATACATACATACATACATACATACATACATACATACATACATACATACATACATACATACATACATACATACATACATACATACATACATACATACATACATACATACATACATACATACATACATACATACATACATACATACATACATACATACATACATACATACATACATACATACATACATACATACATACATACATACATACATACATACATACATACATACATACATACATACATACATACATACATACATATATACATACA
>JAMPIV010001962.1:295000-323972 GCA_024509875.1 Oreohelix idahoensis
TACTTAATTTTCTTTTCTGTGTTTTTTTCTTTCCCTCCCTAATCTGCTTAGTCACGGGATAGATTAAAAATTAAGAACCTGTTCCTATACCCCTTACTGATTATTGCATATCCCATTGTTAAAATTGAATCTCTCTGTGGGTTAATTACCTCTGATAGTAATTTTCTTTGGGTTGTCTTCCTTTACAATAGAGGGGAGGGCCTATTGAGATACTATTTTTTCCCCCACCTTGTCTGTAACTATGCTTTATAAATGTAACATGATTGATGTTGTGCTTTTTGTTTAGTGATAATAAACATAATAACCCTTTACTTACCGTGTTGGTCAACCCCATTGTCCCATTATATGTTATACGTAGTTTGTATTCACGTTTGTGCATTTGTGTCACCAAATTGGTGTGTGTACATGAGTGTAGGGTAACTTGCAAAAATTGTTTAGCATAGAGTAAGTGCGTCTGCAGTTAAATTAATGTCGTAAGATAGGCTGGATTAGAGCAACTACTCGATTACTCTTACCCTATCACCCTCGTGAAACAGCAACCTATTTCTTACCCCTTATTCTCACAGAGTTATCACTATCACCTCTGCTCGGACGGGACCATAAATTTCTCAGACCTATCTCATCAATAATTACGACATGTGTCCATGTCAGTGTTGTCAGCCTGAATTTTGAAAAAAAAAAAAAAAAAACCTAGATAATTGCTTTTTAAAAAAAACACACCTAGATACACCTAAATTTTGAATTTTGGGCTACATTGGCTACTTCAGGTGGTTTTTTGGAATACTTTGGGCTATTTTCGGGCGGGCTACTTTGGACGAAGTCTAGATGGCGTTCTTCAACTAATGAAGGAAAATGGCAAGTAGACGGGACCAAAAAAAACAACAACTTAGATCTAGATGAATTCATCTATGAGTGGCAACGCTGGTTCATGTTTGTTTCGTACCGTCGGTCACTGGTTGGTCTATTCTGACTTCCGAGTCTACGATCAGCTCACTACTAAACCTTCTGGACTCTTTAGTTAAAACTAGTGCCACACGTCAAGTGACAGTAAGTCACTATCAAGTTCAGGTAGGACATACCCATGCCGATTAATTAGTTGTTTACCTCAGTCAGACATCTAACACATTTGACAAGACTGAAGCTTTCACAGTGTTTCGATCCAAATACATACAACCTTTTACCAACATGGATGAATCTTTTATAGTGTTCTGTAGTGAACAAATAAATATTGGGTTCAAATGAACAACAGTTGGACGTGTGTCCTTCGATCCGGTGGCCAATTAAGTCGCCCACACAAATACGGTTCGGATTATAGTTTATGGTTACGATTTTTAGCCCTAATCCTTACTCCTTACTACTGCATCTCTAATGTTTTTTAAAGGCTCTATTAATGTGGGCGACGTAATTGGCCACGGGATCGATAGACATTTGGGCGTAAACGGGCATACGTTCCGCTGTTCTTCATTTACAGCAAATATTGTTCTGCTAGTAAGGTCATACACCAATTAAAGACTTCCTGCTTGCAAATAAAAAAAATAAAAACTATTTTGGGGTTCCGATGCAAACAGATAATCAATTTTTCTGCAAAATCAGAAAAAAAAAAAAAAACTATTTGGGGGTTCCGATGCAAACAGATAATCTATTTTTCTGCAAAATCAGATAACGGCTAGCGTACACGAGTACTTCCCCTAAAATCTTATAACACTTGGTTGCTAGAGACAACGTTTGTGACCTCCGTCTACAAAGCATCCGTCTAGGGGCTATCAATAATTGGTATCATTTCGAACCGTCTGCTCACATGAACCGCCGCCCAATCAAATTATGATGCTTCATCCGGGTCTCTTTTACTGAGACTGATACCGGATGCCCCAAGCATTTCCCTGGAATCATGTAACGCCATCTCGTGGTCGGCTAATTCAACGATTATCTGCGTCCGATTTCCCGAGACCGATACTTATTCTGCCATCTGAATGTTGAGTTAATTAATCTTGTTTTCACCGATACTCGGCGACGCTCACTTGTCCGGGGAGCAATTTAGAGAGCTATTATCTGGTCCTTCGTTTTTCTATCTCTTTCTCTGCTAGCAGAAGCGTTAAACGGATCACAACACAGTTTAACTTGATAACAAAGAGCTCTGCACTTTGTCAGAATGAGTTTGTCGCATGAAACTAACTCGTAGAGCGCGTGCACTCAATATTATTTTTCTCCACACGACTTTTGTGTCCGGGTTTTTTGACCAACATTCTGAAAAATTTCTTTGTAGCGTCTGAAGAAAAATGCGCAAGAAAATTTTCTAAGTTATTTATACAAGTCACCGCTAGAATATTTTGTATATGCAGTTTATACAAGTTAGTGCTAGACATTGTTCTTTGTGCGGTTTATTTACATAAGAATATATTTTTATGTGCGATTTACCCAAATGACCCACCGTGCATGTGATTAAAGCAGGACAACTATATTTAACTTAAATAGTGCTTCATTAAAAATGTATCTCCCTGTTTATTTTAAAAGAGGAGATACAGTGAAATGATATTTTTATAAATAATTGCACGACTTCATTAAAAATGCACGGGCTTACTTACAATGATAATAGTGTCACGGATAGCCTCCCCTTGCTCTGCAGTAGTGGTCCACCAGTGGCCAAAACTCAAGAGTAACTAATGTGGGTCTTCAAAGATGTCTACCTTCGCACAAGATTACTCTTGGCAGACTTGTAGATAGAAGGATAATGATGCTTCTACCTCAAGGTAGTGTCCATAAGATATTTCAGATGTCATGAACAATGCTGCATGAGACGGAGCAATGTTAACTTTAGTATCTGACCCGCCGCCTTTAATAAAGATGGTTATGCAATACTTAATGTTAGCTCGTTCAAGCCCCAGCTGTTTTAATTCAGCGAAATTCTTCTTATTATTTATTTGGCTCTATAGATGTAACTATATGTATATCTATTAAAGATTTTAGATCATACATGCGCTCTCTTATCTATAAGAACTGAATCAACTATGAATTTGTAAAATAACATATAACAAAATTAATAACCAATTAGTCTTTAACACATTAAAATAAATATGGATGAAGGTGACTTTAGGGGGTTTAAAAACTTTCGTCACTTAGACGTGTTTGCGGTCTGATGATAATTGTCCATTGCTTTTGCCTGTTTAAAAAACTTAACTTGCTGAGTACTGCAATGGTTGGTTGTCAAGCCTTTTGTAATGAGGACTTTGCTCTATAGGCGTCTAGATGAACTTCACTCCTAATGTCAAGGTGGGTGTCTTTACAACTCGTCCACTGTAGATAGTTAGTGTCGAACCCAGCTCTTGAATCACAAGATAGTGGCTGTGGTAGATTATGGAGATACATTTCTATATCTATTTTCATTTTCCTCATTTCTCTTTTACTCGACTTTTTCACCTACATATATTTTTATGTTAACTTTTACTTTCCCACACACACAGCTATCTGTTTCCATTTCTTCTATTTTAGCATGCGCAGTTTAGGGCTGTGCGCTAATCTCTTTGATGTTGAGAGTACGAGTAGACCGGATTAGCATACGCGAGTCGGTTTCATGTTAATTGCAAACGCCAGAGATCGAGAAAGCGATGTAGCAGTGACCAGAGGGCACAAAATTGTCTATTACCTGTTCCTATATTCGCTAGTGAAGTAATTAATTCTCGGTGAAAGATTTGAGATGAAAGACTTTGATCGCTGGAAACGGCCATTGAATCAGAATGTGTAAAAACGCACTCTGTAAGTTTTATTGCCGATATCTGATCAGATCGAGAGAAGTTACTGTAAGTGTTAAGTCTGGATTTCGGTTTCTGGGTGAGAAATCTCTCTGATCTGTAGAATGAGTAAGGAAATATGTAAATCTGGAAGAAGGTGCTACATCTGGAAGAATGAGTCCGTTTTCGTGTTTTAGACGTACAAGTATATCTTTCTTTGATTGCAGAGATATATATATATATACTCTAGAAATCAAACTCAAATTCATTCCAGTGCCTCGCAGTTCTCTAGACTACTAGCTGCGTTCTAGAATTCACTTATATCTAGTAGAGCTCTTAGTTTCGTTGGAGTAAATAGTTCTTAGTAGTTCTGTGTTGAGGTAAATATATTGACTAGGAGTGTTGAGTGATTTAGTGGTAGATCGCCTATTTCATTTTCACTAGTTTAATTTCTGCGCAGAGTGATTGAAAGTTAAATCAGTTAATTTCTCTAAGTTACTGTGTCACATTGGATAGGAAAATAAGTTATAATTTCTAGCTAAAACTCATACAGCTATAAATAAATTTAATTAAATTGCTAGTAACCAGTCCGAGAATATTTTAACTAACTAAGTAATGCACTGATTCATCATTGAGTATTGACGAGATACTTATGTATTTCTAACTCATGATGATTGATTCTTTTAATGACTAGAATCTATTTCACGGAAGTTTTAAACGATGAGACAAAGCACTAAGCTTATAGTTCTGATTTAAGTTTATAACCGAAGTGAATATTATATTTTACGCGAGGGTAGGATAGGATGTGTATAATATTATGTTTAAGTATTCTGTATGTTTCTTTTTCTTTATACAGTATTCTGAGTAAAGCCGAACATCTACCAGCGGTTTCAGTAGAGATGAGAATAATAATAGAAGAAAACTTTTATGTCTTTAAATACGTGGATTTACAAGTTAAAACCTGTCTGGCATTGTGTTTGCACCCAGAAGAGACAGAGTACCCATCTCACGAACTTTAAGACTAAATGATGTAACTGGGCCTATCGAGCCAGATTACAATTCTTCATTTAACTCTCATGTACAGTCAGCCCTGTGGCGAAATATTACATACAGTAACATTTTCCGACATTTTTGACTAATTGTGGTGTGACCAAGAATTTTACATTTTGAGAGAAGTTACCAGCCTGTCATTTTCCTAAGTAGTGGAAACCTCGTGACTCTGACAATGTGAGCCCATTTAAAATTTCTTACCCAAACTGATTCAAGTGACCTTAACAGAAATCTTAAAATATAATGGTGAAGTGAATGCTCCCCGGAACATTGGAAGAAACCTGTATCTGCAGAGCTGGGATTCTCTTTATCAAAAGAATACAGATTCACTGTAGAGAAGGGTCCTGAAGTTTGCGCCAGACGGCGAGAAACAACACGTGTGTAGGTAAGAAAGTATGTCAGAGGCCCCTGCTGAATGAACAGAGAGAAAAGCAGAACGAGTGATTCTTTCATTTTTATATTCATGCACCCACTTTGAAATTTCTTTATGCAAATTTTTGTTGCAAATGCTGATTTCCTCTTAGGATAGATTAATATACCAACTCTGTTCTTAATTATAGAGGGAAATCCTAGACCATAGCGTATAAATCTGTTACTCTTTGGGGCTATAACTTTTCTTCTAACGGGATCGTGGGCTAAACAGAGGGGAAAAGGATTACACCTATGGGTCTAGTATTCTTTTAGTTATTCATTAACCTATGTGTATTTATATGTGCTTGATAAGCAAATTTATTTGTTGTGGAAAATTTTCCTTATGTTAATAAAATTTACATAAACTTTATTCAAGTGTGTCGGTCAGCTCGTTCCAAAATATCTATATTTCATTGTTATAGTTTTTCACGTCTATGCGTCTAACTTTCGTCACTTTTGTGTGTGTGTATGTGAATGGTATATACAAATTACTATATATGTTCTAATAGACTGTCTGACTAAACTAGTTCTGTTGTAGAAGATAGGTTGACCGAGAGAAGCTTCTCGCGTTCAGGGACAGACTAATTAGTTTCCACCATCTCACTCGTGAAAATCTATTTGCTTTACATTACCTCTCACTGAGCGATCACCGGTTCTATTTCTATTCAGAAGGGACCAATCTATGTCTTAATTCCCCTATCGAAAATCTACACAGTGGCGAAGACTTTAACTTCAAACTGTTCTCTTGTAATTTGTAGTTTGTACCACGAACAGTAGTGTAGTCTCGTACCAACGATGCTCCATTCGGAGTCTGGAGGTTACTTCTGCTGTCGGTTTTCTGTACGACTAGCAAGAAGCAATCACCAGCGCTTATGTAGTGGTTTATGAATATAGTATTTTCATATGTTGAGGTTGCCAGCCTCGTATAACTTGTATAACCACTTAGCAACTAACATGTCACATTCACTTTGTAAAATATGTGTTCACAACTTACCCCAAATAGGGTTTACAATCTCCTGGCACAGTAGAATGGACACAGCAACGCTGATACGATGCTTCGAACACTTGGTCTGGGTATTTTTAGTATTCCTCTTATGATTTGTGCTTCTAATTCCTTAAGTATCCAGTCTTTGTATTTAAAATTATGGGTTCTCTTTTAAGTTGTAAAGATGCCCAAATACTTCGATCTGGTCCAATCATTTTCTCTGTCTCCGGGGACTTGTTACTTGACGTTGTGGAAAATGCTGTCTGATTTGTGTCTCAGACTTTGCTAGTATATCTCTAATTTTCCGCTCCAAGTCCCTTATTGTATTTTGAACAAACTTGCCAATGAGAGCTAATATTTATGTTTTGCTCTGAAATGGAGCCAATGGTAAGCTTGGAACTGGGTGTGGTTGAGAATTAATCTAATTCTCCCCCGCGTGTTTAAAATTATTACTTTACAATTTAAACCCGTGTCCTATCTTGCAAATATGGCATGCTTACTTCCGATTGCACTTGTGCAAAATTACAAACACATCTATGAACTCATTTCCTGATTAGTACCTTACGCCAATATTGTCTCCTCTGACAGGTTATCTGTACTATTGATACAGAGACGGACCATCGGAAGCGATTAGCTCATTATTTCTTGTGTTTTCGTACATCTCTCAGACGGATTTCTTAGACAAATAATCTGGCTTTTCTTCCGTCCATCGTGCGAGGCCACCTTGTGTCAACAATGATTTCCTGTGACCGTCTGCATTACGCGACACTGGGCGATAAAATTATAACCTGCCAGCCGGTCTAATTAGCCTTGTAATACTACTATTCACATGGTGAAACGTAAACAAGTCTGTTAGTGACTAGGCCAAAATGTAGGTGCATAAAATATGCCAAATAAGAGGACGATGAGTGAGGAAAATGAAGAAATGAGTTGATAATGCAGGAGAGAACAAAAATGCTGTAAAAGGACACAATATATTTCGTCACAGATAGTTATACATAACAAAGCCATTATGGGGCAATGCAATAGGTTGCCATGAAAAAAGACAGTCGAATTGTATTTTAATTGAATTTTTGAATTCACTAAGGTTACAAAAAAATTATTTTAATTTTATGAGCATCAAATCTCAAGTGTTGGGGCCGTTTGTTGTTACCCTACGAGACTCCCCCACCAGGCGCGATGGCCACTGACTCTGTGACAGTCAGCGGCTAAGGATCAAAAAAGAAAGAAAGACTAGTATGGTGTTGTGCATGAGGCTGGCAATCGCACCGGGTAACATAGGTTGCTACCGAAACCACTACTGCAAGAGCATCTGAATGCTTCATGCTGAGGCAAACCACACCGGTGGTCCCATGCTCCCTCAGGAGCGGAGAAGAGAAATATACATCTGGTACGCCCACGTGCTCTCACAAACCATTGTTCACACAACAATAATAATCAACTGGACATAAAATAATATTCTTCAATACATGTACAGCAAATAATCTCAATAATGAGAATAAACCACCATCTCACAACTGGTCTATCTCAATATTCGTTACTGCATTCTGAAGCATGTCGTATGTGACGACTCGTGCGGCTGGGAATCTCATCGCATGAAACACATTATTACAGGAACAACCACTGTAATAGCATAAAAATGCTTCTGTTGGCTTGTGGTGGACACCAGCCGCATTGGTGTTTCCATGCTCCACCAGGAGCAAACAGAGAAACACCTGTCTCAACAAAGGAGTGGCCTCGCGCTCTCCAGAAATCTAAATACATATTCTCACCTCACAGTAACCCATTAAATATACAGTAGAATTATCAATAAACGTGAAATACACTAAATTACTCTTACATAAAGAATACAATATAATTATTCTCGACTTAAGCCAAACTGGGACTAAATACACAACGTGTCGCTCGGCATAACATATTATAGGTTTACCACGCGGAGCGTGTTTAATCAGACTCGCTATCGCCGCCTTTTATCACCACGAGGCTACTATCTTGCGATCGTTAATCTTATCTAAATTTCCAGTGGAATAGCCTTTCTGAAGAATGAAATAATCGCTCTTAAACTCTCACATCTATCTATCTATCTGTCCCATTAAACATTAAAATAGCCACATCGATATAATTTCAGAATCCTAGAAAACTAATGCTAATTTAAATTAACTCACGTGCTCAAGGCATTTACAGCTTGGCTCTTGTGTGTCTTCTTAGTCTGTTCTCACTGGGCGGCTCTCTCAAACATAGACCGGTTTCGCCGCTTGCTACCCCTTTTTATAAGCCCTGGCCTAACCACTCAATTTACTGCGCGCTACGCGGATTAATCTGCGCCACACAGATAACACACGCGATTATTGCTCCAGAATGCATGAAAACACAGATTTACACAACTAGAGCAAAAAACACAACTAATTCGTAGGCTTATTATGGCCTTGTAATAAATCTGCTTGAAGATAACGTGATCAAAAGGCACTAAACCACAGAGACAATATGACTGACCAGATGGGGCCAGCGCCTAGAACGACAGACCTCAAGATGGCGCTGTCACATATTCCCCGCCTGATTTTGTTGTCGTCCCGACAACTGCACTAAATCAGGCGCTTCAGTCGTATTCTCCAAATCTGGAGGATCACCTTTTCCTTCACTTCGTCTCAGGTCATTGCTGGTTACTCTAATGCTCGGACTCGCTCTGTCCATTCGTTGGATGATATATGGACCCCCTGTCATTGTGGGAGCACGAACTACAACGTACTCGTCTTCTGACCACATATCACGAATCTCGGATCTCTCAGCGTCGTGCATTCTCTTCTTCACCAATTCTCCGACCTGTAGTGGAGTAGAACACGACAGCTTGTCACATCTCTCTTTCCGGACTGCTGCAAAACTCTGCAACGGTGGCTCTGCTCTTACGTGCGCCCCTCGTAGCCTGGAAACGTGTCCTTCAACGAGTTTTAGATGAGTCTCCTCCTCTAAATGCCGACCACTTTTCCTGGCGCCCTTATGGTGACAGTTGCCACGGCCATCTCTTGGCTTGCACTGTGACGGCAATGTAGATGTGTTGGTACGCTTAGAGAGGGCGCTCTTTGATGGGCAAACCGATATCAAATGGTCCGGGGACCTACAATGGAAACATCGCTTAGGAAGCGGGCCCTGGGGACACTTGGCTGCCATGTGGTTCGAAAGGTCTCCACAGTTGAAGCATCTTATTTTCCTAGGCTTCCTTGGTGCCCTGGGTCGCCTCCTGCTACCCTTACATCCCTGGCCGCCTTTGACTTTCTTCCCTGCAATAAGCACCTCACACTCCGGTCGACCACCAACCATCTTTATCTTTGAGCCATTCTGCTCCCCTTCTGTAACCTGACTCCCAGCCGCAGAGGGGTCTAGTTTAATGCCTGTGGACATCGATTCTGTACGTGGCCTAGTTCTCTGCATCTAAAACAACGAACTGTCCTGGTACGTCTCCCCTGCTCCTGAGACATCGCATCAATTTTAGCCTCTAATTGAGCCACCTGTGCTCTCAGCCGCTCTACTTCTGCGTTTAATGCATGCGTATCTGACACAGTCTCTGTTCTTGCCACTTCAACACTGGCAACACCAGCCCCCGAAGCTGCTTCGACACTGGCAACACCAGCCCCAGAAGTGGGCTCAGTCTCCAAAAACCGTAGGGCATAGTCCCTCACCGACGTGAACGATGCTGTTGGCTCCTTGATGATCATTTCCTTTGCAAGCTTTCTTAGTAGGTCATCTCTCAGACAAGCAGCAAACTGGTCACGAAGAAAGGATGGCGCCAAAGGAGTGACGTTGTTCTGCTTTTGTGCCCTTACAACACTTTCAAACACCTCGTGAATGCGATGGGAGAATTCCCAAAGAGACTCCCTTGCACCTTGCCGGGTAGAGTAGAACGCGGCCATTACTTCTGGGATGCTCCGACGCTCCCCATACACCCTAAGAATGGAATGTAGCATTGCTTCTGGGTCACCGTCATCAGCCTGAATCCTCAGCTCCCTACGGACACTTGGGGTCACACTGTCAAGAATAACATCTGCCTGGTCCTCTTTACTCATCATCCCTACTCTCCAGGCAGCTCTCACCTCTCTGACATATTCCTCGGCCGTAGGACCCGTGCGCTCCCCAAAGCACCGCACCCTCTTGTGAGTAGGTACCACGATGTACTGCACTCGTTCTGGTTGACGATTTAGCCCTACTACAGGGTCATCCACCTCAGCCACATCTTCGTTATCAGTTCTACTAGCAGCGCGTGTGTTGCGTGCCGCCATCTTGTTGCTAGTAGAGTTGACTAGAAATCTTGACAAACTGGATGATCCCGTCCCTCGCCTTGCACTGAACTGGGTGTTCTACTGTTTCGGCTGTTGCTGCTCTGATTGCTGAAGAGTTGCTTCACTGCGTGCTGTCTGTCAATCCTGCCGACGACGCCACTTGTGACAGGGGCGCTAGGGGTACCTCACACCCAAGACCCGTGCACTAAGAAAATTTATAAAGGATCGTTTGACAGGGGTTGCAATTATTGGTTGCTTGCAACCCTCTCAGCAGCAGACTTAACAATTCAAGCAACCCAAAGCCTTATGCAGATCAACATTTAATTCTACCGAACAGAACCGAACACCAAACAAACAATCCAACAAACAATCAAACGAACACCCAGTCAGTGTTCATAGACTGTCTGAAAAAAATAATAAATAAAACAACGTCTAAGTGAACATCAATAGCATGGATAATAACACTTACCATACAGAAAACATGCGCCCACCTGATATCATCAACTATCTCACACACTCATGCGTGTCGTCCAATGCGACTAGTATGGTGTTGTGCATGAGGCTGGCAATCGCACCGGGTAACATAGGTTGCTACCGAAACCACTACTGCAAGAGCATCTGAATGCTTCATGCTGAGGCAAACCACACCGGTGGCCCCATGCTCCCTCAGGAGCGGAGAAGAGAAATATACATCTGGTACGCCCACGTGCTCTCACAAACCATTGTTCACACAACAATAATAATCAACTGGACATAAAATAATATTCTTCAATACATGTACAACAAATAATCTCAATAATGAGAATTAACCACCACCTCACAACTGGTCTATCTCAATATTCGTTACTGCATTCTGAAGCATGTCGTATGTGACGACTCGTGCGGCTGGGAATCTCATCGCATGAAACACATTATTACAGGAACAACCACTGTAATAGCATAAAAATGCTTCTGTTGGCTTGTGGTGGACACCAGCCGCATTGGTGTTTCCATGCTCCACCAGGAGCAAACAGAGAAACACCTGTCTCAACAAAGGAGTGGCCTCGCGCTCTCCAGAAATCTAAATACATATTCTCACCTCACAGTAACCCATTAAATATACAGTAGAATTATCAATAAACGTGAAATACACTAAATTACTCTTACATAAAGAATACAATATAATTATTCTCGACTTAAGCCAAACTGGGACTAAATACACAACGTGTCGCTCGGCATAACATATTATAGGTTTACCACGCGGAGCGTGTTTAATCAGACTCGCTATCGCCGCCTTTTATCACCACGAGGCTACTATCTTGCGATCGTTAATCTTATCTAAATTTCCAGTGGAATAGCCTTTCTGAAGAATGAAATAATCGCTCTTAAACTCTCACATCTATACCTATCTCTATCCCATTAAACATTAAAATAGCCACATCGATATAATTTCAGAATCCTAGAAAACTAATGCTAATTTAAATTAACTCACGTGCTCAAGGCATTTACAGCTTGGCTCTTGTGTGTCTTCTTAGTCTGTTCTCACTGGGCGGCTCTCTCAAACATAGACCGGTTTCGCCGCTTGCTACCCCTTTTTATAAGCCCTGGCCTAACCACTCAATTTACTGCGCGCTACGCGGATTAATCTGCGCCACACAGATAACACACGCGATTATTGCTCCAGAATGCATGAAAACACAGATTTACACAACTAGAGCAAAAACACAACTAATTCGTAGGCTTATTATGGCCTTGTAATAAATCTGCTTGAAGATAACGTGATCAAAAGGCACTAAACCACAGAGACAATATGACTGACCAGATGGGGCCAGCGCCTAGAACGACAGACCTCAAGATGGCGCTGTCATATATATATATATATATATATATAATATTTATTTATTTATTTATTTATTTATTTATTTATTTATTTATTTATATTTATTTATTTATTTATATTTATATATATATATGTACGTACGTATGTACGTACGTACGTACGTACGTATATATATATATATATATATATATATATATATATATATATATATATATATATACACACACACACACTTACAAGAGAGGAAATACATAGCCAATCATACGATACAAGAAAACAAACGCACCGTGTTATTAATCAATGATCCCGGGTATGTATAATCTTGATTCTTGACCGATATCGCATAACTAAACACCACTAGACAATTCACATAATACAAAAAATAACTATTATAATTTCCAGCCTGAAGGCTGAGAAATAATGTAAGGGGAAAGGAACAAAACATAAGGAATGTTTTATCGTTATACATATTCGTCACTATTGCGTATAAATAAATAAATAAATAAATAAATAAATATATATATATATAAATGGGTCTACCTTTATCTTTTCACATTGTTTGTAATTGCGAACACTATTACGCAGACAACATCTTGGTCACTATAAATCTGAGGCTAAAAATGTCGTGTTCTTGCTGGTCGTTAGAACAAATTCTCTCCTCTTTGGCGCCAATTCGTATTGTCACGCTTGTCTTTCTATTCATTAAGCGTCGACCCATGCAGGGGTAACCACCCTTGAAGGAGCTCTCGTCTGTAATGGTCCCCTCCTATTTTTATTATTCTCTAAGATACACTTGAGAAAGTTAACAGGTCTGAATTGTTCGGGCTGCATATTATTGCCGATCGACAGCCACTGAATTCGCTTAATTGATGTGGAACTTCATTTTAAAAAATAATAATATTGAAGATAGCTTAACCTTTGTCCATAATCGGACGTTAGTAGACAACTTTCCATGTTTCACCCTTCCGCTCTTGGGACCCCCTAGTTTCATTCATGCCCTCACTTCGTCCTTATGTTTGCTTCTCTTGTAGAGAGTTCCTTGTGATCTCAAGTAAATGATTGGACCGGTGGATCCCCTGCTGGAGAAAACGGCTTTTGTAAGCCTCACCACGGGTGACCACTCTTGCTGCCCTAGGCCACGTTTGGGTTGTCAATACTTGTCGCTAGACCAGATCTCTTTTTTGTCCCCCTTTATTAGTAAACGAGATGGAGACAACTCTGTCCTGTTCCGCTAAGGCTCTGCTTTCTCTCCGCCATTCGTGTTTTTTGTTTTGTTTTTTTTTTTCAAATTAATTCGCCCAGCTCTATTTTATCCGCAGTACGTACTTTCTCATTTACACACAGCAATATGTAAAATACCGTATTTTTTCCTTTTTAATTTGCTCCTTGGCAACTTTCTATTTTGTGTGTGGTTACCTACAAGTCTTTGCTTTAGTAGCTGCCTTGAATTTTGTTTCTTGTTTGAATTCCATTTTGCTGATGCCTTTTTATGTTATGACTATTTTAACCTCAGTATATACAAAAAATCTTCCCTTGTTGTTCCCTGGTGTGTGTGTGTGTGTGTGTGGGGGGGGGGGGGCCTCTGGTGAAACAAGAATATAACTACCACTTACTCAGGCATCCATACAAGGAGACCAATACAGTGGCGTACTAAGGGTGGTGCAAGGGTGCCGGTCCGCCCCGGGTCACAGCCAAGAAGAGGGTGCTATCAGACACTAATAATATAGTATTTACTGTTAAAATGCTACTTACTAGTGCGTTTATTTATTGGTTCTGAATGTGTCATAGGTAACATCCGCCCCGGGTGCCAAGTACTTAAGGGACGCATCTGGACTAATATGACGTTCTACTACTGACACCACCGCTGCAAGAGCATGTGAATGTTTAGTACAGGATTCCTTCAAAAGGGGGGGGGGGCAGCTGCATTGGGGGCTCCATGCTTTGTAAGGAGCAATGAGGAAAATGTTGATGATGCTACAGATATCAAGGGTACAAGAGCACATGATGATGATGCTACAGATATCAAGGGTACAAGAGCACGTGATGATGATGCTACAGATATCAAGGGTACAAGAGCACGTGATGATGATGCTACAGATATCAAGGGTACAAGAGCACGTGATGATGATGCTACAGATATCAAGGGTACAAGAGCACGTGATGATGATGCTACAGATATCAAGGGTACAAGAGCACGTGATGATGATGCTACAGATATCAAGGGTACAAGAGCACGTGATGATGATGCTACAGATATCAAAGGTACAAGAGCACGTGATGATGATGCTACAGATATCAAGGGTACAAGAGCACATGATGATGATGCTACAGATATCAAGGGTACAAGAGCACGTGATGATGATGCTACAGATATCAAGGGTACAAGAGCACATGATGATGATGCTACAGATATCAAAGGTACAAGAGCACTTGATGATGATGCTACAGATATCAAGGGTACAAGAGCACGTGATGATGATGCTACAGATATCAAGGGTACAAGAGCACTTGATGATGATGCTACAGATATCAAGGGTACAAGAGCACGTGCATTCTTCGATGCTGGCTTCTTGAAAGGGTGCTAGCTACAGTTACACAAGGGATCCCGTGCTCCATTCACAACGAATAGGAACGTAATGGCGATATCGCTATATTTTGCCGTACTACCGACATGTAAATAAATACACATACTAGGAATGGCAGCCCAGCGAGTACCCTCTCTTCTCTCAATCCACTTCCGATCTCTTTAATGGCTCCCTCTCAAAGCTATCAAAGTTTGTTCTCGTCCCAGAATCTGCCACACTCAGACAAACGGTCCAGATCTGGCGTTGAAAATTCCAGTGCCCAGGGCGTTTTCGCTCAGAACGAGGCAATAGCGGGGTGAGTCAAAGATGACATTCGGAGCGATACACAATGACGCTGGAACAAATGCTTGGGTGCATGACAGTTTTCGGGGTTAATAGGAAAGGAAATTTAAAGCTTAAAGAAAGAAATAAGGTTAGCTTAAAGGACATGAGACCGTCTGGGTTTGGAATGGGCCTTTGATACCAGGATAGCCTCATAAAAAAAAAAAAAAAATTACGTTTGCCTAAATACTGCGATGAGAGGAAGGATAGGGAAAAAAAAATTATACTAACAGAATTTGTGAACGGAGTTTATTTTTAAAAGCGAATTGATATTGACGCAGTTGAAGTGCTTTCATGAACGAAAGCAAATTAGCTTTCCCGTTTGTGTTTGAAGACTTGCGCCATGAGAGGGATATGAAGAACTGGAATACATTGACTAAAGAAATCTCTTTCACCAAGAGTGTATTTACTGATCAAGTATTTTAGTCTAAAATGCGATTTTCGTATTTACGACTATTTGTCTGTCCGCTTTAAACAGTGGTGAAATTTGGTTAAATATTTTTATAGGGTAGCATGATCGTCTTCTCTTCAGTTATCTATCAACTGTCGGGTCAGGTTTGATTATTCTATGAGCAGAAGTTCAAATTAATAGTTTTAATGTTTACAAGTGATGAGAAGTTATGTATTAGTCTTTCTTTCTTTCTTTCTTTATTTTTTGTTGTTGTAATCCAAAAGACGCATGGATCCATCAATACAGTTGGCCTCCTTACTGGCAGCCTTCGGTAAAACACTCTATGTGCTTGTGCGATACTTATAGTTTCTGTAGCGTTCTGTTTATTATGTTGTAAACGTTAACCTCATGAATAGAAATACTTAGGCATCTTTTACGACATCATGGTAGAGTGTAGCGGTGTTTTGTGTGTGTGTGTGTGTGTGCGTGCGTGCCAAATATCAGGCCCCAGATCCACGTTTTATTTACAAATGCGCTTATATATATATATATATATATATATATATATATATATATATATATATATAAATTATATATATATATATATATATATATATATATACTGTTCAAAAAAAAGAAACGCAACATTTCTGTGTCCACCTGGGGATGATCTGAATAGTGTGTTTTCTCTTTCGAATTTTCTTTTTAAAAATGTTTTAAAAAGTTCACTTGGCAGCTTTAAGTCGGTATTTAACTGCCAGTAAGATGTCGGTTGTTTTCTGCTGCAGCCGATGTTTGTTCTTTGCAGGCTGTAGACTGGTTCACTCGTCACCGGTCAAGTCTGGTGGCCGCAAGTTTACACATTTTTCTGAATTCTGTCTTGATTGCTTCCCTTTTATCCTAAGCCATGCTAAAAGTGGTTTCCATTTACAGATATTACATCAACGAAATATTAAATTGAACGAAGAAACAAATGAAGCGAAGAAGCAGTGGAAAAAGAATACGAATCTATCCAGAGTGGTAAAATGAGGTACTAATAAAGAGACACTGTCCCGAGTGGTAAGATGAAGTACCAATTGTAATATAATATGATACATTAATAATACGAACCACACATTGTAATAATATGCGAATCTTCACATGTACGATATTCTGTAAATAAACATGACTACGAACTGAACATGCTTTTACTGAGTGCTCTCTGAAACATGTGTGTGCTTGTGTAGATGACGAGGTAATGCTTATATACATACATCATAACATTACATGGTGGCAGCGGTCGATACCGGACTGACGCAAAACAGCTACACGATAACACGTGAGTACAGTATTCGGCTAATTTTCGTCATCGAGGTCAACAATGGCAGCTAAACATTACCGCAGCGCACCGCAAATGAGATTTGCCGGTCAAGATGATAAGAGTGAAGCTTTCTTGTTATGGCGCCAACGCATAGATCTATATTCCAAGACCACTGGTCTGGAAGGACAAACCCTAACTCCATATATCCTAGAAGCATTGGACGATGAAGGTTTGAAAATCTACAACAGTTTTGCTACCGCCATGCCGGTTGAGTCGGCAACCGACCCCGTAGCCATATTGGACGAATTTGAAAAGCGTCTGATCATAAAGCACACAAACTTTAGAGCGGCAAGATTAGAGCTTCACCACCTGCGACAGAAACGTGGTGAAAGCCTAGATGATTTCTTCACTCGCATTAAGGAGAAAACAAGAGTATGTAAATTTAGCAACGAAGAAGAAAAAGAGCGAATTATTGAACAGATTCTTCTTAGCACACCAATGCCAGAGTTCCAGAAATGGCTACTGAGCCAGAGTGATACGCTAACTTTACAACAACTTCTGGATGAAGGCAGGAAACACGAGGCACAAGCACTAAACATTAAACAAATTCAGCAAGGTACATTAGCAGCCCAGGTGGATGCAGTGAAAAGCTATAAACCTAGACACAACAAAGCAACTGGTTCGAAACAACAAGAAAAACACAACACAAGCAGAGGTGCTATGTGTAAATGTTGTGGCCTAAACCACATACAAAACCACTGTCCAGCTAAAGACTCTACATGTCATTACTGCAGAAAGAGGGGCCACTGGATAAAATTATGTTTCAAGAGGAAACAAGACAGTGCTCAACACAAACTTCACAGCAGAAAGTCGTCAAAACAAACACACTCTATGATGACTGAGGACCTTGACTCCAGTGAAGAAAGTGATCCTTCCACTTTTGATACTGTGAAGATACTAACTTTCAGTAATGAACCAAAGAGAACGCAGGCTTTCTGCAAGGTAAAATTCCGAATACCAGGAATTAAAAGGCACAAAGAAAGATATATTCGGTTCAAGATAGACACAGGTGCCCAAGGTAACACTCTACCCTTAAGAATATTCAGACAGATCATGCCTGACAAGGTGGATGAGCAAGGATTTCCCACAAGGGATGTAAAACGTAGGAGTGGCAGGACAAAGCTAAAAGCTTACAATGGAACAAGTATAGACTGTTTTGGAGCAGTAACACTTGAATGTTCATACAGAGGCTCAGAATGGACATCGTCAATATTTTACTTGGTAGATGTTGAAGGACCTGCAATTTTGGGTTTACCAATGTGCGAAAAGCTGAGTGTGGTAACTATTAACAACATTAAAGAGGATATAGGTCTTGCAGATGCTCTCAGCAGACTACCAAACCCCAACAAGACAGCAGATCTTACCCCAAACATCAAAGTTGATTTTGTCAAGTTTAGCGATAATCGGCTTGAACACATCAGAGAAGACACAATGAGAGATCCTATCCTTAACTCTCTCAAAGAACTGATATACCATGGATGGCCAAGCTCTATCAGGGAAGTTCCAACACATATCCGTCCATACTACTCGATGAGGGACGAGTTAAGCATCGAAGATGGTCTGATCCTTAAAGGAGATCGCATTGTTGTACCAGAAACACAACGCGATATCATCCTTAAACAGCTCCATAATAGTCACCTTGGTATTGTGAAGACACAACTGAGAGCAAAGAAAGATGTTTACTGGCCACAGATAAACAAGGACATAGAAACACTATGTAAAAACTGTTCAATTTGCCAAGAACATGCAAATAGGCAGTGCAGAGAACCTCTCATACCATCAGACATACCATTGAGCCCTTGGAGCATTATAGGAACTGATATTTTCTCAATCGACAATAATGACTATCTTATTATTGCTGATTACTACAGCAAATTTCCCATCATTGAGAAACTTCCACAACCCTCACCATCAACTGTTATTGCAGACATTACAAAGAAGTATTGCAGCATGTTTGGCATCCCAGATGAAATTAGATCAGACAACGGTCCACATTTCTCAGGTCAGGCATACAGAAACTTCACTAAGGACTGGAAGATCAAACACACAACATCATCACCTAGATACCCTAAATCTAATGGTTTCATTGAGAGACAGATACAAACTATCAAGTCAATCATGAAGAAAACAAGAACAGAGGATGTACACCTAGCACTCTTGAGATGGAGAACAACACCGGTAGACAGTAAGATCGACAGTCCAGCAGAACTTATGTTTGATAGAAGAATTAAAGACCTCCTACCATCTAAGGTCCACTTCCGTCCACAACATAGAGACAGCACATATGATCAATTTCAGCATCGTCAGCAAGTTCAGAAATCCAACTATGACAAATGTGCTAAAGACTTACCACCATTATATCCTGGTCAGCATGTGACTACCTACAACCACAACAATGACACATGGTCAAAAGCAACAATCATTTCCAGAAACCCTGAACCCAGGAGCTATACTTTAAGACCAGACAGCAGCAGCAACCTCCTGAGGCGAAACAGAGTGGACATAAGAGAAATCCCACAGAATACAACAGAACAGAGAATTCCCATGCTTTCAACAGACAATGCAGTAACTCCAGACTTTAGTGCCCCACAAAACCAACAAGTGCCAAGGCCGAAATCACAACCAACTCAAGCTAAACCAGGGACTTCCGCAGAACCACCAGCACTTTACACCACTCGTTCTGGCCGTACAGTGACACCTCCCAGCCGATACAGACAGTGACATATATATACTCACACTGAGCATTACACATACTTATCCTTTCTCACATGAAACATTTTGTTGGAAATGTTTGCACACATTTTTTTTTTTCAAAAAAGGGGGGATGTAATATAATATGATACATTAATAATACGAACCACACATTGTAATAATATGCGAATCTTCACATGTACGATATTCTGTAAATAAACATGACTACGAACTGAACATGCTTTTACTGAGTGCTCTCTGAAACATGTGTGTGCTTGTGTAGATGACGAGGTAATGCTTATATACATACATCATAACATTACACCAATAAAGAGAATCTATCCAGTGTGGTAAGATGAGGTACAAATAAAGAGACACTATCCAGAGTGGTAAGATGATGTACTAGTAAAGCGACACCGGCCAGAGTGGTAAAATGAGGTACTAATAGACACTGTCCAGAGTGGTTAGATGAAGTACTAATAAAATGACACTGTCTGAGTGGTAAGAGGAAGTACTAATAAAGACACACTATCCAGAGTGGTAATTTGAGGTACAAATAGACACTTTCCAGAGTGGTAAGAGGAAGTACTAATAAAGACACACTATCCAGAGTCATAAAATGAGGTACTAATAGACACTTTCCAGAGTGGTAATATGAAGTACTAATAAAGACACATTATCCAGAGTGGTAAAATGAGGTACTAATAGACACTTTCCAGAGTGGTAAGAGGAAGTACTAATAAAGATACACTGGCCAGAGTGGTAAGATGAAGTACTAATAAAGAAACACTGTCAGAGTGATAAAATGAAGTACTAATAAAGACACACTATCCAGAATGGTAAAATGAGGTACTAATAGACACTTTCCAGAGTGGTAAGAGGAAGTACTAATAAAGACTTACTATCCAGAGTGGTAAAATGAGGTACTAATAGACACTTTCCAGAGTGGTAAGAGGAAGTACTAATAAAGACACACTATCCAGAGTGGTAAGATGAGGTACTAATAAAGCGACACTGCCAGAGTGTGTGATGAATTTACCGTGATACAACGTTAAAATATCTCCAAATATAAGGATAAAATGTAGGGATAAAAATAATGCGTAAGATACTAGGAGACATGCTCGCCCATGCCCGCATTTCCTACCGCCAGTCAAACTAACTAGTTAGACGTGCAGACGAAACGGTTTACCCTTTGTAGACGGGAGGGAAACGGAGATCAAAAAAGGAAAAATATGACTGAACACGTGTTTGAATCTAGAAAGGCTAAAAGACGCAATTGGTAGTAAAAGAAAAAAAATTCACGTCACTAGTTGACACAATGTAAGGAAAAGGACAAAAAAGACCTTAGCTCTTATTCGAAACAGTCATTTCTTGGACGTTTTACGATACTTGGTTGTTTTATTTGAATTCAGCGGCAAACGCCGTAGAGAAGGTTCGCGAACAAATTTCAAAAAAACTAAACTTGAGAAAAATATGTTTTTTCTTAATAATAGAGTTATGAATATAAAACCTAGCTAGTTTGATAGCCCATCTTAAGCAGAGAACTAATATACTTTAAATTATACAGACGGATAGATAACAAGGAAGATATTGACAAAAGACTGTGTTGTTCATATCAGACTAGCGACTGTACTGTCCATACTTTCACTAAAGTTTCAAATTTTCGTCCTTGAGACACGCAAAATGCAAAATCGGGCTGTAATGAAAGAGAGGGGGAAGGTGGAGAATTGTGGCTAAAAATAACTTAGGAGGCAGATTTGTGCAGGGTATTGCACGAAGTTGGTCCAAGAACCAAGCGTGTTTTTTATGAAAAAACTAGTAGAGACAGACGGACCAACAGACAATAACACATACTTGACTGAGATCTGACTGAAATTTGACTTTTGGTTGTAGATTTGAAAAGTTAGGGGGGAAGTCTGTGATTGGACAAATGTAATCATATTAGCGGGACAGAGAAGCGCATTTTTGCCATTTGATACAATTCTGTCCAGGGACACAGTCGGTTATTGCCTGTGGTGTTTTTCCCAGAAGATATTACATACATTTAGTGGGACGCCATCATATAGCCAGCAGCTCAGCTGAGTTTTGCTAGAAATTAACTGTGTTCTCAATTCTGAATTCTGAATTGTGAGTTTCTGTTGTGGCACTAGGGTAGTGCCACATAAGTAATCAAGATTACACAAGCAGATGTGTGTGCCGCCTAACAGTGGTGTCGGTGCAGTCTAGCATTGTATTCTAGCTACCGAGAGGAGTGGGCCACCGGAATCCAGCATCAGATCTTCACAGACAAGATGAGTGAATTAGTGGCCTGCTGAGGATTCACCAGAACTCTTAACTATTTATAAATATTTCCCCATCACAATATACTGAATTTTGGGAAATAGAACATTTTCTAAAGTCTATAAGACAATGGACAAAGCTAGTTCTAGTCACAGAGTAGGTGTGATGACACCACCCCAACAGCACATCCAGTAATAGTTCTCCCAGAGACATTATAAATATAATTAATATTAACCAGTCTTATAAAATACCTATGTACACACATTCCATTTTATTATGCCATATATTTATGCATTCCATTTATAACTCCATAACATTTCATATGTTCTGACCAAAATAAAACCTTGGTTCAGAACAAATAAATTTAGAAAAAATTTTAATATTGAAACTAAAACAGTCTGAGTTAGTTCAGTGTGTTATAGAATGTTATTAATATTATTAGACTTAGTAATTATCTGTGTGTGTTTGTATATTCTACTACAACACATTACATTTCAGTACCCTAGACTTTTAACGTAGCTACATTCATAATGGAAAAAAAAGATATGTTTGAGGTCGTAAGTGGTAGTAAGAAGGGCCTTCTGTAATTCACATAAACATTTATCTTAGGAGCCTTCACAGCTGACCTCATACATTACACTAGGTAACACAACAACCATACAGTACCATCAAAACCACTACAAATATTGGGGTCTTGTCCAGGGATATTTAGTTTATCATAAATATTGGAATCTCCTGGTGGGAGAATTAAACCAGTGGGGACAGATTGTATAAATTTAAAAAGTGTCCCTTAAAATAAAAAGGGGAAAATAAAAGTTGGTGAATCTTCACAGCCAGTGGTAATTAGTTAATTAATTAAATAATTAGAATTACCTTGGTCATTAATTAATTAGAATTACCTTGGTCATTAATTAATTAGAATTACCTGTCATTAGATAATTAGAATTACCTTAGTCATTAATTAGTTAGATTTACCTTGGTCATTGTTATTTTGTATGATGGCTGACCTAGCAAAATTTAGATCAGCTGCTGTGCTAACGGCGAGGGAAATGAATATGGAGGGTCAGGTTTTAATTCAGTATGTAACTTCTGAATGTGACAAGTATATTGAAAGGGAAGATAGGAGGTTAGCTGAAGAGAAGAGGTTACAAATTGAGGCTGATAAAGAACTTAAGAGGTTGCAGATTGAGGCTGACAAAGAGGCTAAAGCATTGGAGGCAGATAGGGAGATTAAGAGGCTCCAATTAGAAGAAAAAAAGGCCGAAAGGGAGGCAGAAGGAAAAAGGTTGACTGCCGAAAGGGAGGCAGAAGATAGAAGGTTGCAAAGGGAGCACGAATTACGACTAAGGGAGCTGGAATTACAAGGCCATGCTCCTGAAAATGGGGCCAGCCCTTTTGCCTCAGATGCTATGCCTAGTCAGGGAGCCTCAACCTCAGCTATGGGGTTTCATTTAGACCATTTTGTTGAGAAAGACGATGACATCGAGGGTACCTCAGTAGATTTGAATTACTAGCTACTACATATGGGTTAGAGAGAGAGAGAGGTGGAGTCTAAAGTTATCACAGGGACTGAGAGGTACTTCTTATGAAGTCTTTGCTAAAATGAATAGAGAAGACCAAGACAATTATGACATGCTAAAGCATGCTTTGTTATTGAGATACGAAAAAAATGGTGAATTTTATCGTAAGAAATTTAGAAATGCCAAACTGTTGTCTGGGGAGACATACCACCAATTCTCTGCCAGACTGGAAACCTATTTGGAGAAATGGACTGCTCTGGGGAAGACCCAAGATCTTAAAGAGATGATCATGATAGAGCAATTAAGAGAGTCCATGGCTCCAGACATGAGAAAATTTCTCATGGAACAAGGTGCAGAGAGGTTGGGGGAGGTTTTAAATGTCGCTGAGAGGTATCAGGCAGCCCAGGCAGAGGTAAGTGGCACTAAAAAGAAGCACATAGAAAATTTTAAAGCTCCACAGCCATTTAATAAATTTGATAACAGAGAACAGGGTAATAAAGGCAGGACAAACTTTGATAGGCCAAGAAATGACTATCGTGACAGAAACTCACAGTTCAATGACCAAAAATATAATGAAAGAAAACCGTTTAACCAAGGAAAAAGATGGTGCAAATGGTGTAAGAAAGACAACCATAACACCGAATTTTGTAGAAGGAAACCTTCAAACATTGCTGCAATGAAGTCGGGGACTCAAAGATTAAAGGTTAATCCTAATGGACAGCAGGAACCTTATCACCCCCCAGTTTGTGAGGATGTTATTTGTAATGGGGTCACCATAAGGCGCCTTTATGATACAGGTTTGGATTATGATTCAGTCGTGAAGTCTAGCCTAGTGGACCCAAGTCAGTATACCACAGAAACAGTGGAAATACAAGGGGCGACTAAGGACATACCACTCATGACACTTCCCATCGCAAGGATAACGGTGAAAACTCGCTATGTGGAAGGATAAATCAGAGCAGCAGTGATAGATGAACCAATCTACCCTCTGATATTGGGGTGTAGGTACGTCTTCTTGGGGAATCCCGAGAGACCTGTGATCATGGCGACAGTGCAGACCAGGTCACAGAAAAAGGAAGAAGAAGGTGAACCTATAAATGCTCATCCAGAGGAGATGAGGAAGGCGCAGGCTGAGGATAGGACACTCAAGCCATGTTTTAAAAAAATTGCCCAAATGCCACACACCTCCAAGCAAGGGAGAGTACTTTATGAAGAACAAATTATTATACAGGAAGGCCGGAACTGGAACAAATGGTCACAACCAGCTGGTTCTTCCCACTTCATATAGGGATAAAGTGATGGAACTCGGGCATGCGATTCCCTTCAGTGGTCACATGGGGATCAGCGCCACAGGACAGCGTATAGCTTGTCATTACTTCTGGCCAGGGATAACGGAGGATATAAAAAGATATGTCAAATCCTGTCCAGAATGTCAAAGGGTAGCTCCAAAGCATTGGACTGCTCCTGCAACTCTAGGGGAAATGCCCATAGTGGGAACACCTTTTGAGAGGGTTGCAGTGGATATTGTGGGACCTCTCACTCGGACCAAGAGGAGGAACAGTTACATCTATACTCTGGTGGACACTTGTTCTATGTGGGGAGAGGCGGTAGCCCTGCCATCAATTGATTCAAAACATGTAGCAGAGGCACTACTTACAATATTCACAAGATTAGGATTCCCGCATCAAATCTTGACTGATAATGGCTCACAGTTCAAGGGGAAACTAACGGAAGAAGTTTTTAAGCTATTTCAAGCCAGACACTTTCATTGTAGTCCGTACCACCCACAAGGGAACGGCCAGGTAGAGAGGTTCAATGGGACTCTCATTTCTATCCTGAGGAAGCTGGCACACGAAAAACCGGATCTGTGGGATCAATTTCTGCCCTCCGCGTTGTTTGCGTATCGGGAGGTACCTCATAGTTCAACCGGGATGGCTCCCGCAACTCTGCTATTTGGGAGGCCAATAAAAGGTCCATTAGAAGCTTTATTAAGGACCTGGACAGATGAGAAGGCAGAAGAGACTGTTACCTCATCGTATCAATATGTGAACGAACTGACCACTCGTCTGAAAGCTGGATGGAAACTGGCAAATGATAATTTGAGACAAGCCAGGAAGAAACATGCAGCGTATTTTAATAGGAAGGCAAAGGACAGAGAACTAGCTGTGGGAGAGAAGGTGATTCTTCTACTACCCGGCAGCCAGAATAAATTACAAATTGGATGGCAAGGTCCATATACGGTTCTAGAGAAGGTGTCTAGAACAAATTATAAAATTGACAAAGGGGAAGGAGAAAGTTTATCATGTAAACCTTTTAAAGAAGTATCTGGACAGACCACTCCAGGAAAGCACCCCCTTACTGACCTTGGCTATCGCAACTCAAATGCAAAAGGAACCACTCACCTCACATGAATACCCATTACATCCTTGTGAAACAGCGGCACAGGTAAAAGTCAGTAAGCACCTGACTAAAAATCAGAGGGAGAGAGTTCAACAGGTTCTGGAGGAACATACAGATGTATTAACAGATAAACCAGGCCATACAAATTTGCTACAGTATGACATGAAACTGGTAGACTCAAACCCAATCTGTATGGGAGCCTATTCTATTCCGTTCGCGAAGGAGAAGGCATTGAAGGAAGAAATAGATTATTTGTTGAAGGAGGGGATTCTTTCACACAGTGAATCATCTTTTAGCTCCAGTGTAGTTTTGTTGAGGAAACCGTCTGGGGAACATAGACTGTGCATAGATTACAGGAAACTGAATGCTGTCACAGAAGGACAAGTGGATCCATTACCAGACACAAAACAGTTATTTGCCAGATTAAACAAGGCAAAATACTTTTCAAAGGTGGATCTTAGTAAAGGCTATTACCAGATTCCAGTGAAGCCCGAAGTGAGACCTTATTTAGCTTTTAGCACCTCGGAAGGACATTATGAATTCAACATGCTACCATTCGGATTGAAAAATGCTCCAAGTGTATTTTCAAGGATGATGCGCAAATTGTTGGATCCCCTGAATAACCCATGTATCACGAATTTCATGGATGATATTCTCGTCGCCACAGAGACATTTGAAGAACACATTAACTCTCTAAAAATGTTATTTGATAGGCTTAGGGAGGCGAACTTAACTGCTAGGCCAACAAAATGTTGTATTGGATGCAAAGAGTTGGAATTCTTGGGACACACTGTATATCAGGGTAACATGACCCCTGACCCCAAGAACTTGGAAAAACTGCAGAGAGCACCTAGACCACAAACAAAAAAGGACGTGCGATCATTCGTGTCGTTATGTGGATTTTACCAAAAATATATCAAAAATTTTAACTCTATTTGTGCTCCTCTGACTGATCTGACTCGCAAGGGACATCCAGATAAAATTGTTTGGACTGCGCAATGTGAATTGGCTTTTCAAGAGTTAAAGGAAAAACTCACTAGCAAGCCTATTTTAAAATTGCCTGATTTGACACAGGACTTCGTGGTGAGAACAGATGCAAGTAATGTAGGCCTCGGGGCGGCTCTGTTGCAAAGGTCATCTTCACCCGATGGGGAACTGAACCCAGTCGCTTATGCAAGCCGCAAATTGAATAAAGCGGAGCAAGGATATTCCACAAGCGAAAAAGAATGTTTAGCGTTAATCTGGGCAATAAAAAAGTTCCAAATCTATCTGTATGGTAGGACTTTTGTGGTCCAGACGGATCATCAGCCCCTGGTGTTCTTATCTCAGGCTAAGCATGAAAATGCTAGATTGTTGAGATGGTCTTTATTATTGCAACCTTATCAGTTTATTATCGAATACATCCCAGGGTCATTGTGTAGCCGGGGCAGGTGTTCCTTAGGACTGGAACGGCACCATATTACCTTCATGTGGCAGTGCCGGTATATGCAGTATTTTCAGTTTACTTTACAGAGAGTAGATGTTTAACTGGCCTAATCACCAGAGATTTAGATTTCTCTCTTAAATTTGTGTTACCAGGTTCGATTTTCTTCTCTTAGGTGTTGATGTAGCGAATTTAATTGAAATGGATAGATTTCTTATCTAGATCTCAAAACTGTAGTAATTCACCTTTTCAAGCGTTCGATTTCATGCAAAACTTTTAATATCTTTCAGCATGAAACTTAAAATTTCAACAAAAGTCTGGAATTCAGAACATTTTTACAATAATAAGTATAATAAAATTCTATCATCTCATCAGATGCTTTCATCGATGCAAAAATCCCTTTTTGCATCCTTGTCTCGTAGGCCTACTCAATTGTCAAATATGGCGAACCTTCTCATTCCACCGTGTTCCTTCTTTTAAGTTACAGTCTTATTTTAGGTTCGACGACATTTACCCATCTCCTCAGATTTGTCCTTGATTTCTTTATCGTCATAAGCATTCCTTGAGTTAAATGCTTTCCAACACAAGAATATTTTCTACTCTACATGGTTTGAGGTGTAAGACATTTTTTTGCAAATTGACTCAAATCCTCGAACCTAGTTCTGCTGCGACTAGGGTTGGGAGCTCTATTCAAAATACATATTTAACGATTGTCACTACTTACGCCAGTAAGAAAATTATAACCACTCATGTCCTGAAATACACATTTTATAAGAAATGTTGAAGTTTGATTTTCTCAAACTAAGAAATATGTAGAGCTGGACCAGATACGACCTCTTGAGTTGCGCTCTTTCATTCTACTCCCAAATGGCGTCGTTGTTCCACTTTCCCCGGGGTAAATCTGAGCTATCCGATTGGTCAGGGGAAATCACCCAATTATTAGAAATGGCGTGTAGAAGCGACTCTACCCTAAATATGTGACACTATTTATTATTTTCTGTTTCTCATAAAATGTAAAATTATGGGGTGGTCTGTGCTTCCTCTGTCTTGTAAGAATATAGTCTGTTTCCAAAGGAACAACTATGTACACGGCCACATATAGATCCCGGGGCTCCGCAAATGTATCCCGTAGGGAGACATTTGAGTACTATCAATAACAAAAATCCATCCCCAAAAATTTCTAAGTTCAAAAAAATTTTTCAGAAAAATTTAAAGTTCAAAAATTTTTCTAAGTCCAAAAATATTTCAAAAAAATTTAATCTAATTCCTATACTGGGGTCCTATGTCTATATGAGGTCGTCTGCTATGTAAAAAAAAACTAGTAGTGGACATCAACTTCAAAAAGTGTAACTTATTCATCACATCATAATATTTTTCACCAAATTTACAAATTGGCAACACTGCCCAACAAAATCTGCAAAACACTCATAAGGTCATCACTAAAAAAATGTGACGAGTGGCAACACTGGGGAATGAACAATAAAATATCTTATTTGCAGAACTTGGCTGCATTATCATAATCTATTACATTTCATTCAAAATATAGTTGATTACATTCTCTTGGATATGGTGGGGGGTGTTATCTCTTTTCTGTACTGTTATTTGCTCCATATTAAAAGCCTGCAAGTACTAAAAAATCTTTTATTTTTTTTTTTTTTTATTTTTTTTTTTTTTTTTGCGTACTTATTTATTTTATTTTCCAAGTACTCTGCAATATCCTTAGTAATGTCCAGGATCTCC